>JBBBDQ010000866.1:1170000-1545000 GCA_037127315.1 Ascarosepion bandense | reverse complement strand
TAGATAGATAGATAAGATAGAATAAAGATAGATAGATAGATAGATAGATAGATAATGAACAAAGAGATAGATAGATAGATAGATAATGAACAAACTGAGATAGATAGATAGATAGATAGATATGATAATGAACAAACTGAGATAGATAGATAGATAGATAGATAAGAATGAGATAGATAGATAGATAGATAGATAGATAGAATAGATAGATGAACAAACTGAGATAGATAGATAGATAATGAACAAACTGAGATAGATAGATAGATAGATAGATAATGAACAAACTGAGATAGATAGATAGATAGATAGATAATGAACAAACTGAGATAGATAGATAGATAGATAGATAGATAGATAGATAGATAGGATAGGATAGGATAGATAGATAGATAGATAGATAGATAGATAGATAATGAACAAAGATAGATAGATAGATAATGAACAAAGATAGATAGATAGATAGATAGATAATGAACAAACTTAGATAGATAGATAGATAGATAGATAGATAGATAGATAGATAGATAGATAGATAGATAGATAGATAGATACGATGAATGAAAGAAGCAGAGGTAGAGTGTTTTATATTGCAAATTCTCGCTTTATTTCTTATAACCTCAATGAAAAAAGTCCTTTAAAATGCAGAAATACTTTCCCTGTATTTAAGCCACGTTTATAACTAACATAATAACAGTCCAGAATTATATTTTTGAAAGTATTCCGGGCGCTATATTCCAACTTTTCCTCACCCAATTGCGAATAACCTTTGCTCAGTAGGAAAGGCACTGGAACTGAATTTCCATTACAGATAACCTCGCTGGGCGTTTCCGGAAAATTAACAAGCAAATTGGGAGCTTAGCGAAATGCTCCTGCTTAATGTTTTTTTGTCTGTAATATTATTTGAGGCCTTTAGAAACAGTTTTTAACGCTTTGTAAGTGCTGGCTGTCAATAGTGTTTATGATTTACTGTGGATGTCGACGAAGCAAAGGTTAGTCAGTACTTGAACGAAGTCCTTTTCGCGTTTTCAATCTGGTCTCCATCAGTCAGGTAATGAATGTGGGTTATTTTTTTAATTCGTTCTTTCTCATAGTTTTTCTTATTTATTTATTTATACCTATATTTTGCAAAGTTTTTCATCTATATGCAGTCCGTCTCCAGTTTTCGGATGTGCATGCAATGTAGCGGTTACCGGCGCGAAAAGTGAAATTGGCGAGCCCAGTTCAAATTCCAGCCAATGACGTTGCGTTCGCTCTGGCTCAGATACCCCAGGATAGGTGTGAATTAATTTCTTCTTTCTTTCCCAAGTTAGGTATTTATAACTGAGATCTCAACCGTGTTTTCCTTTTCTTTTCCATCCTTGGTAATCATATCAGGTTTCTTAGGTTTCATGCCTCTATCGGCTTACGGCTGCATCACATTAACGCACCGGTTTTCTTCTCTTGAAAAACATGTTCCAATTCCGTTTTGGTTCATTGTATTTACTTACTCGCAAATAACCTTGAGAATTGTTTGAATCCACCTCTTTTACACTCAACGATATGGGTTAATGAGTAAGTCTTGCATCACTAAACCATCATTATTTTAAAATAATAATTTGTTAAAATCCAAAAACATTTTCTAGCAGTAAATAACCTGAAGATATGTGAAGGGAATTGGTCAGGTGCCCAGCACTGCCCTCAAGAATTTATGGTCCGTGAGATAAAAGCGCTGGTTAGATCTTGCGACTTGATCCAAAGTTGTGAGTTCAATATCTGGCAGGGGTAAAGAAAAAACAACTTAAAGAATTGAGTTCAATGGAGATGAGACATCTGGAAGTGGCATGACTCATGGAACGAGAACAATTTATCCCAGTTAACGAAAAAAAAGAGTTCAGTTCAAAATCCCAATCACCTGAAGAAGTTCGGAGCGTACAACGGCTGAAACGTCGTGAATATGACAACAACGGTGAAGACAACAGCCCGAACATTGTAAATAATGTAAATAAAATTAATGACACTATAAAAGTATACAGATACATTTTTTCAATAAAAATATCTGTAATACATTTTCATATTAAAAAATTATCATCAATATGCTTTTATATAAAAAATGACCAACAATACATATTTGTAGTAAGATCATCAGCAATACATATTTATTTGAAAATTACCAACAATATATATTATCTGTAATTGAAGGCATACAATTATTTTAAGAATATTTAGATTTCAACATTGATTAACCCATAGACGTTGATATGCCACTGAATGAAATCAATCAACCAAACAACCAACTTGAAAGAACTCTTTCATAACATTAAACTATATAATACTAGCAGAAAAAGGTTTTCATGAACTGACAAGCGTTGCTCGGGTGTAATGAAAGCTTTAAAACTAATCAATGGTCCTGGAGCTCAGACTCTTTGGACGTTGCCACGAAAGACTAAAAAGTAATAGTTGTTTCCAATTAAAGCGAAACCGTAGACTGAAAGAAAAATGAATGGATGTAAGTCAAAGTTTGATTTCCTGGTCTCGATATCAAATTTTCTGCACTATTGTAAGAAATGCAACCTTGAAACTTCTGAATATCGTTTCTTATGTCTTTGTCTATGAGTGTATCAAATTTGATTAAAATCGGACCACTCCTTCTATAACCCGTTTTTTTCGATTATCGGTTTTCGATATTTATCGGGGGCACCTCGACACAAAGCCTAGCTAAGAACACTCGCAGACGCTTATAGTACAACTGTGTAAATTTTCAAGAAAATCGGTTCAGCCGTTTCGGAGTCTATAGGTAACGGACACACACACAGATACACACACACAGAGACAAAGTTCTATTTATAAATAAGTTTAGATCTTATAATTTCATAAGGAAATGAAACTGTATTTCACAATATAACTTTAACAAAACTACAACATAAAACACCACCTGTACTAATCATATCAACACAAAAGTATATATGCGCAAAAGCTGAGTAGCGTCTACCAAGTATTCAATTTTGAAAGCAGAATAACAGATATCATTTTTATTACTTTAAAACTCCAAAGAAAACTACATTTCGTCATTAAATGGTCCATAAAGTAGAACGTTAAACAAAGAAATCAAATCAAATTTAGCCGCAGTAAAAATAGCTTTTCTTAAGGTTTTTTTTTTTAATAAAGTGTTACGACGTAACTCGAACACGTGACATACGGTTCACAATATATAAAGGACTAATATCAAGTAGCGGGAGTGGAGCCGGCAGCTGACGGCTAGCATGGTCGTTGTCTACTCAGCTCACTAGTTGTTGCCACCCTACACGGACGTGTAGTAATGTATCTACCGGGAATAAACGTATTACTTACTTATATCTGTGTATTGTCATTCCTCCACGATACAACATAAAGTATATTTAGTAAATGGAATCTAAGTCATTTTTAAGAATAAAACAAACTGGTAAGTAACTTTTGGCATTTCAGTTTTTAATTGCGTCCCAGTTTTATGTAAGTTTCTAACATTCCACACCACATCAAGCAGAAGGTTAGGAAGGAAACCTCCAGCAATACTGAAAACAGTGATAACAGCTAGTGGTCTTAAGAAACCTGTTTTTTCCTAAAACTAAATATGCTTTATAAGAAATATTTTATAAATTTTAATTAATCTTGAATGTCACAATCAATAATAAAAATACACAAGACAAACATTAAAAAAAACATGGATACTAACATAGTTTTCAAAAGCTTTCTTTTTCGATGATGGGCCATGAATCTGAATTGCCAATTAATACTAAAAAGTTTTTTTTTTTTTTGTCACACTTCCCGCCTGTGGAACTCCCTTCCGTTTACTTGTTTCCTTGATAGCTACAATCTCCAAAAATTTAAGTGCAAACTCAACTGCCATCTTCTGTCTTCTTGAATCCCATTCATCTTTTATCTTTTCTTCAATATATCCTGTATCCAGTTTTTTCTCACTGTAACCCCCTGCACACCAGTGGCGGCCCCGTTTGCTTGCAGTGAAATAACCAAAAAGAAACTAATGAAAGTTTAGCCAAGCTCATTACAATAGTATAAAAGCTAATACCAATCAAAAGTATCCTTCTAGTTTCTTTTCCTACTTGTGCAATGTTACTTGAAACGGCAAGAGAATATTATTTATTAGAACGGAAGCCACATCACTTGAGGACTAACAACAACAGTAACAACTAAAATGGATAGTATATGTAACTAGAAGAGAAAATAATGACATAATGAATATATTGACATTCAACACTACATCAAATATACTGTTCGGAAGGAATCCTAATCAATACTTGAAAAAGCGATAACAGCTACTGGACTTGAGAAACCTGTTTTCCTTAAATGTTTGAAGAGACAAATTTTATATATTTCAATCGAAAACAGTACTGGCTGCTCGGTTAGTGTATGCCAAATATTTCCTTATAGGGAAACGGCTAATATTACCATTACCATTTCTAGAGAAGATCTGTTAAAGGATTTGCGGAAATCTTATGAGACACTTGAATGAAGGATGAAGTCGACAGTAAAAGGATAAACACGTTTGCTTGTTATAAAGAATGAGTCACTGGAGAAGAGGAAGTCAAGTGTTGGCCATTTTGTTTGAACCTCTAACTTGGCTGGAAACAAAAATTATGACGTTATTTATTTATTCAACCGACCTGAAGTTTTAATTACTTTAAATAAATCCTTTGTTTTTATTCTGGGAAATAAATATAATCCGCGTGCAATATGAAGCAATATATTTAACAATTGGGAAAACGGAAGAAAAAAATGTAAACAAAGAAAATACTAAATAATGGGAATGTTTTTTAAAATCTAAAATAAATAAATTTGTTTTGGTCTTGAGTCAAAATATCCACAGAATAATTATAAGTCGTATTTTTTATTATTATTATTTAATTTGCGTTTATAATTGCGTTTAGTAACGAGAAAACAGCAACAAACGAACAAACGAAAATGCATGTACCCTGGGAGCGGCTGACGAGATATCTCGCGAGAAATGTCTTTCTCGTGTTCTATATTACGTCTTTACTTCACCGGAAGAAGAGGAGACTTAGGGCAACGAGAAAGTGCTTCCACAAAATGATACTGAGAATATCATTGATTGAACATGTGGGGAACATAGAAGTTTTCGAGAAAATGGAAACAAAAAAAATTACTCCTATGCATAGCGTCAGAAAGAGGCAACCGGAATTTCCGGGACACTTAATGAGGAAAGAGGGCTTAGAAAATGTAATACTCAAAGGACATACTGAAAGTAAGTAGGACAGGGAAAAGCAACGCACAACCTACTTAACGAATTTCTGTGAAGGGTTAGCAGGGCAGAAATAAGAAGAAAATGCAAAGATACAAACTTTACTAAGAGTTACAAAAGGCAGCTAAGTGTGGAAAGCCATGATCGACTATGTTCCGAAAGGATACATCGCGTAAAAAGATCCCTCATAGTTCTTGTTCTGCCAACCATCTAGTTAAGTAAGTTATTTGCTTCTTTCCTCTATTCCTCTTTCGTTCAATAAATCCCGTGAGTGTCAAATTCTCCTAGCCTCTTTTCCTCATTATGTGCCCAATAAATTCCAATTGCTTTTCTCTGATTCTTAGTATAGGTGTTCTTTTTTTCGGTTATTTCTTAAATAGATAAATTCCTTTGTTGTTTGGTCTTTTTGTATGCGCTATATCTCTTCAGGATTGGGGTGATCATGGCTCTCCACAACTTCTTGTCTCTTGCAGCTATTAGCAATGTTTGTATTTTTACTATCCACGGAAACACCATATTTTTTCAGCGATTTACACAAACGCGTTAAATAAATTATTCGTTGTCTTCTTCTGTCCCTCTTGCCTTCAAGCGTGTTGTGAGTGTTAAATTTTCCAAATTCTCTTTACACATTATGTGTCTCAACAATTTTAGCTGTCTCTTTCTAGTTCAAAGTATAATGTTGCGTCTTTATTAGTCCCATCATCCTTCTGTAGAACCTTATTTCTCTTACCTTACCTTACTGTTCCTCTTCTTTTTTTTTATTCTTTTCACCCCAAACAATGTAATAAAGGTGCTAAAACGCGAGTGGTTACTGAGTGTTAAAGAATATGAGAAAAATTACTATTAAGGAGAGAGGACAATAAAAGAATAAGAATAAAAAAAAAACAGAAGTTAATGATTGTATTGTATTTACATTTTTGAAGATAAAAGTTAACTGGAAATCAAAAAGCTCAAGAGAGTCCCTTAAGCGAGAAGTATGATAGAAGAAACTGTTGTCATAGAAATTACGGTTACATCTAGCCATTTCAGCTGTAAAACGATGAATCCTTGCCGCCAATCAAACACTGCGCTTAAATTCATAAATTCTCGGGACCATAGAGGAAAGTTCGTCAGAACAATTACCGGGAATGTATTTATAAAACAAAAATAAAAACACAGGGAAGCTACGTTACGGCGGTGGAAAATTAACTGAAGCCGAGATGTCAGGTCAAGACGAATAACATTGCATATTCTTTTGTTAAAATATTTTTAAGCATTCACTGCCTCAAAGATAGATTGTTATGGCATAGTAGTTCAGTAGCCTCTTTTTTGTTTCTAACGAAATTCTCAAGTTTTCTTATAAGGCATATTTCGCTATTCCAACATGTCTTCGACTGACACATTTTCTATACTCCGTTAAGAACACTTTTTAGATATTTAAACTTCTTTACTTGTTTGATTTTGACATCACCAAATTCGTAGTTCGTGTCATCTCGTGATCGAAGGTTATATTCAGGGTCTGTTTATCTGGATAGGAGGGGAAGATTGTAGAAGTAGGGAGATGGTTAACGTTCATTTGAATTGACCTTGTGTAAATCATAACCAGACTTACTACAACTTACAGGTTTTATCCATAATTATCAGAACGTTATCAGCAGGTGGATTTATGGAAGAATAAAAGTATAACTTTTGTATGTTATTTTTTTTTATCATTTCACCCCAAGCAAGGCAGAAATGCCACTGATGAGCGGGACGGGCTACATAACTGTAAAAAGATTAATTAGAAAAGAGTGAGGAGTACAAACTAGTTAGAAAGGAGTAATAGAAAGCTGAGAAAGCAGGTGCGATGACAGATACATAGGTGGAGAGAAAGGGAAGGTTATACAGGGGAGGGGAGAGAACTAGAGTCCAGTGGTTAATAGATGAGTATTGACATTGCATTTAAATTTCTGGAGGTTGTAGCCGTCAGGAAAGCAAGAATATGGGAGCGAGTTCCACAGGCGGGAAGTGCGAGAGAAGAAGCTGCAGGAGTAGAATTGTCGTCTGCATTTGGCTAACTTGACTGTGAATGGGTGGGACCCAGTTGCCAGTCTGGTTGCACGAGTAAACACCTGTTGAAGAGGCATCAGTGACTTAAGCTCGTCCGAGCAGAAGCCATGAAAGTATTTATAGAAGAGACAAAGAGAGGCCACATTTCGACGATGGGGAAGTGGCTGCAGTCGAGCCGCCAGATCAGTACCTATCACATTACAGACTCTCCTTTGGAGCATGTCGAGAACAATGAGGAGAACGGCAGGGGCGCCTGACTATAAATGGCAGCAGTACTCCATGCACGGACGGATGGTTGACTTGTATATATGCAGGATGGGTTCAGGCGGAAAAAACATCCTGGGAAATTTATTGAATTTTTCGAATAACATGAATTAGGAGAAGTTAATGTTCAATGAGAAACAGTTTTAGTTTATCTTTATGTATGTATGTATGTATGAATGTATGTATGAATGAGCGTTTATTGTTGGGTAGGATTGTCTTTGAAGTTGTCGCTCAAGGTGAATAGTGAAAAAGAAAGAGATGAAAGGTGAGAGGTGAGAAAGAAAGGTAGAGACAATAATAGCGATCACTTGACGTTAGTCAAGGGACATGTTAATTTCGCTCGTCTCATTTCTCTCTGGTGACAGCCGATTTTGCTCCGTCTTTTATTTTGTTTGTGGGGTCGAAAAGGTCATTTGAGAATTCACTCTCGGATGTGATTCTGGCCTTTCTATTTTGTTTCTAGATGTTTCCCAGTTTTCTATTGGCTGAAAAACATTTCGCATCGAGGTGTGAAATTTCGCGAGTTTTGTGTGTGCTAAGCAAAAATTTTGTAAATTCGAGTAAATTCGTTTATTTCTAACAAAATCAATGAGACCGTGCTTAGCATTTGAATTTTTAAATCTGGAACTTTTGTTCATTATAAGTTAACGGTTAACTCTACACTTGAACAGGCTAAGACTGTAGTGATCGAAGAAACATCCTCTTAAGATTCGCTTCTACAGACCACTTGTTTGCGGGAAGAAGTTATTCAAGATGAACACACCGATGGAAACCGCAGGGAATGTGGGTGGCTTGCGACATTCTAAGAGGCACAGCGGTTCCTGGCCGTGAAGCTTAGAACTGTCGAAATCAAGTGGTTAACACAAATTTTATTTTTTACTTTTTTATCTTGTTTTGCTTTCATTTAGTTTCTTTCAATTTACTTCTTTGTTTTTTGTTTAAAAAAAACCACCCACTGCATTTCGGTCGCTGTAAAATTGTCGTAGTAAAATATCAAATACAATGTAATTAATCCAAACAAACAGTGTTTATTGAAAATCTCTTCGTTATTACAATGACAACTATTTAGTTTGAATTTTCTTCAACAGTCAGAACAAACATCTGCAGCACTGGTGAACAACCCCTCCGTTTTTTATATATATATATATATATATATATATATATATATATATAATTCAATATAATATAATTAAAAATATATATATATATATAATTCAATATAATATAATTTTCAAATATATATATATATATATATATATATATAATAATAATATATATATATATATATATATATATATATATATATATATATATATATATATATATATATATATATTTTAATTCATTTTATTCTATTTAATTTATTTGATTTGTTAGAGCTGTTAGTGGTGTTGATGGTATTAAAACCAACCCAATATTTCAAACAATTCACAGGTCAAAATAATAAAAGTTGTTTCACTATGTTGTGCTAGACAATTTTTCTCTTTCAGAATCTATTTTACACGTTTGTGAGTCTGCTAATCATCCATGCATTAAATATTGATGTCACATCTGGTTTAGTGCTTCTGCGGTTTAACTAGATATTCTTGATAAAATCAAATAAAGAATCTTCCTTGTCACTTAACCTAACCTGACACCTCGCCTTCAATCGCACAACGTAACTACCCTTTGCCTTTTCTATAAACAATTTCAATGTAATTGTTCTTATGTACTTATCGCTTTGGTAAGTTTATGAATTTAGACGTACTGCTGGATTGGCAGCAGGGTCTCATCATCAAGCAGTTGCAATGGCCAGAAGTAACTGTAAGTTCTATGCTGTCAGTTTCTTCTGTCATATTTCTCACTTGTGGATCTCTCTTCCGATTTCTTGCTTTTCAGTTAACTTTTATCTTAAAAAAATTAAATGCAATGTCAGTTGCTATCATCTGTGTTTTTGAGGTTGAGTTTGAGTTTTACTTAACGGCATATCAACACCTCTGTGGGTTTATTTGATGCCAAAAAGGTGGCGTTTTAAGGGATTTTTTAATGTTCTGTTATAGGACTTTACTGATTTTTTATACGACAAATAATCACTTATTGCTCTTTTAGGGAGACCGAGATTGAGTTTGAGTTTTGTTTAACGGCATTTCAACACCTCTGTGGATGTTTTAATGCCAAAAAGGTGGGGTTTTAAGGTAGTTTTTTAACATTCGGTTATCGTGAGAAGGTTGATTTAGTCAGATATTGATGAAAAAGTTCTTTTTTTTATTTTAGAAAACTGAATATGTTTTCTATTTCTGTATTCAAAAATGTATTATGACAACTTTCCCCCTCTCAAAAATGTGTTATGTAATAATTTTTTCCTTCAAAAATTTATATTTTTCTATAAAAGTCTATTTTTATGAATATATTTTTATAAAAGTTTATTTTTATACTTTCATGGTGTTTTGATCCCAGTTTGGAGGTTAACTATTTTCCCATAGCTGGGACCCTAACAGGTGCTATCACTCAAATCAGGGTGGACCTGGACCTGGGAACAACAACAATTTAAGAGGTGGATCCATGCTCCTCACAACTCCCTCAGTCAGAGGCCTTGCTGTCGGATGCAGTTTACCATCATACCCAGGAGCAGTGCTTTTGAAGTATTGTTATTTTATTGTTCTCTTTCCTTAAAAGTTTTTTCTTATATTTTCTTACACACAGTAATCCTTTACATCTTAGTGGCTTTGATACCTTGCTTGGGGTGAAATGATTATCATGACTTCAAATACATCGCTGTAAGGATCGGCTTTAACAGATTTAGTATAGGAGATAAGGAAATTGAACACATGATAGTTTTCTTTCTTAGCACTTTGACCAGCACCCTAAGATGCTACAAAACTATAGTTTTAACTTTGAACTCGTCTTCTTCGTTAGAATTTTAATCTCGTATCCAACAGGTCTAGTAATGTTTCAAGAAACACGACAAACGGAAACTGCTTCATTGAACCTAGATTAAATTACACATTTAGCATTTCCAAATTGTTTCACTTTTTTATATGAAAAATCTCAAGATGATGTTAGATATTTTCGTCAAGCATTATTGATTTATTTAAAATGGAATGATATATTATGGCATATCTCTAATTTGTATTTAGATACATTGTATTTATTTTCAATTTTTCTAGCTGAATTGTTCCCTTATATTGTATTTGATCCATTATTGTGCATAATTAGGTTACAATAAAATTTGTATTTTATATGAATACTACCTTAAGAAAATTAAAATGTCGTTGTTTGGGTGGGGGGGGGGGCTCTATATCATAGATTCCGGGGGGCAAATTTTAAATTCAATGTCATTCGGTATATTCTGTCTACTTAATTCCTGTTCTGTTATTGTTCCCTCTCCTTAACAACGTTTATTTTTCTCATGTAATCTCACACTCAGTCAACCCTTGTGTTTTAGTGGCTTTATCGCCTTGGTAAAGAATGAAATGTTTTGTTTTGTTTATTCTCTTTATTCACATATTTTGTTTCATAATGAACCAAATGTTTTCAGTTTCTTTCCGTTCGAAGTTTGATAAAAGCGATTTTAATGTCAGCCCCACTATAACAGCACACATCTATTCTTCAGTCGGTAAATGTGAAGTGCACGCGAAAAGCCTCTACAATATTCCAAGGACTTTAGCTTTCAGGAAGTGAAAAGGAAGATTAGCCTGTTTTACTATGGTTATTTACTTTATCAGATGCAACGCAAAGACAAGAAAATAATAAGTCACAATACGCTTTAAGTATTTCATAAAAGAAAGGGTAGGGATATAAAAGGCGATTATCTCCCTTTGGTTGAGATAAGTCAAGTGAGTCACGTGACGGCTCTCTTAGTGACGTCACTTCATACACTGACGAATGTGGTCAGCAAGTCATAGAGTTTTGGTTACAGGTGCAAAACGAACCAGGCTAAATTTGCCTCCCCTAACAGTTTACAAGTTCATAGCGCCGTTTCTTTTTGGGAATATACCTTTCTCAGATATAGAAAGAAACTTCGGTTCGCAGTTCTCAGCTTAGAAAAGTCTAACACTCGCCATTTCATGTCTGTAGAATATGTTCTCACCTGAGGCATAGTAGATAAATGCATCACGTTTGAATCTAGAGTCCTAAACATGGCTTCTTCAGAAATACAGAAGGATCTCGATATTGTACGTAAGACCCCATCTTTTTGTTCTCTTTTCACTCTACTTGCCGTATAGATATATGGGATATATTTTCATTACGTGTATATACATATTTTTGTGTATGTCTTAAGAGTATAAAAGTATCTCTGAGAACAAAGCATGTTTGTCATTCCTTTCCCTTTCAGCCATTCTGTTCCGTCAGTGTTATTAGATCATGGATATAATAATACCCATAATGAGGGAAATCTAAATGGAAGAATAAAGCTTTCTTCCAACCTCTCCCACTAGAAGCAAAAATAATTTCAACATTAATCACGAATATAAAAACAAAATAACGGTAGTGAACATTCACATAGTCATGGGAAAATAGAATAAATTTCCGTTATTAATCAAAACAATGATAGCCACAAATTTGTTTTGCCGATATTTAATGCGCTCATACATTCATAATAACATGCTTAGATTTATACGTAAAGCAGATGTGGTGTAATGGTCACCAAGCTTGTCTCACTACAACAAGTACGACTAAGTAGCGAGTTCAATCCTTACTAGGGGCATCATACTTTCTGCCATCTGCCACATCTAAGTTAAACTTAGAAAACTATTTGAGCTCCTCGATGTGATATAATGGTTAGCAGACTTATTATATTTAGAAAATCTCTATACATAAAGTATATTTAGGAAATCAGTATGCATGAGATATATTTAAAAAATCACGATACATTAGGCATGCTTAGAAAATAACTATACATGTGATATATTTAAAAAATCACTATACATATGGGATATTTAGAAAATCACTATACATGTGGTATCTTTACAAAATCACTATATATGTGGTATCTTTAGAAAATCACTATACATGTGGTATATTTAGAAAATCATTATACATGGGGCATATTTAGAAAATCACTATACATATGGTGTATTTAGAAAATCACTATACATATGGGATCTTTAGAAAATGACTATAGATACGGTGCATTTAGAAAATCACTATACATGTGATTTATTTAGCAAATCACTATACATGTGGTATATTTAGAAAATCACTATACATGTAGAAAATTACTATACATCAGGTATATTTAAAAAAATCTCTATACATCAGGTATATTTAGAAAATCACTATACATATGTTGTATTTAAAATATCACTATACGTATGGTATATTTAGAAAATCACTATACATGTTGTATATTTAGAAAATCACTATTCTTTTCTGTCTAACTTCATTATCCAATCACGAATAACCTCCAGTTCAACAAAATGTTACTCTGCCATAAAAAAAGGTAAGCACAGTAACCATTTTTAAACATATCAAACTCTTTTATTGCAACCAGATGCACGATAACTACAAACAAGTTGAAAAATATCTTTCGTACTAATATATATCCCGTGGATCCTAATAAAAAATTAAAATTAATAACATATAAAAAATAAAATAATACTAATTTAATTATCCGTAATAACTTCTCCCCACCAACTGATGTATGATGTAAAACCAACATTATATATCAATTATATATCAATTATATATCAATTCAAATGCCTCTTGGAAGAAAGTATCTCCGACAAAAAAAAAAAAGCAAATATATATGTTGGATTTACAACTACATTAGCTTACGTCTTACATTATACATGTATGACCATTCGTCCATGTCTAGACATCTACAACGTTCCTGTCTACATTCACAGTATAAAAGTAATGATCGGTAACACAACTACCCTACACCGAGAAAAAAACCAAATGCAAATGACAGATCCTCGAAGTAATATTCATTTAAAAAACATAAGCCGTCATTTAATATCAGCTATGAATATATATAGTAATATTCTAAAATGTTTATAAAAAAACAGTTTTTCATGCTTTAATACGTGCACGACCATGACATTACAACATAAAAAATTGTGGATAATTTTCACGTTCTAATGAACGCTAAGCAATCTGTCAACCGTTATATTTGAAGCAAGAAGAAAATTTACAGTAATTTTAGCAACACAGTTTTGCAGTTATTTTCGTCACCACAACTTATACTTCTGAAGATGATCTCAGAAGATTGAAAGTACTTGAGAACATCGAGAAATGGATAATAAAATCAACTGTCAAAGTTACAGTGCATTTCTTACATCTTTTATTTATAATACGCGAAAGATTATCTGTGAGTACGAACGGATTTTATTACAAATAAGCAGACATAATGTTTGCAATTTATTTAATTTGACATGCCTAAAAGAAAATGTGCTGCCTAAATACACAAATAGATAGATAGATAGATAGATAGATACATACATACATACATACATACATACATGCATAATGATACCAAGTACATAAACGAAGAGAATAACCCCAAAAGATCTGTATGAACGGATATTATTCATAGCAATATGAGCAAAACCAAATGAAAATGTGGACTGAAGAGTTTGGTATATTCGCCCGTCAAAATAAACTATAGTTTATAACCAGTTTAGATGATGTGTTATGTTTTCATATATATATATATATATATATATATATATATATATATACAGTCATCCGCAGACAGATCTGTTTCGCTGTATCACAGCTCTCTCTCTCTCTCTCTCTCTCTATATATATATATATATATATATATATATATATATATATATAAATGTATATATATATATATATATATATATATATATATATATTGTGGATTTTCGTCGCCAATTTGTTGGGGCAAACCTTAATGCAAATCTTCGTCACCAATTTATTGTGAAGTTGTTATGGTGAAACTTCGCCACAAAGTTGTAGTAACCAATTGGTCGGTAGTAAGACACGGAACACAGGAGGTGGGTTCAAAACAGTGTATTAGTGTAACAAGAACATATGTACAAGGTGAGTGTTAGTAATAAATAAATATAAATAAGTCCGAATAGTAGGTGGGTTTAACTGCGTACTACACTGCATCTGGAAATCACCCATTTAATTATATATAGTAAGAGGAAGAGCCCATTCCTCGTAGGAGGGCACCATAACATATATATATATCGCAGAAGTGTAATATGTTTTTAAAATTTCCTTCTCTAGAGAGCTCAATAGTAATGAGAGCATATATATATATATATTCCAATTGTAATTCTAGTGAACACCCATGTTTGAGCAGAGGTCCTATTTTTCAACAGTATGAAGTACGTTTACTAGCCTGCGTATTCAGGAAACTTAATAAAGTGCTTTACAGCAGGGCATGACCTTGTCCCCCCTTATATAAAATAAAATATTTATTTAATATAATATATTAAGTGATAGATCTGTATAGAAAGCTCAATCGATATTATTCATCGTTTGATCTCGCATGTTTTGAGTCTGAGCCGTCTAAAGTATGCTGGATCAGACAGTGGTTATTATATTAATTTTTATTAAGTCTTTCGAATGAGCCAGGCAGTAGATGTAATTGTCAGTTTAAAAATGTTTTTACGTCTTATTAACCTTTTGTAGGTTCCTTAAATCAAAAACATATTATGTATTCTCAGAATAATTCTTTTTTGCGAGAGAATTTTAGTTTCACAGTTTGTTTGTTTTTTTGTTGTTTTTTTTTTTTTGTTTTTTACGAATAACAATGATTTTTCCCAGATACAGTTACAACACTTTAGCTCAGAACTGGGAAGAGGATTCATACTCTACCCGAAAATATTTACGCGTAAGTGAAGGTACGGAGCCTAGCTAGAATTCGAACACGGCTCTCTAATTCTTCATTATGGTGCTCTATCCATTATAAAATCCGTGCATCAACTAATCTTCCGCTTAAGGCTCTTTACTTTACACTTTTGCGGGCATATGTATTTACAGTTATATATTTATATATTTAGTTTTCGGGATTGTCTATAAATGAAGAATTCACACCAGTATCTCAAACTAAGTTGAACAAATTGACTGCAGTTGAAAAAGGATCGATCTTGTCATCTAGGAATATCAGGAGTGGAGTGCATATTGAATAACGCATGGATCTGTCTCCCGGGGGAGTTGGTTATTTCAATTCACTGCCCTTCATCGCATTCCCTGTGAGTTACTGAAATACCCGTGGGTGTGAAGAGATATTTATCCAGCATAACTTAGACTAGACAGCAGAAATAGAAAGAAAGTTGCGCCTAACACTAATCATCCACGACGACCATAGTCACATTCATTTTCCCACTTGGTAAGTGAAATACTTTTGACGATTCGATGGAAGTTACACACACACACACACACACACACACACACACACACACACACACACACACACACACACACACATACGGGGTGCCATGGATAAATTGTCGTCTAAATTACGGAAAAATGGAAATAACACTGACATCTCATTTCAACAAATTTATTTACAAAAATTACACAAAACTATCTTGAAACACTAAAGAGTAAATTTATTCAATAAAATCATTCAATAAAAATTCGAAATCTCCAGCATCTCTTCTGGACGGTCTCCTTGTTTAAGTTTAACTGCTAGGAAAACTTTATTTGGGAAAGATATTAGAATAATCCAAAACGTTAGTATTCCACCTTCTCCCGTTGGTGAATGTCATGTCGTTTTTTAAAGTTACCGTACCTTTCTACCGGATGTGCGTCGTGGTGCAGTGGATATCGGCACGGAACGAGAAATCGGGAAGCCGAGTTCGACTTCCAGTCAAATTCCTTGCATTCACTTACGCGCAAATATCCTTGGGAAAGGTATTAATCCGTCTCTTCCCTCCAGTTATGGGTTAAATAATAGGACAGATTGGGTCTACCGCAGAAAGCAATGGTAATCTACTGCGGGATAATCTTTCACCCAGTCAGTCATGTCTCTTTCGAGATATGATCGCCCAAGAGTGTATCACGTAGGGCACTTAACTGACCTTTCAGGGTTGTCTTTTATTATTTATCTATGTATTTATTTTCTTTAATTCCTGGTGTATACTGATCTCTTTCCGTGTCCCAACCAGAGATCTAAAGACATACGATCATGTTATTTTCTACTGAGACATTTTAAAAAACACATTTTACATTGAAAAACGATCTTCATAAGATGTGAGCTTTACTTATGAGTACAACTATTTTTGTTTATTTAAGGCTTAGGTTACCAGGGATCGTAACAATTAGTCTATTGCCCCATTTCGATTTCAAGGTCCTTGTACATTTTTTAAGTTCTTCTAAGATACATTACAATCTTCAGGGACTGTCATATCAATAAGAAAGCAGATTATGTTCTTGTGGTCTTTGATCACAATGTCTGCGAGATTAGATTTGATTGTTCTCTCTCTGTGTATTGTAAAGTCTCATAAAATTGTTTCAGGTCTTGTGTCAGTAACCGGGTCTGTGTGATATTCATACGAATTTTTTGCAGTTTCTTTGCCATAAAAGTTGCATATTTTCCAATGCAGATATTGGCCCACTCTGCTATCCAGGTTTTTATATTTTATATTCAGTGGGTGCTAATACCGTGCAACTTCATGCATGATAACCAATTGTTTCTGGATATTCATCGCAAAATCTGCATTTCGGGTTAACACAATTTTTCAATATGTATACTTTGTAATTTCTATTGTAGCAAGCATTGGTTCTGTGCATCAAGAATAAAAACGTTCGGTTTCAGCTTTTAACCCTACACTACGTAACCACTAATGAGCAAGAGGTATGTCTACATCAGCTTGTTTATTATGGGCAGATTATTAACCATAAAGAGACTTATCTTGCAGTCTTTTATGCACTTGGTACATTGGATTTGTTTTATTATTATTATGTCATTTTTCATCATATTCGATTTTTGCTATGGTCGCACTACCAACCAAGTCTTCGGGAAGATCTAAGTCAAGTTGTGGCGTGTTGCTATGGCTTCATTTCATGTTTTTTCTATCTTCCCTATCATCCCTAGCGTTACATAGACAAAGTTCTCCTTAGTGTGTGGGCTGTACTTAATAAGACAATTTTTGTATATCTCTCAATCTGGGGTTTCGAGTGATTCTTTTAATGTGTTGTTTTGTTCCATTTTTTATCATTCCAAGTGCACCTACTATCACTGGCACAACTCTTGTTTTCAATTTCCATATTTGTTTCTATTTCCATTTCCAGGTCTTTATATTTTGACAGTTTTTCGAATTCCTTTGTTGCTATGTTACAATCTGCTGGACAAGCCATATCAATTAATAGACAAGTTTTTCTTTCTGATTTTTAACAATAATGTCCGGCCTATTTGCTTCAATTTTTCTGTCTTTGTAGATGGTGTAATCTCATAGAATGGTGACATCTTCTATTTCTGTAACCGGTGCTGGGTACCAGTGTTTGTTTACAAATTTTCCATAGTGTTTGCACATTGTCCAATGTAAATATTGCCTCACTCTATCGTGACGATTTTTATATTTATTTGGAGCAAGTACAGAACAACCTGAGATTAGATGGTCTATTGTTTCTTGGTGTTTATCACAGAACCTGCATTTTGGATCCACATTATTATGTATAATATTTGCCTGAAAGTTTCTCGTGAAAAGACTTTGGTCTTGCGCTGCAAGAATAAAGCCTTCAGTCTCAGACTTTAATAGAGATGCACGTAACCATAGATGAGTATTAACTTTATCAAAAATGGATTTATTGGCACGTTCTGGATATTGGCCATGCAGAGGTTTGTCTTGCCAGCGTTGTTTCATCTGTTCAAGAGATTTATCTTTGGCTTTCACTTTCATATTTTTTGCCGCAATAGTTGGTTCTTGGCTTCTGTTTTGCTTTTCTACAGAATCTACTAAATGTAAATCTTGTTTGTATTTACTGCCTTCTTTTATTATTGATATTTTTCTTTCTTTCTTCATGTTGCTTGGCTAATTGTATCATCCAGTCCTTTGTTCTTTCTATGTATGTTAGTAAGCCAATAGTTGTTGTCTTGTATGACAATTCTAGCTGAATAAGACCTCTTCCACCTTCTTTACGGGGTATGTATAGACGGTCTACATCAGCCTTTGGATGATGCATCTTATGCTTAGAAAGAAGCTTTCTTGTTTTAGAATGCATTCGACTGATGTCGTTTAGAGTCCAGTTTAAGATGTTGAAACAATATTGGACAACTGGGATTGCAAGACTATTAATGGCCATAATTTTGTTCTGACAATTCAATTATTATTATTATTATTATTATTATTATTATTATTATTATTATTATTATTATTATTATGTCATTTTTCATCATATTTCGATTTCTGCTTTGGTCTCACTACCAACCAAGTCTGCGGGGAGACCTAAGGCAGGTAGTGGCGTGTTGTTATGGCTCCATTTCATGTTTTTCTATCTTCCCTATCATCCCCAGCATTACATAGATAAAGTTTTCCTTAGTGTGTGGGCTGTACTTAATAAGACAATTTTTTGTATATCTCTTAAGCTGGGGTATCCAGGGATTCTTTCAATGTGTTGTTTTGTTCCATTTTTTATCATTCCAAGTGCACCTACTATCACTGGCACAACTCTTGTTTTCAATTTCCATATTTTTTCTATTTCCATTTCCAGGTCTTTATATTTTGACAGTTTTTCAAATTCCTTGATTGCTATGTTACAATCCGCTGGACAAGCCATATCAATTAATACATTATTATTATTATTATTATTATTATTATTATTATTATTATTATTATTATTTTCCGCTTCTGTATTGTTTTCCATTGTCAACTAGAGATCTTGTATTATCGGTATTCTCTATCAATTCACACGACCTCAAAGAGATAGCACCGTTTATAAAATATTTCCAGTATCAAGCCACGCAGACTTCTGAAATGAAGGAACAATAGGCTTTACTTTGATTTTCCTAAATGTAAAACTTTAAGTTTGGTTGTAAAGACGCCAACACGCAACGGTAACTGGGACAATAGTGGCCTGAACATTCCACATTGTGGCATCTTCTATTCGGAGGCTGGTTCATTTCTTCGGTTTGTCAATTTCTTTGACTTTGATGTTATGGTCCTGGTGACCATAACTCCAAAGTCAACAAATGCCACATTGATGAGGAGGCATTTTCGTTCGCTTACTTTTGTGATTTTTGGTTTGATGACCTCAAGGATGCGGTCTGGTTGTGTGCTCTAATTCCACAAGGGTTTGGCGTGGGCGTTTTCCATTAACTTCCCTTAATTGTGGTGGGATTATTTCTTGTTGATTCTAAATCCATACTTCCTACACAGGTAACAATATAGATGGGAGGCCTCTTTATCATGGCGGCAATTGTATTCTTCCTACGCAAACATTCCACAATCGCTACGGATTTGGGTGACATTTTCCACCTCCATGAAACATTATGAACCCACTTGATGGTAGATGTTCTTCCAATCAATATTAGTATTCAGGGTAGGGTCTTTGGTGGCTACCGTTAGGCTTTCAGTCTCGTGTTTCACTTTGCCTTTCCTCAACCAATCTCAGGAGTCTTTTAAAGCTATATTATTGTTATTATTATTATTATTATTATTATTAGTAGTAGTAGTAGTAGTAGTAGTAGTGTACTCGTGTTGTAAACAATGACGGCAATTGCTAGAAAGTTTTAATATTGTGATGCAATGAAACAAAACATTTGAATCATGTACAGAAATCCAGAATCAGTCAGTAAGTTAATTGCCATACGTGATACACGCCTGGGCGATCATGTCTCTTCCGAGAAATGACTGACTAAGCAGGAGATTTTCTCGCAGTAGGTTGCCGTTTCTTTCTGCGGTAGACTGGCTGCCAACTAAGACTATAGAACCCAATCTGTCCTGCTATCTAACCCATAGCTAGAGGCGAAAAGAGACGGATTGATACCTTTCCCAAATTTACTTGAGCGTATGTAAATGCAATGAATTTAACTGGAATTCGAACTTGGCTCTTCAATTTTCCTTCCGAGCCGATAACCATTGAACCACAACGCACATCCAGAATAGACAACTAGAATAGAGGTGAATGAAACGTTTAATCAAACGGTTCTCTTTATATTGTTTAGACGGTCTTTGTTATTACTGATTTATTAATTATTCTCGGTATTATATAAACCGCTTTTTGATCAATACCTTCTCATGTTAAGAATTTGATGTGTTCAATATAAGACTCAAAATGGAAACAACGACCGAAATAAAAAAATTAACAAGAGAATGACAAAGCACGTCAAAGGTATCTGACCACCTTGCTGTCAGATGTCGGAATCATTTCGCATATCGCCAGGAAATAATGAACTTCAGGTGAAATACCTTGAAATCCCACCATCGGAAAATAAAGAATGGCATTTTCTAATTTTCTTTGAAAAACAGTTTCGTGCTTTCCGTTTATATTTACTGATAATATTAGGTTGAAGATAGATAATTAAATTTGGCTTTTCGAAATAAATATTTAAAATTGAGGTAAATATTTTGCTAAACGCTGGCATTCGCAGTGAATGGCCGTTTTTTTCTCCGCTCCAAGAAAGCGATCGGTTTTCAAAGTAATTAAGGAAAGTGATGATCATGCCTGTATTTATTTACTGTTTTATGATTCTGTAGAGCCAGTTCATAAGATTCAAAGAATCGTGAATTTTGCCAAGACTCAGTTAATTGCCATACGTGATACACGCCTGGGCGATCATGTCTCTTCCGAGACATGACTGACTAAGCAGGAGATTTTCTCGCAGTAGGTTGCCGTTTCTTTCTGCGGTAGACTGGCTGCCAACTATAGAACCCAATCTGTCCTGCTATCTAAAAGTAATTAAGGAAAGTGATGATCATGCCTGTATTTATTTACTGTTTTATGATTCTGTAGAGCCAGTTCATAAGATTCAAAGAATCGTGAATTTTGCCAAGACTCAGTTAATTGCCATACATGATACACGCCTGGGCGATCATGTCTCTTCGAGACATGACTGACTGTAGAGCCAGTGCATAAGATTCAAAGAATCGTGAATTTTGCCAAGACTCAAGGGCTTCACTTGCTCAAAGCCATTTTAACAATAGAATTTTAAAAATGGTTGTTTACAACTGACAGTTTAGATATTTCTGATTACCAGTTAATTTATACCGAAATCTAAATATTTTGGACGCATTTGTATACTTTCAACTACAGGTAAAATGTACTGCTGGCATTTTTACTATAAATTGTAAATTTTTATATTTTCATTGCGTCTTGTTTTTGTTTGGGGGTCACTATTTGCCCACAGCTAAGATGCTAACAAGTGCTACCTCCTCGGGACCAAGGTGAACCTGGGAACAACAACAATTAATAGATGATTCTATGCTCCTCAAAATCTCCTGACCAGAGGTCTTGCTGCCGTATGTAGTTTATCGTCATACCCAGGACGAGTATAGATATTCAATTTTAGCTCTGTCTGACATAAAACCATAACAGTGGGAGCTTCCAATGATGACCTCACTTATGGCTTATGAGATTATTTCACTAATCATCGCTTTAAGCGAGCAGTCGAAGTGGACGTGCGTCTTTTCACCGCTTCAAGAAAGCGGCCATTTTTCAAAGTAATCAAGGAAAGTGATGTTCATTTTTATATTTACATTTTTATTATATCATTATAAAGTATACAAGAATCCTTCGATTAATGTGCATTCGATTAATACGTTTTCGATTAGTGCGTTAAATTTTTATATACCGAAATTCGATTAGTTCATACATAATACTCGATTAGTGCGGTAAAACATTCTTCATTTTAACCATAGAAATTGAAAAGTGAGTTTTTATAGTTACCGATTAATTAAATATTTTCTAAAATCTGAAATTTGAAAATGGTTAACTATTTTGTTTGTCAAGTATTACGTTATCTAAGTAATTACAATAATGTTAAAAAATGAACGGTTATAAAAAGATAGATTTTATAATATAAGCCGATAATAAAAATACGTATTTGAATATTTATCGCTAGTACATTTTTTTAAACATTATAATAATTCATTTTGATGAGCTTAATTAGCACATTTCATCAGACCACACAATATTCCTTCCATTTGGTACAAAAATTTTACCAGAATAAGCATTTCTTTTTACTGAAGAGAAAGATTAAAGGAAAAAAAAAAAAAAAAAGAAAACGGAAAAGGAAAAAAGAGAAAGGAAAAGAGAGTCAGGACAGAGGCATTGGCGTCATATACCCACCCATGTACACTAACTTATATCCATATGCACACACATCCCCACACATACTTACAAATGTGACTGTGTTTTTGCTTATACATACTTACCGACCTACACTTTATCATGTCTAGATACGGATCTTCCGTTCATATACTCACATATATACATTTTATAAAGATGGGATTTCTCGATTTCTCGTTCCGAGCCGATATCCACTGCACCACAACGCACACACATAATATAATTCAAGTATTTGTTTATATAGGTGGATCCATATAAAAATGTTTACTGAAAACAAATACTGAATTTCCTATTTTTAATAGAAAATATTTAATAGAAAATTCCTTCATTTTTTCATAGGAAATTCCTATTTTTTAATGAGAAATTCAGTATTTGTTTGCCGTAAAAACAAAAAATGTTCCGAGCTCAAGAACCCCTTGTATAATTTTAATGAAATTTGGCTCTAGACTTGACAGGGGTTTGAGGTACGATATGCTCCTAACTTGGTATTGGTTGGGGCATTATGTATCGTTTAAGCTTTATTTCGGGATCAATAATACAAAGATTTACTTTCTATTATTTATCATAATAATAATAGTATTAGTAGCAGTCGAAAGTGATGAATGTTCCTCTGACTACGACTAATAATATTTAAATGATGAGTAAGTGCGACACAGATCCGAAGGCGAATTGGCATGTCGAAGGAAGCATTCCAGAAGTTGAGCAAGTTATTAAGAAACGGGACAATTTCATTAGAAACAAGGAAGAGAATACTGGATTGCTACGTGATGTCCGTCCTTCAATATGGCAGTGAATGCTGGACAATACCATCAAAGATTAAGGAAAAACTTGAAGCAACTGAAATGTGGTTCTACAGAAGGATGCTGCGAATCTCATGGATCGGCATGTGAGCAATGAGGTCTTGGAAATGATGGAAACAAAAAAGGAAATTAATACTGAGCATCAGGAAGAGACAGCTGAAGTTCTTGGGACATGCAATGAGGAAGGAGGGCTTGGAGAATCTGATACTAACAGGCCAGATAGAGGGAAAAAGAGACAGGGGAAAGCAACGGATAACATATTTGAAGGACCTAATCAGGTGGATGACAGAACGAGGATTGCACGGTGTAACAGGAGAAGGCGTGCTCAGAGCCACCAGGGACAGGAAAACGTGGAAAGCCATGATTGCCTACATCCTGAAGGGACAGGGCATATAGTAGAAGAATAGAAATTTGAGATAGTGAAAGATACTTTCCAAAGCATCTGGTAAGCAAAGTATTAAGAAACAGAAAAATTGCATTAAAAACAAAAAAGAAATACAACTATATATGATCGGTCCTCCTATATGGCAGTGAATGCTGGACAAACTTAGCACATTTGAAGAAGAAACTTCCGTCCTCAAGTTTTATGGAAACAGAAAGCATCAGAAAGAGACAGTTGAAATTCCTAGGTCTCAGAATGAGGAAAGTGGGCTTAAAAAATTTAACACTCACAGGATATATTGAATCGAAATAGCGCATAAACTGCCTAACGTGTTTGTGTAAATGTTAGTCAGAATTTTTAATAGGAGATACAGTTAAAAATACGTACTAGAGGTAGCGAAGACTCGGAGGTTGTAGAGAGCCGTGATCTTTCCCGTCCTCAAAGGACTCGCCACATAGAAAAGGAGTAATCATTATTATTATTATTATTATTAGTAGTAGTAGTAGTAGTAGTAGTAGTAGTAGTAGTAATTGTCTTTTACTCCAGCGTCCAGCGGTTAAAATAAAAAAAAAGTAACAATTCGTTACCTTTAGCACCAAACTATGTGCAAAATTCACTGGGTATTAACTTCAGTGTTTTCACTAATGAGAATTTCAGTCGAGAGATATAATTACAGCGAGTTTCAACCGGCTACAGGTTAGATCTGCACACTAAATTGAACTACTGATAGTACATCCAGAGCAGTGGTGACAGAATCGCTGATCGGTGGACTGATGTCAGAAGCAGGTCCGTGGGTTCCTCGATGTTACCAACCGCAACGTCTCCGTAACCAAAGCGAGACGACATCGGCTGTGTTTTGCCCTACAGAGGAATGGGCTTTGCTATGTCAACTTTACTTTTAAGACACACTACGCATGAATGAATACCACACCGGCTTTCAACCCAGACACCCTTGGGAAAGATATGAAACTATCTCTTCTCCCTCCAGCTATGGGATGACTGGCAGGACAGATTGAGTTCTTAAGCATTGTTTGGCAATCAGTCTACCGCAGAATAAAATGGAAACCTATTGCGGGGAAATCTTTTGCCTAGTCGAGTTTTGAAAGAGACATGATCGCCCAAGTGTGTATCATGTCTGTCACTTAACTGACTGACTGATGTGGAAGAAGCTGGTCAGGTGCCCGGCTTTTTAGGGGCCTTTACTAGAATCACTTTTATGTGCGGGCGACCTCAGCAGAGATTTTAATACTGTGCTCGTCAAACAGAATTAAAAAATTTAATATAAAAAATAACACATTGTTTTTTGTTTGTTTTTTTTTTAACATCAAACATTGTAACCGGTTTTTAAGCATATTGCATATGTGCAGAAGGGAATAGTTCTTGAATATTCTCAATTATACTTTTATAACCTTGTTAGGGTTAACAAAATCATGTCAGTTCTCTTTGTAACATTATGTTCAACGAAACTTGACATTAGTTTTATAACTTTTACTTTAGTAAAGTCACAGATACGACTATAATTATGCCTTTGAACACTTGTGTGTCAAACATATTCTCGAACTGGAGTAGATAGACTAAACTATCGCCCGGTTCACACTCCACGCACGTCTATTGAACAGGTGAAGAGGCTCATCCCTTGTTTCCTGTTTAGAATGTGGTTTCTAGTTTTTCTCTTTCCCAATCTTTTCACTCTATTTTATTTATTTTTTTTTCAATTGGAGTAGATAGACTAAACTATCACCCGGTTCACACTCCACACACGTCTATTGAACAGGTGAAGAGGCTCATCCCTTGTTTCCTGTTTAGGATATGGTTTCTGTTTTTTCTCTTTTCCAATCTTTTCATTCTTACGTGGCCCCCTGCACATCAGTGGCGTTATCGCCTTGCTTGGGGCGATATGATTAAAAAAAAATAACACAAAAAACATTCTTGTATATAATGACTAATTTTCAAACTATTAGTTCGTTTAGCGACTGTTGATTACCAATGTGCGCTTTTCTCCCAATCACAACCACCCTTTTCCGTGACAGATCCAACATACAAGATAGTTCCTGATATGCGCCCTCAGTCCATAAATAGCCCCATGATGAAATGACCAACGCTGGGTGGTCGGAAGTGATGTTGTCGACTGAACTAAAATTTATTGATGTCATTATCAGTGCCGTAAGCGCTCGTTCATTCTAAAGAAGCGAAGAATTGTGTTCCTCGAGAAACATTCCTGGAATTCTTCATTTAAAGATAAACATGAACTTACAACCTCATGGAACGCCACAAGCCGCATATACCGATTGCAGTCTTTCTCTGTTAGGAATAAACAGTCTGCCTGAGAGTTGGCCCAGTGGCCGTTTTGATTACCAACCAAAAATTAGATTTATTTTTTAATCGAAAAGGAAAGCTAAATGTATGTGTGTTAGATTGTGTGTAGGTGTGTGTATGCGTGGGCATAAAATATCAACTAATCTATCTATCTATCTATCTATCTATCTGTTTGTTTGTCTATCTGTCCGTTTGTCTGTCTAAGTGTCGAAATGTGTAAATGTGTTGGCATAAAGTATCGACTAACCTACCTATCTATTTATCTGTCTGTCTGTCGGTCTATCTATCCAACTGTCTGTCTGAGTGTCGAAATGTTTTCTGAAAAGCTTATATAAACAATAAAGGAGAAAATCTAATAAGATTGTAAATTTTTCTTCTCCTATATGCCATATCCTTTAATGACATTTGTGAACATGTCTCTCCTCAATATCCTGTCTTTTGTAGCTCTAAGTAAATTTGTGCCTTTTTTCATCTCTCCTAATCGCTGTTGGGACAGCTATTTACACAAACTCGCTATGTAGGTTGTGCACTGCATCCGACAAGAAGGCCTCCGATTGAAAAGTTATGAGTAGCATGGAACCACCTCTTAATTGCTGTTGTTCCCAGGTCCACCCTGACCCGGTGTGATAGCACCTGTTAGGGTCCCAGCTATGGGAAAATAGTTAACCTTCAAACTGGAGTCAAAACACTATGAAAGTATAAAAATAGACTTTTATAGAAATATATACATAAAAATAGACTTTTGTAGAAAAATATACATTTTTGAAGGAAAAAATTATTACCAGAACACGTTTTTGAAGAAAAAAAGATTATTGCCATTATACATTTTTTAAAGGAAAAAAATTATTGCCAAGAATACACTTTTGAATACTAAACTAGAAGACATCTTCAGTTTTCTAAAATAAAAATTTCTAAAATTTGGAAAAGTTTTCATCAAAATCTGATTAAATCAACCTTCTCACTATAACCGAATATTAAAAAAATAACTTAAAACTCCACCTTTTTTGCATTAAATAAGCCACAGAGGTGTTGATATACAGTTAAACAAGACTCAAACTGTAATGACTCACGTGACATCTGAAACATAAATTTCAACCGTGTTCTTCTGACGTTAATTAAAAGTGTCATTTTTGTTACCATTTTCTCTAAAAATTGTTGTTTTTTTTTCTCTCTCATGTCCATGCTATTCTTAGCATCTTTCTACAGAACCACCACATTTCTGTGAGGTGATTGGCCAGCACTGACTGCCATACAGGAGGATTGATATTGCATCACAGTTTAGTACTCTTTTCTTTGTTTTTATGATTTTTTTTTGTTTCTCAATATTTTGCTTAGTCTTGAAAATGCATCTTCGGATTTCGGTGTCGCACTTTCCGCTGCCCATCGGTCAGAGCCAAAGTGTAGTATCTGTTCTCAAATACTCATTGCCTGCTCGTCGGCGTAGAAGCAATGACCAACTAAGACTAGCTTTTGACCAGCTTTGACTGCGGGTGTGCGTTGTGGTACAGTGGATATCGACTCGGAACGACAAATCGGGTTATCGAGTTCGAATTCCAGTTGAATTCCTTGCATTCACAAATGCTCTTGGGAAAGGTATTAATCAGTCTCTTCCCTTCAGTTATGGGTTAAATAATAGGACAGATTGGCAACCAGTCTCCCGCAGAAAGCAATGGCAACCTACTGCGGGATAACCTTCTGCCCTGTCAGTTATGTCTCTTTCGAGACATGATCGCCCAAAGCGTGTATCACGTATGGCACTTAACTGACTTTCCACTGAGAAGAGTGTTAACAAAAAACGAAAACGTACTAAATTAGTACCTCTTATAAACTTAGTTTACACCAAACTCCTAAATACACTTATCTAAATGCAGGATAAGGTAAGAAGCGCTAAAAATATCTTACGAATATTTTATAAGCGTTTTTTTTTTTTTCAGTAATCAACGACTTTTTGGCTATTGATATTTTATTCCAAATAAAATTCATTTCATTTCTTTATTTTAAGTAGACGAAACGCGTAGGCGAAAACACAGTTTTCTTTTTTAATTAGATAGATAGATAGATAGAAAGAAAGAAAGAAAGAAAGAAAGAAAGAAAGAAAGAAACTAAACAGATTCCGATAGATAGATAGATAGATAGATAGATAGATAGATAGATAGATAGATAGATGTGTGTTGTGGCTTGTTAGCTCAGAATGAGATGTCGGCTCGAAACGAGAAATCAGAGAGACGAGTTCGAATTCCACTGGAATTAATTTCATCTACTTATGCACAAATACTCTTGTTAAAGGTATTAATCCATGTCGTCTCCCTATAGGCTGATTAGCAGGACAAATCGGGTTATATAGCCTTGGTTGGCGACCAGTCTAACGCAATAAATAATAGCAACCTACTGCGGCAAAATCTTCTGCCTAGTCAGTCATGTCTCAAAAGAGACATAAATCACGTATGAATCACCATGTATCACATATGACAACTGACGATTACATGTGTGTGTGTGTGTGTGTGTGTGTGTGTGTGTGTGTGTGTGTGTGTGTGTGTGTGCATCAACTTTTCTTTCAAATATATTTTGTTGAATATGTCAAATAAAGAAAATTGTATTCTAGTATCATAATTTTTTCCGTTTTGCTGGGATTAAGTGAGTGTAAAAATTCTCCGTAATGTTATTGTCCCAAGCGCTTTCGACTACTTCTTTAGTCTTCTTCTGGGCGCTACAAAAGTAACGCCCACATTTTATGTATATTATTATATTTTATTATTTCATTATTAGTACATTTTCTCTCCTTCATTACTTAGTTTCATCCCAAAGAAAGCAATAAAACCACTAAGACGCAAGGTTTGAAAGAATATAAGAAAAAGAAATGCATTATTAAAATGCGAGAACAATGAAAGAACTCGGATTAAGAAGACAATAGGTAACAATTAACATCGTATTAAAATAATTTTGAAGATCAAAGTTGACCGGAATTCAAGAAGCCAATTATGACCTTCAAGCATTATATAAAATCACATGACAATATCACTTTGTTGACATTTATTCTATTTCAGCATGTGACCGCGCATTATCGTGGAGTAAAATTAGACCACGTCGATTCACCAATGCAGGGTTCATTTTTTGCAGGCTTGCATGCATTTCAGCAAGTGGAATTGCAGTAAAGCTCTGCATTAATTCTCTGACTGGTTTCCAGTAAGCTGTAGTGGATAACACCAATTGCAGACCACCAGACAGTTTGCTAATCTTTTGCTAATGCAACTTTGGCTTTGGAAAAAGTTTGGAGGATACATCACGATCGAGCCATTGACCTGATCGTTTATGATTATCATAAAGAATCCACTTTTCTTCAGTCAAGAAAGGGATCATTGGTGTTACGCAGAAAGGCGTTTTGAAGTGTGCTCGATGCTCTAAGTTTTTGATTTTTATTGAGATCATGAGGAAACCATTTATCGAGCTTTTTCACCTTACCAATGACGTGAGATGTTGCGGTGCTGACACGAAACGTCTAAGACATATTTCTGAAACTTTGATGAGAGTTTTGCTCAGTAGCTGCTTACAGTTGTTCATTGTTAAAACTACATGACCGTCCTCTACCTTCTTCGTCTTCAAGGCTCTCATCACCAGCACGGAATTTCTGGAACCACTTTTATACTGTCCGATCAGTTGTGGATCCATCTCTCCGTGCTCTGTTGATATTGGCAGAAGTTTGGGAGGGACTCTGCCCAAGTTTGAATTCATGCAAGAAAAGTAAACAAATATTTTTTTTGTCATGTTCACAATTAAGAGCTTCAATACTTTAAGAATATTTCTGTTTAAAAATTAGTTTAAAATTTTTAAAGAGTACACATTAATTATTATCTATATCAAAATTCACCTAATATATACCGTGAATACTATGTTAAAATGGCTTTTTGAAATACAGCACTTCGAGCAGTTATTATTTTTGTAAGAACCTAATAAATGTAGATGTTTACAATTTGGCGATCTTTACAGTACATTGCGGACTCTTTATTTGTGAAAGTGGTTTGCTTCTAAGACATTAAAAAATAAAATGATTTTCTAAGGATAAATAACAAATACAGTTGAGATAGTACAAAATAAACTAATTTACTTTGAGATAGTACAAAATAAACTAATTTATGAGAAATTTACCAATTTGTTTCTTTACATCGCGGGCGGAGATGGCTGTGGATCGTCAGCCTCAACAGCTGATTTTGGTTGTTGTTTTTCGATACGCTTTTTAACATGAAACTGGTCGAGAGTTCTTTCTTTTCTTCAAGGATTACAGATGTGTTCATATTTCGTCTTATCGGATCTATGATGATTATATTGACATTTAATGTAAATGTATGTATTTTAATATGAGTTTATATACTTTTAAAATACATATTAAAATACATACATTTACATTAAATGTCAATATATTTTATATACTTTTAGCCTTATTTAGTTCCAGTAACATGATTTTATGTGCTTTTAACATTTTTCTACTGATATTACGACTTCAGTATTTGTGGCAGACAGACATAAAGTCATATATATATATATTGTAAAATAATTTATTTTCATACTTTAAATCAGGATGCATTTACATTAAGGTGTTTTTCTTTCTTTTTTGCACGGGAAAATTTTACTATAAGATTGATGATAATGTTGACTCATCATTTTTTAGCATGAACTGATTTCAAAAGAAACTTATCGAGTTTATCGTTGTCTAGTAAATATATCTATGTGTGTACAAATGCATGTATAGTTATATAATATGTATAATATACGTATATTTGTATCAAAGTGATATATGGTAAAGAATTTAATTGATTTTATCGGACACTGATGAGCAACCATGTGTCTTTGCAAAACTTCAAGTTTATTTGAACTTTTATATCTATACATATGGGAAAACAATTTACATTCTTTATATGTTAAGCTTGGATCAAATACGGGTCGGAATTCGGCAGAATGATAAGATAAAGAATAAATAAAAGACGTCTATAAATTTAACATGTTTCATTTTTATGAATGATTCATCAGGGAATGAAATATGAAGGAAGAAAAACATTCTGTTTTTTTTTTTGTTTTTGTTTTTTTCTGGTGGGGGATTTTCATTGGTTAAGCAGACTTCACGTGCATTTCACTTGTTAAGCATCGTTTGTTTGTTATGGAGTCCTGAATTCAAGGAGGGATGACGCCAGTGGCAATTCTGCCGGGGGGAGGCAGAAGAAGCCAAGGTCCCCCCAGAATTTTGGCTGAGCCTTCGGTTGGTCCCCCTACTTTGATAAGCCTCAAACTTTTAAGAATCTAATCGGTCTCTGATTTTGATAAGATTTGATTTTCAGCACTTGTCTTTCTGTGTTTTCTTTTTCATTTAGCTTTTTAAGGACACATACAGAGTTTTGTAGAAGAAAAAGATCAAAGCGGACAAATCACACCGTTATGGTGGTATTGACGTTAGTATTAACCCTTTGATTTGGTTTTGAAATTAACATCTCTTGCGTTTCAACAGCTTGAGAGTGGAAAAGGGTAAGAGTAGATTAGAACTCCACTACTATGAATGAAAAGTTATTCCGTTTAATTTAGTGAAATAAAATACTTATACTTAATGTCATTCCTAAGTTGTGTATACGATAGTGATTTAGTATGAAAATGAAGACGCTGCTTGAGTGTGCCTCCTCTTCAAAAAAAATTTCGGCTCATATTGCCCCTCCCCCACTTTCAGGGTTCCACAATCGCCACTGGATGACGCGTCCTTTTAAAGCTAAAAAGAAACATTTCAAGCCTAACTGAAAAAACAATTTAATATTGTTTTATGTATGAAAATGTATCCTCTAGCTTGTCTAAATGGGATTCAGATGATAATGAACAAATGTTGGTGTGTGTGTGTGTGTGTGTGTGTGTGTGTGTGTGTGTGTGTGTGTGTGTGTGTGTGTGTGTGCGCGCGCGCGCCTGTGTGTGTGTTATTTATGGTTGTTGTCCGCATCTTCATTTGGGGATGTTTTTACTTAAAATCCGGTTGTGGTAGATAAACATGTGTCAAATTCTTTAAGAATGGGTTTAATAATCGCGTGTAGAACCCAATCGTTATTTACTGTCTTGTTGGTTACACTTCTATTATTCTTTCTCCTAAATAATGTTTATTTTCTTGTTCTTTCACACTCAGTAACCCCTTTTGTCTTAGTGATTTTACTGTCTTGCATGAAATGAAATGATTAAATAAATAAGTAACTTTCCAGAACACCAGAGCTCCTAAATAAAAGAACATAGCTCCTTTCCAAATGAAGACACGAAAATAATTTCCTTCTATGCTATCTAAAACCACAACCAAAGACTAACTAATAACTGAAATCTAATAAACCTTATTTCAAATACAAAAATTTATAACCGTAGAAAATAATTGAAATGATCAAATGGACGGTAATAACCTGAAAGATTTGCCCTATGCCCTCTAAAATGTTGGAAGAAACGCGTATCACTTATTTTTTTTCGTAGGATCTAAGTGGTCTATATATAGTATCAGTGCAAGAAGTAGTGACAAATTGTTTGAAGATCACTTCAGGCTTGTAGCGTTGAGATCTATGTCCGCATTGTCTATACCCACAAGCGCCATGTCTCAGATGCTGAGTAACCCACCCCCTCATGAATACTATTTTTGACGCTTTTCACATTTAGATTCGCGTATCACGTTTGGTTTCTGGATGAGTGCTTTGTGTATCGAAGTAGTTTATCATGCTAATTTAAATGGACCCTTATGCAGCTGTTGTCTTACAAATGTGTGTGGGGTGGGGGGTAATGTTCCTTCAGGACGGGAAGATCATGAGTCGGCAGTGCTTCTTTATTTAGTTGGAATCTTATCATCAATTTATTTTTGTAATTATTTCACCTCAAGCAAGATAATTAAGCCACTGTTATTGAGTGTAAGATAATATTAGAAAAAGGTAAAAAATTAAGGAAAGGGAACAATAAAATAACAGAAATTAAGAAAACAGAAGATAACGAATAACGTTGAAAAAGAACAAGAACAACAACAACAACAACAAGACGAAGAAGAAAACGAAGAACAACAACAACAACAAGACGAAGATGAACAAAAAGACGAACGCGTGAAACAACAACAACAACAATAACAACAACAAGAATTATTGTTTAAAAAATACAATTTCTTTAACTTCTATATCCCATCCGTGTGTAGTTTTCTTCATATATTCCCTTTCTTTATTATCGGTGAGTTGCCAAGACCTCTTGGGAAAAACATCGGCGTGCCCTTTTCCACGGTTTAGTATTCGAAGTCTCTTCTAGGCTGGCTGATGAACACAATCTTCTCTGTTATTCAACCCATATCTGCAGTAGAGAATAAGTAGCTTCATGATTAGCAATTAGGTCTCGTTTTTACAGTTGAACTACCCAGATACAACCGTCAGTTCTATTCTAATAGTTTCTTCTCTTGTACTTTTCGCCTGCGGAACTTTCTTCCGATTTCTTCCTTTCCCGTCACCGATGATTCTCAAAACTTTAAATGCAATGCTGATCGCTATCTTCTGTCCTCCTGAGCCCTGCATTTTTTTACTGTCCTTTCTTTTCACTGAAGTGTTCTCAATCTCTCTCCCACCTAGTAACCCATTCTGTCATAGTGGCTCACATGTGATCTAGCAAGTTTTAAAGAAAATAAAAAAGACACTTATGCTAACAATCGGAAACAGACAGGAGAAATTTCTGGTGCACGTAATGAGGAAAGACGGCTTGGAAAATTTAATACTCACATCCTATACTGGAAACAGGAGGTAATCAGCAAGTATTATGAGATGAATGACAAAATAGAGAAAAAGAAGAATGATATAGAATCAAACGTTGCTACGATATACTACGAACAGGAAATTATGGATAGCCATGATCACCCATATCCTGAAGGGTCACGGTACTGACTTTCCGAATAAAAATTACCGAAAATCTATCAAGATATTACAAAACATTTTACTGAATGATATTTTGTGCTAAATTGTCGTTTGCAGTATCGTTCGATCATTCATTAACATATATTCATTGATTTAATCATATTTATTTAATCATATTTAACGTATTAATGCTCACCGTAGGGTGTACGTTGTGATGCAGTGAAATTCGACTTGGAAAAAGAAATCAGGGTGCCGAGTTCAAATTCCAGTTGAATTCATTGCATTCACTTATCCGCAAATACTCCTTGGAAAGGTAATACTCCGTCTCTTCCCTCCAGTTATGGGTTAAATAGCAAAATAGATTCGGTTCTATAGCCTTGGTTGGCAACCAGTCTACCGCAAAAATCAATGTCAACCTACTGCGAAAAAAAATCTTTTGCTTAGGCAGGCATGTCTCTTTTAAGACATGATCGCCCGAGCGTGTATCACTTAACTGACTCACCGTAAAATCTAATAACAATTATAAAAATTCTCTGTTAATTATACCTTAATCCCATTCATGCATGTCGTCCCATTTCGGCGTAGTTCTGGGTGTGACGATATAGGTACCTCCAGTCAAATCGATAACAAAACAGCATAGTATGAATAAAAAAGGTCCCAAACTTAATAAAACAAAGTTTTTCCTTCAAAATGTTTATATCGTTATTAAGAAGAAAGATCAAAGTAATTTTTAATTATTTTTTTAAATTTTTTAATCCCTTCTAACATTTTCGAAATTTTGTCAGAAAGTTTTGTTTTGATTTAAGTTAGCCTCTAAGAAACATTTACGACTGTTTTACTATGGAAACCTAATGATTGCATTACCCACTTTTTTTTTTCGGTTACAAACACATTAATTTGGAAATTCTCGCAAAAATCAAATAATTGTCGGATTTTAATGAAACTTTCAGTACTCATTCACAAATAAATAAAATCATTTTCTAAATTATTATTTTTTTAAAATCTTCAAAAAAATCTTTTTAACCTCTGTTACCCCCTACATAAATCCATGAAATCTTAATAGATTTTACATTGATGACTAATTGTTTTCATTTTTTCAAATTCTTTTTATTATTAAATAATTTAATAACATATAAAATTTTAAAAATATTTTTTAAATCTCCAAAGAATTGATTGCGAGTAGACTTTTTGTTAATTATATTGCCTATCTAAAATTGAAAAGTTTAATAAAAATCGTTTTGCAGAAATATTTTAAATTGATTCAAAATAAATTGTGTGTAAATATGTTCGTTTTGATTAAGTACGATGTTCCATAGGAGTCATAACATGTTTCCATAAAAATTAAATTAGATATTTTTACCATGCCTTAAACTTAATGATAACTTATAGTAAATAACATAATATAACTTAGTTCGGTTATTTCAATTTCATTCTTTCTTATTAAATTAAAATTATTTTCAAAGACATTTAATTTTTTTAATTTTTATTTATTCAGAAAGCATATTCAAATGTCTGGCTATAAATCTTAACTAAAATTCTATAAATTCTATAAAATTCTATAAAATATTATATAATTGCTGAAAATATTAAGTTAAATTTTTAATTTTACTATTTAGTTAAAAACAAAAAAAAAAGAAATTAAATTTTGAAAATTTTATGTTTTAACATAATTGAAATTTTGGCCCGTATGATCGCCCCCCCCCTTTGTGCGTTCTTGACAAATTCCAGTTGTCATATCTTTCGTCACCTCGATAACGTAGATAAAAGAGGGCTACCAGAGTTAAGTTTTTTAATGTAAATTTCTGGCAGTAAACAATTATTACTTGATTAAATTCAGATAAAGGTGAGTTTGAATTTTAAAAATTGACTTAAATGACTTGTCAGCTAGATATATTTTATTTTTGCAAGATTTTTAAAACAGAAATTTGGCCACTGTTTACGTACTGTTTACGTAATGTGTCGATCAATAAAAATGGTGGAAAATTTAAATTTTATTTTTTCAGAAAAAAATTAGATTAAAATCAATATAATTTTAAAGCTTGAAAATAACTTATATATTTTTAAAATTTAAATTTAGGTATCGAAAATGGTTTTGAGGAGCATGGCATCATTTGCTGTTGGTCCCATGTTCACCCCTAGAGTGGTAGAACCTTTTAGGGTCCTAGCTCTAAGCAAATTGTAAATCTCCCAAACAAAAACAAAACATTATGAAAGTAAGAAAATACATTTTTATAGTAAGATTATAGCAACAATATCTATTTAAAGGAAAATGGCCAGCAATACATTTTCTCTGCAGTTGAAGACTTGCAAAATATTTAAATTCTGGTCTTAATTAATTTATAAAAGTTGGTGAGCCGCTAATCAAAAACCCATTTGGGAAGACGGCCGGCATTATTAAGAGTTTAACGACTTAAAGACTTAGATAAGTGTATTTAAAGCGAAATAATCAAGGGAGGTAACTGCAATGTTTAAATTGCTTCCCCTCCATCATAATATTTGAAAAATTTTCTGAAATGATTCAAAATTTAATAATGAAAATATTATATTCAGATTTTAAAAAAGACTCAAGATATTCTGAAAACGTAAGAAAGAGTGGATAGCTAATATAGTTAAGTACCCACTTAAAACAAAATTTTGGCTATTTAAACACATAATTGTAAAAAGTCATTTAGAGTTGGAACGAAATAAAACTAATGATTATTGTAAGTGCCGACAAAGTTTGAGCTTAAAACTACTCTAAAGATACATTTAAGATAATTAATTTTCTTGTTAAAATTTTCATTCTGTTTAACGATAATCTAAACTTATTTATAAATGGAACTGTGTGTGTGTGTGTGTGTGTGTGTGTGTGTGTGTGTGTGTGTGTATCCGTTACCTATAGACTCCGAAACGGCTGAACCGATTTTCTTGAAAATTTACACAGTTGTACTATAAGCGTCTGCGAGTGTTCTTAGCTAGGTTTTGTGTCGAGGAAACCCCGATAAATATCGAAAATCGATCATCGAAAAAATCGGGTTATAGAAGGAATGGTCCGATTTTAATCAAATTTGATACACTCATAGACAACGACATAAGAAACGATATTCAGAAGTTTCAAGGTTTCAGTTCTTAAAATAGTGCAGAAAATTTGATATCGATACCAGGAAATCAAAATTTGACTTACATCCATTCATAACTGGAAGCAACTATTGCGTTTTAGTCTTTCGTGCCAACGTCCAAAGAGTCTGAGCTCCAGGACTATGGATTAGTTTTAAAGCTTTCATTACGCCCGAGCAACGCCGGGCTATACAGCTAGTAGCCTATAGTTAATTCATATGAAAAGAAAAATAATTTCCCTCTATAAATAAAGTTTTTAGACATTTTTAAATCATTCATTATAAAAGGTCTGATTAAAAAGTAAGACTGACTTTGAATTCATGTCGTACATACATCCTAAGTTATAACGTTCTCGCTCATGTCTGTCGTTTATAGCAGGGCTAGGAATGATGGTGTAGTCGTCTCACACAGAGGTTCAATGAGTGACCGTGGCCTGTGCAGAAGTTTTTGACGTTGACGTTCCCAAGTCTAACAACCACAATATTCCCTAGATCTAGCCTTTTCCAACCCTTTTCTTTGCTCCAAAAACCAAACACCACTTGAAAGAAACGAAATTTCGTGACGTCGAGGAAATCCAAGAGAATTAGACAAAACAGCTGATAGCTATCCAAAGCAAAGGAGTCCAGAATTGACACTGAATTAAAGGTGTTGATTCAGAGCGGGACTACTTCAAAAGAGATTACATATCGAATTGCTATGTGTTGTAGTGAGGCATGCATTTTCTCACTCTCTCACCTAGCAAACAGCTACAACTTTCCATGAGCGAATTAAAAAAGCATATTCATTTATTTATGTATTTACCAATATTTTTTTTTCCACAGACAGTTGTCTTACCATGTGTGGATGTCTTTGAAAACAAATTGGATACAGTTTCTCATTTATTAACCAATCAGGATTTAGAAAAAAATTTAGAAGTTGATCCGATTTGATCCTTCAAAAACACATAGTGTGAATTTTTACTTGCTAGTCAGAGAGTAACCACTGTTCTACCGGTTGCCATGTCCAGAGGATGTGCATTTTCTCACCCTTTCATTGCACTGAATTCATTGAGTCTCCTTCTACTCATTTACTGTGAGCAACAAAAGAAAAAGATCAAAGACGCCAATTCCGTTCACTTTCTCACTAAGGACGTAACTTTTCGCTTGCTACACTGTTGCACACACATATACACAGCGAAACAGAGTCGTGTCATTTCTTTCACAAATCCATTTCACATCATTCAACCGGCTAAAGAAAAAGAAACTCCAACACACTCACAAAGAAGAAAGACTTTCTCTAGACTTTCAACACATTTTAAAATAAAGTAATTTCATTTTCTTTTGTTGAATAAATCTTACTTTTATTAAAACAAACCTGACCTTTTTATCTTATTTTCAATGTTTGTTCAACATAAATACTTTAAATGTCGGTGGAATCAGTTATGTTTGGCACAAGGCCTTTCGCAAGCATAACCGACGCCAACCAAAGTATAACCCCCCAGAAACAGAAATTCAGGGCAACGGTGTCTAAATTGCGAGAAGAAGCTATTGTGGAAGTGAGAGACGTATTTATTTCCCCACCGGCAGAAAGACTATTCAGTTGGACAAAAGAAGAACGCATTGCGCGCCTCCCAGCAGAGAAAGCTGCCATGATAGGAAGACGCTTGGAGACAACAAACCTACGTAATTTCTTCGTCGACTATATCTTCTGGCCGGCGACAAAAAAAAACGACGCTATGGTAACGCAAATATTCTTACAACGCCTACCAGCAGAGTATCGGACAGTACTGACTACTGTGAAAGAAATTAACTCATAAAAAAGCTGGTAGCTGTCACCGACAACATAGCCGACATGGTATGAACTTGCACCATGCCTGTTGCCGCAGTTCGAATGTCAGAGCCAAAACCGTAGGTTAAGCTAATAGAGAGGCAACGGAGACAGGAGCGTCAATTAGACGAGCTATCCAGGAGAATGTACAACTTCTGTTTACCCGGCCAAGAGGCTAGAGGCTGTTCCAGCTCTTTCTACCGTCGAAGGAGGGAAACGCAGATCTCAGTTATTCCTGTTACCAAGGTCAGTCAGTTAAGTGCCATACATGATACACGCTTGGGCGATCATGTCTCGAAATAGACATGACTGACTGGGCATAAGATTATCCCGCAGTAAGTTGCCATTGCTTTCTGCGGTAGACTGGTTGCCGACCAAGGCTATAGAATCCAATCTGCCCTGTTATTTAACCCATACCTGGAAAGAAGTGATGGATTAATACCTTTCCCAAAGGTATTTGCGCGTAAGTGAATAAAAAGAATTCAACTGGAATTTGAACTCGGCTACCCGATTTGTCGTTCCGAGTCGATATCCACTGCACCACAACGCATATCCGCAACATTACCAAGGTAGGTAAGATAAATAGCCCTCATAAATATACATTACAGGCTGTAAATAACATATATCTTTAACATAGCGTGCGTGGAGAAGGCGATATTAGTTTCCTTGTGGATATCCACTGACGTTGTCTGATATCTCTCAAGACTACCATGAAATCGACAGGATCTAGCCTCAATACGATTCCACTGTGTCCGATTGTAGCTCATACTGGCGATAACTCAGGTTTTTTGTGAACTTCTATGAAAATTAGAGTGTATAACAAAACTTGTTTTTTCACAGAGAATCTATACCCCACGAGGTCACACACCACATTACGACTAACGTCCCCGTCGTTTGGCTTCGAAAACATTTAGTGTGGCGAACAGGGGTGATTGTGGAACTCTGAAAGTTAGGGGAGTACTTAGGGGCCGAGATTTTCTCTGAAGAGAAGGCGGTCAAACTTAAGCAGGGTTTTTATTTTCATACTACACCACTATCGTATACACAACTTAGGAATGAGTTTGAGTATAAGCATGTTACTTCAGTAAATTAAACGGAATAAATTTTTTCATTCATAGTAGTGGAGTTCTAATCTATTCTTGTCCTCTTTTCCACTCTCAAGCCATTGGAACACAAGAGAAGTTAATTTCAAAACAAAATCAAATCGTTAACTTCAATACTAGCAGAACAGTGGGATTTCTCTGCTCTGATTTTTCCTCTACACAACTCTGTATGTGTCCTTAAAAAGCTAAATGAAAAAGAAAACACAGAGGGAAAAGTGCTAAAGATCGACAAAATCAGAGACTGATCAGTTTCATAAAAATTCTGAAGTTCATAAAAGTAGTGGGGGGGGGGGGCAACTGAGGCGCCAACCAAAATTTAGAGGGGGCTCTGGCCCCTTCTGACCTCCGTAGAATCTCTACTGGCGGCGAAAGCCTAATTTAATCAAATGATAGAGTTCGGCATTGTTAGCCCATCAAGCAGTAACTGGGCTTCTCCGTTACACATGATCCTCCAAAATGGTGGCACATGGCGTGCTTGTGGAGACATTAGAAGACTCAACCTATCATGAATATTGCATTACGTCAGAAGGACGTCTTTGTTACAAATTCTAGAAACTGTCTCGAGAGCGGGTATTATTAGAACATTTTAGAGTTATCTATAAGATAAGAACCAGCGCAGAGACAATTCTCCCTCTTTTTCTTCGCTTCCACTGGCCTGTTAACCAGAGTTTTTGGACACTTCTCATTCTCAAATAGTGAACTCCCTCCCCCAAAAAATCAACAGTACATTTTTATAATAAAATGACCAACAATTCATTTTTATCGCAAACTGATACTCATTGCAGTATTAGAAATAAATATAAAAATGCATTTTTATAGTAAAATTCTCAAAAACACATTTAAAAAACAAGGTTTTCACTGAAAAAATATCTTCAGGGATTTTTCTTTATAAAATTATTTTTAAAATATTTGTCATCATCCCCCATTTGTAAAATTTGTAAATTTGTTTATAAATGCGGAAAATTGGCCCCTAAATTTTTTTTACAACGTTTTCTAATAAAATAATGTATTTATTATACAAATTATTCAGTCATAAACAAGTGCTGAAAATTTAAATTGGATAATTACTTGATTTTTGATAAACTTTTAAATACAGATAGTATCCGTTTTCTTTTTCTTTTCTTTTTTTTTTTTTTTTTTAGATTTTACTTCTTTTTTATCTCTGTTTTTGTTTTCATTTCTAATATATTGCATTCATTTTGGTGGTGCAAAGTTTTTTTATAGCTACCTAATTGGCAAGAACGAATTTTGGACCTAAGAAAGAAAACTAAAAAATATTTAAGGCCTTTTATATTTCATATTGACTCTTATAACTACTTTCGTTCGTATTCGATTTTTTCTGCACTTATTCTCTTTTCTTAAGTTGAAATTCCTCTGTTGTTGTTTATATTTTAGCTTTTCGTTCATTTTAAGTTCATTGGTTTTTATTGCATTTCCAAAAGAATGTAGGATTATCTATCTTGTCTGCTAAAGAATCTCTGTCATTGATCGCTATATTACGTTTCCAGATCAGTATATAAGTTTGCCATCGACAAAATTTGGGAAAATATGATATCAAGTTAATTGACAAAACTGTAGATAGCATAAATATAAGGGGGGGTAACTCTATTTAATAGTTAGGGTAACGTCCCCTGGAGTTGACAACGTATTTCCGTATTTTATGTTTAGCTGCCTGCCTGCCTGCCTGCCTGCCTGCTTGCCTGCCTGCGAGAGAATTGGTGAGAGTGAGAAAGAAGGCGAAAATGTGAAAGATCAAATAATAATCGTTTGAAAATAATGTCGCCACAAAATACATACCTGAAAAAAGTATTTACATCCTATAATTGCTATTTTCTTCCATATATCGAGTCTCTCCTAGATTGGAGCAGATAGACTAAACTATCGCCCGGTTCACACTCCACCCACGTCTATTGAACAGCTGTAGAGGCTCATTCCTTGTTCCCTGTTTAGGATGTCGTTTCCGGTTTTCTCTTTTCCAATCTTTTGCGTAGCCTCCTGCACATCAATGGCGTTACCACCTTGCTCGGGGTGACATGATTAAAAAACAAAATACGATGATCACGACTCCTGTACTTTGTAACTCTTAATAAATTTTGTCCTTTGGTTCAGTCAGTTAAGGGCCATACGTGATACACGATTGGGCGATCATGTCTCGAAAGAAACATGACTGACTGGGTAGAAGATTATACCGCAGTAGGTTGCCATTACTTTCTGCGGTAGACTGGTTGTCAGCCAAGGCTATAGAACCCAATCTGTCCTGTTATTTGAGCCATAACTTGAATGCAATAAATTCAACTGGAATTCGAACTCGGCTCCCCGATTTCTCGTTCCGAGCCGATATCCACAGCACCACAACACACATCCCTTGGATATCTATCCTAAACCTTGTTCCGCCATCCATTTTTAGTCACGCTCACTAAGTAGGCCATGCGTTTTTTTCCTCTTTCCTTCTTGCCTGCAATCTGTCCTGTGAGTATCAGATTTTCCAAGCCATTTTTATTTTCTTATTATGTTCCCAAAAAATTTCATCTGACTTTTCCTGCTGTTAGTTATATGTTTCTTTTTTGTTTCCATTTTTTCTAAAACTTCGTTATTCACATGTTAGGTTCATGATATCCTCAGCATCCTTCTGGAGAACATCAATAGACCCAGCATTGTTTGAAGGGACAGATTAAATTTTTTTCTTCATCCTAGAGACTCGTAAAGAGAGTTTGAAATTTTTGAATTTTCATTTTCAATAAAGTCAATTGATATTGTAGAATTTTCTTTCCCACGTGGGTTGGGTAAATAAATAGCGTGAAATGAAATGAATGACGCGGTTTCTCAAAAGAGACTTTTATATACTATGACATACACGGAATTGTACATATATACAAGTGTTCACATGTAGAGAAATACATATCACATTTATCTAAAGCAAAGCAAAGTATAAGAAGGAACAAAAGAAAAGTCTTACATATAGTTTGTAGTTACTTCTAGTCTGGAAAAGCAATTGTTCTGATTTCAGAATTAAAGGGGACGGATTCGTCTATATTCCCGTGAGATAAGGTAGGATTCAGTTATATCCCAGCGGGGTACGCCTGCTAGCTGTAGGAAGAGCCATATTTAGCATAGCTTTCCTAGGCTCATCTATATCCCCATGAGATTCATCTATATCCCAGCGGGGTACGCCAGCAAGCTGCAGGGAGAGGCATATTTAGCGTAGCTTTCCTAGGCTCATCTATATCTTCGTGAAATAGGGCGGCATTATTTTTTTAAAAACATTACTACTAAAAGATTCCTTCAAATTTCACGTAACCGAGTCCAGTTAAAACAAATAACACAAATTTTGTTCACTACACTCAGCAAAACTAATCTACTTTTGTGTAACATATAAATCTTTTTAAAAAGCTCGCAAATACCATATTCGTCATTTTGTGCAAAATTTCAAGATCTTAACTCCCACCAACTCTAAGTTCTTGCGTTAAACACAAAACCTAGTTGATAGAAATACAAAGGGAAAATAGAAAACGTGCATCTCTTGAGGTGAAAATGGGCGCAAACCACGAAGCAAGACTTAACTACAGTATAAAATTTTAAAAGAAAAACATTTAATGCACACGTAAATACAAAATCTGCGCAGAAAATTTCTATTAGTGCGTCTATTGAAACAAGATAACAAATTTCAGATGGTTCAAAAAAGAAAGTACCAATGGAGTTATAGTTTAATTTAGGAAAAGATACGTATTCAATAATGAAAAAGATTACATTTTTAAAAATGGAAAGACTTTAGATAGTTAAAATTACAAAGGAGAAAATACAAAGTGCACCATCTAATTTCTTCACTTGAATACTGAATAGGAATGTCTTAGCACGAAGAGGTTACGAGTTTTCCACAATTTGTTGTCAGATTAATGGCTTTATGTAGTGATTTACTTGAATGTTCGCTTCATTTAAATTCTTCTTAGGAAAATGCAAAAATTAATTTTCAGTCCTGGGTGTTGAACTTACCTTGAATCTTTTGTCTCTTCTTTCTTTCCACATGTTGATTTATCACCCAATCAGCTAGACTAACCCTCCGACATTGAAGTGTGGGAGATAATGCTTCCCCAGCAACAATTATTTGTTTTCTGATCTTATCCACTAATAGCAATCCTTTTTACTGAACAATAGAGGATCACACCGGTTCCATCCAGGTTTTAACAAATTCTTGTGAGCAAATCTCCCATTGTCCTATAAATATGAAAACTTATTTCTTCATAAATTCAAAAAAATGAATCCACAACAAGTCACAAATAATTTTGATGGTTCTTTAACCGCTAATTTTGAAATAGATTTTTACAACTGCAACAATTTATCTTTACAACACGACAGGCTAAAAATACTTTTCTCAAAGGCACTAAAGATACAAAAAAAATACAACCGAGAGAATTAAATATTTATTTATTACACAAAAGACTAAGTAATAAAAAAAAACTTTTTATAATATAACATATTACGCAGTGACACTCTCTCATTATTGCTCTCTCACATATATATCAGTGACTCTCCCATATATATATATAACTCAACCACATACAAGCCTGTTTCGCTGTATTACTTGCTTCTAGCCGGGATCGAAACTCGACCGATTTGGCGTCAGTCGGAGTCTCTACTGCCTAAGCCATCAGTGCATGGCATCAGGGAAGGGAAATTTTAACGTCTTGTATATAAACATATATATACAGATGTCAGTCACCGAGAGAACTCAATTCATTTCCGAAGAGCCACGCATTATAGCCGAAGTGGAAACTGTTTTTAAAATGTTCTTCTCCAGAGAGCTCAATCGTAATGAGAGCATAATATATTAGCCATCCACATACAAGCCCGTTTCGCTGTATCACATTTCATCAGTGTGGCTAGACATATCCACTTGCTTCTGGCTGGGATCGAAACTCGACCGATTTGGTGTCAGTCGGAGTCTCTACTCCCTATATATAAATATCCATGCTAGTCTCTTCTTTCCAGAAAACACAGGGCAGTACAGAATTATTTATTCTGAAGAGGAATCAGGAAAGGATTGGATGAAAGATATTTTAATATCAAGTGGCAACAAAACCGGAAATCTGGTCTATCCGGGTGCTTGTTTATACGAAGTCATACCTGAGATCGGGGAAAGTTCTCATACGTCCTAGCCCGGAGACGGGCATGTCCGTGTCAAGGCTCCAAAAGCATCCATTTTTTATTGTCACTCACCGCGTTGGGATAAGTAGATGAGTTTGCAGCGGAAAGTGATGATATAGCAGAGGACAAAATGTTGCCGTTGAAGTGGATGAATAAAGCCGTTCTTAGATATTGTTTTATATCTATTTATTTAGGATGTGATTATAAAACCGTATCAGCGACGGTATTCACTTTTATCTCATTTCCTGTGGAGATGAAAAGGTTAATGCTTGACTGTAAGAAAATGCAATGGTTACCGACACTGGAAACGTTGGTTTTACGTTGGCATGGGCACGTTGGCATGAGCATGGGCAAAATTTTTCGAGCAGTTGGCCGTATGATCTACATCTCAGCGGGCCGAGCTCCAAAAATGCGTATAGTTATTTTTCGTAGTCGTCACCTCAGCTACTTTCACCACAGAAGATATTATGCGTAAGTATACACCTTAAAAACAGGGGGAAATTTTATTCTTTGGAGAAAAGAATAACTTTTAGTCTTTAGAATTTTTGTCTTTATTTTCAACTGAAATTAAAGCAAAAATACGACGTTTAGAACGGCTCATGATTAAACAATAGACATTCATTGTCTCTTATATTTAATAGCATATGTTTAGAAAATTACTTGCTGCCTCGATATATATATATAATTAAAAGAAATGATGTCTTGATATAATATTATCAATGTAATTAACACATATCGCTGTGTATAATTTATTTCTAATTTATTCATTTCAAAATAAAAGCATATTTCCTCTTTAGAGAAAAGTTATTATAAATGTTACCTGTTTCAAAAGAAAAAGATATTTCTTCCCTATTAAAAAATCACTAAAAGTTTAAAATGATGAAAACGTTTCAAATTCAAAATAACATCGTACTTAATCATTGTTTATGGCATTTTTCTAAGTAGCGTAGATGTAGAACGATCACAGGGAAGTGTACCCAATGAGGATCGAACTCCATATTCAGTTGGTAATTTGGTAACTATAACACTACGCCGATGTATCGTATGTGTATGTGTTTTTTGTGGTACAATGGATATCGGCTTAGAATTAGAAATCGGAGAACCGAGTTCGAATTCCAGTTGAATTCGTTCCATTCACTTACATGCAAATCCCCTCGGGAAAGGTATTAATCCATCACTTCTCCTACTAGCTATGGGTTGAATAGCAAGACATATTGGATTCTATAGCCTTGATTGGCAACCAGTCTACCGCGGAGGGAAATGTGAGTTACTGCGGGTAAATCTTCTGCCTTGTCTGTTATTGATCTAAAGGGACATGATCGCCTAAGCGTTTCTTACGTGTGGCACTTAACAGACTGATGTGATTATGTGTGAGAGAACAAATGTGAACGAAATGAAACACGACCCTTTAGCCTATCATTCAAAAAGAATAAACGGAATTCTTTTTGTCCATGACTGACACAAAGCATGTTATCCTTGAAACAAACCTTATCGGTTGAGAATGTTTACATATTGGTATTTTGAAAAAGCTAAGATAAAGTAAGGTGAAACAGATAATTTTCTACTTAATCACTTTTTTCTTTCTACTGTCTTTCTTTCCTTCTTTCTTTTTTCTTTCTTTCTTTCTTCCTTTTTTTTTCACCCGACCGATAGCAATACGTCGCAAGAATCTTAACAAGGTAGGTTTTGTACATTTTTTAACATTAATTATATATATATATATATATATATATATATATATATATATATATCTTCTAAACATATGCTATTAAATATAAGAGACAATGAATGTCTATTATGTTTAATCATGAGCCGTTCTAAACGTCGTATTTTTGCTTTAATTTCAGTTGAAAATAAAGACAAAAATTCTCCAACATTTGGATAATTATTTATTGGTTTTCTTCTAAGCTTTCGGCTCACATGAGCCATCTTCAGAGAGGTTGTTTAAACTGAAATATTATAACATCCACCATCACCGACGATTTTATTTTGTGTTGACATCGTCGGTGATGGTGGATTTTATAATATTTCAGTTTAAACAACCTCTCTGAAGATGGCTCATGTGAGCCGAAAGCTTAGAAGAAAACCAATAAATAATTATCCAAATGTTGGAGAATTTTTGTCTTTATTTTCAACTGAAATTAAAGCAAAAATACGACGTTTAGAACGGCTCATGATTAAACATAATAGACATTCATTGTCTCTTATATTTAATAGCATATGTTTAGAAAATTACTTGCTGCCTCGATATACTATATATATATATATATATCTTTTGAGGCGACAAATCCATTCTTAAATTTAGAAGACAATTTAAAAAACTGGCTTGGCATGTTTCGCCGATCAAATGGATTTTATTTTTATACTAACAAAACTATTGCGATTTGTATTAAACATAGATGTACTTGATATTTTTAGCCATAACTATTGTTTATTGAAATTATATTTTCCTAATTTCCTAATTTCAACCCAGTTTTGTTTGATATAGAGTTTTTGTATCCTACATTGCTTCAACACCAGTTTAGTAAGAACAGGTAATAGACTGAAATAGCCTCGTCGTATCCAAACCGCAGGGGATTTTTAAATCATTCCTCTTTCACTGCCCATTAGTCTGAGTAAATCATTTTATATTTTTTGTTTGTTTGTTTCTTTCTTTAATAAAACATTTTTTTCAAGGTCAAAGCTCTCGTTCTGAAGGTTTCGGTGACATGCAAGTACATTGCGTGTGTTGTTTAACTCTAAGTTCCTTTAACGTTCATATTTTCGTTTAAGTATCGTGATGTTTCGACATTTTCTGGGGTGGGAGGTATTGTTTACATTTTATTTAATAGACTCCCCCTCCTTATGGCTTCCGGTCATATCAAGTTGAAACATTGGTTCTCATACGATTAGTGAAGTTACGCAACATCGAGCCTGGCCAGTACCTAGTTAGATGACAGCTTGGGAATACCAGACACTTGGATGCGCTCTTTAATAGATAACGGCTCGGTAAATGGAAATCGCAGAGTTTCAATTCCAGTCGTGTTCATTTGTTCTTTAGGTGAAAGGTGTTTTCTTTATTTTCTATTAGATTTTATTAATTGTAACTTTGTTTTTATTTATATCTTCGTTTTAAAGCTATTGTTTCTTTTTGTTTTTTTTCCGTTATCCATTTTGTTCCCAGACCAGTTGAGTAAGAACAGGTAATAAGCTAAAGAACCCAACTGTATATTAACTGCAATAGATTCGGAGATCATTGCACTTTCAATACATCTCCATATGTGTGAATTATTTACGATTTTTAATACAACAGCGGACGTGCGTTGTTGCGCAGTGGATATCGGCTCGGAATGAGAAATCGGGGAGCCGAGTTCGAATTCCAGTTCAATTCCTTACGCGCAAGTATCCTTGGCAAAGATATTAATCCGTCTCTTCTCTCCGGTTATGGGTTAAATAACAGGACAGATTGGGTTCTATAGCCTTGGCTGACAATCAGTCTACAACAGAAAGTAATGGCAACCTACTGCGGCATAATCTTCTGTCCAGTCAGTCATGTCTCTTTCGAGATATGATCGCCCAAGCGTCTTTCACGTATGGCGCTTAACTGAATAAAACAGCATTTTCAAGGTCAAAATTGTAATCGGTTACGGTGACATACAAGAGTGGTTCGTTTAATTTCAACTCCCTGTTTATGCTCGTATACTTTTTCTTTTAAATTTTGAGATGTTTTACTTGTATTTCTGGGAGCATTTTTCTCGTTGTATTTTATAGACTCGTGCTAAAGATAGCTCCCAGATTTACTTTGATTAAATGTTTAATTGTTTCAAAAGTGTTTATGATTGTTTTTGTTTTTAATATTGAGATTAGCTAAATTCTTCTCCATTTCATTTTGTTGTTTTTTATTAAATATAATATACCTAGTTTTAGTATTTATAAGTAATGAAACGATATATATATAGATATAGATATAGATATGGATATAGATATATATATACTACTGTCCTCAACATTGTTGTTGCTATCACAACGTTTCGGCTATTTTAGACTTCTGGATAATAAATAGATGGAGTGTCTATTCAAATATGGATATGCACTAAAATTAACGTTTAAAGAAATTTTTAAAATCAATTGCTTCTTTAGAAGTTGATTTGTTTATGTATGCATACGAAACTGGGCAAATAAGAAGGTTTCGAGTGTCTGAGAAAATTTGCGTCACGATTTAACTTTGCTTGATTGTTGATTCACACATTGGCTAAGACGGTACAAAGCATGTCGAATCTAACAATATATTTTTTCTGCCTGGGTGCGCAATTTCAAATCCTGCTGGAGTAAGGAATCTGATAAGATTTCTCAAAATATTCAGGCCGGTAGACGAAGATAAGTAAATAGAGCGCTTAATTAATAAACAGAACGTCTATTCAAATATGGGTATACGTTAAAACACGTTTAAGATATAATTCATCAAATATATGTATAGGATGAATTATATATATATATATCTATATGAAATTAATCATCTGTATATATCTATCTATATATAAATAATTCATTCTATATATATGTTTGTATATATATGATTCATCATCTGTGTGCATATAATTTATCATCTATATATATATATGTGTGTGTGTGTGTGTGTGTGTGTGCAAATGATGAATTATATATATATATATATATATATATATATATATATATATATATATATATATATATATATGTTATAATATCACTACAAAAGTAGCCAATTTATTTCGACACTGTGTCTTATGAAGTGATGATGATTATTTGCTCTACTTTGTATTGGGCACTTTTGAGAATAGTGTTTTTTTTCTTTCTATACGAAACTTTATTTCATCTATACCTACCCCATACTTGGATATATATATATATATATATATATATATATATATATATATGCGTGCGTGTTACGCCTTTATCTGGAAGGAAAAGTAACGCAATAACATTCAGAAAAATAGTTTTGCAACAAATAACAGCTAAGCCTCATGTTGAAATGAAGGTATTTATCTCCCTAAGTCTTGATGATAAAAACTTAGAGACAAATCGTTACTGAACAGCTTCTAAACTTATATTCTACTTCTTACTAGCAGGAATGAGTATATAAAACTATCCAGCCATAAATTGTCAATAATTTTTAACAAAAAATGTAAAGAGTGATTGTTACCCAAATACACTATTTATAAGTTGTTCCATTAAGACGGATCAAAGTTACCAGGAAATAAAGAAAATAAAGCATTGTTATTGGTGAAATTTTATTGATTTCATTATTAGATCATATAATTTGAGTCATGGCAATTATGGTCTGAATTGAATGCTATGGATGTCGAAGATTTGAGGTTCCAAGAGGACGGCGCCACATGCCACTCAGTCAATGCAACAATGGCTTTATTGATTGAGAAGTTCACAGGTTACATCATCTCTCGAAACAGTTATGTCAATTGGCCACAACGATCGAGCGACTTGACGCCTTTAGAGTTCTTCTTTTGGGGTCATCTCAAAAGTAAAGTCTATGTCAACAAACCAATATATATATATATATATATATTGCTAGTATTATTTTTTAAATGTATTGCTAGTTATATTTTTTTATTTTCAAAAACGTATTACCGGTAAATGTCATTTTTTTTTACTTTTTTTTATCGTGTCTCATATTTTCTTGTAGAGACCGACCAATTTTAGATATGATAGTATGTCACCCATGTTTACATTCTCAAACAGCTCAGGCATGCTATCAGTATTGTAAAGTTGCTGTCTAGACATAGATAGTTCTGGACACTCCTTCAAAATATGTTTAATGGATTACATGCTTTGCACACCGTTTGAGCTTTTTTAGTTGCTAAGAAAGAATGCGTCATTCTCGCATGACTGAAGCGCAAGAAGGTCATTACGACCTACTCTTTTCGAGACTTCTTGAAGGATGAATTGACCCCAGCTCGGTCTGGATTTCGTTGAGTTTATTATGCAGATAATCGTCACAGTATTTTTTCCATTTTTTTTTAATATATTTATCTCCTCCTTAAAGTCAGTATATGGGATCTTGGTCCCCCTATCCACGTTCATATTCAAAGCTAATTCGACTGCCAGGTCTGCTTTACAGTTACTTTTTATTCCAATATGGCTATGGATGCAACATATATCTCTTTTTGTTCAATGCATTGATCCTATGTAACATTTTAATGATCATTGGATTGTTGAATTTGTTCTCTTCTGAGCCTGAATAGATGGACAGGAGTGAGTCTGAAATAAATAACAAGTTCTTTAGTTTGCTATTCCTGATGATGTCTACAGCCAACTCAATGGCATAAGCCTATGCAGTGAAAATCGAACTTCCCTTTGAGGGAGCGTTTCTTTTTGGTAATTTTTTAGCTTACTGCTGCACATGTTATTTTGTCCCCCACTGTCTGACCCGTCCGTATATATTGCTGTATAATCGTGAAAGTTTTCTGGGATGTGTCCAGAAATGTGAGAGGGTGGGCTTTTTTCTTTGAAAAATTATGCATTTCAAGGATAACTTCAGAATGTTTAATCGTCTAAGACGGAATACTGAATACCGTTGTTTCTTGTGTATTTGATAGTGAAGTCCCTAATTCTTCGTCAATGGGTTTGATCCTAAGTCCATGTGGTTTTATGATATTTTCTGTATGACGGAATTGATTACAATAATTTGAGTCAAATGCAGTTATATAAGCCGGATTAGTTAGACACGATTTAATTTTTACATAATTCTGCAATGCCAATTTAATACGCCGTAGATGTAGATGGGTTTCACCGTCTTCTGCATATAAGCTCTCTACCGGGGTGTTCTAAAAGTCCCGAGCACTAATCTGATCCCTTAATAGTAAGTTTGCATTAAGGAGCTTTTTGCACCGTATCTAAAACTAGCATAATACAATTTGGAACGGAGTAGCGATCTATAGAGTTTGATCAGAGTATACCGATCTGCTCCCTCATTCAGTAGGAGCAACTACACGCAGAATTTGTACAACTTTGCTACGTTTTCAAATACATCGGATGAGAGATGAAAATTAGTTTCCTGTCAAAAATTGCACCTAGAAATTTGTGCGTTTCAGCTATTGGAATTTCTACTTCATCTAATTTCAAACATGGATCATTGTGAAGTTGTCTTAATTTGTAGAAATACTTACATTTGGTTTTCGTTTTAGATAATGTAAATTAATTTTCCATGGACCATTTCTGTATTTTATTTAAGCATTGTTGAAGTTGCTTTTCTATTGTGGTCATATGTCGAGATTTGTACATGATTAAGAAAACGTCAACGTAAAATGATCACCTAGTACCTGAGCTTAGGGTTTTCATTATAGACTTGATTTTAATACAAAAAAAACATCACTGATAGAATGCTTCCTTCTGGAATGCCTTCCTCTTGTTCTTGTACTTCCAATAGTACACTTCTTACTCGGACTTGAAACTTTTGATTTTTTAGGAAGTTCCCTTTGAATTCTGTTAGTCTACCTCTTCAGCTTAATTCATGCAAATCTTTTAATATGCCGAACTTCCATGTGATATCATAGGCTTTTTCTAAGTCAAAAAAAAAAGGCCGTGATATATTTCTTCCGAAGAAATGCTTCCCTGACAAAGGTCTCCAGCTGCACTAAGTAATCCATGGTACTCCTTTTTTCTTGAATGCACATTAGTAATCGCTGATTAGGCCGTTCTATTCCAAATATCAAATCAATCTGCTGTTGGCCATTCTTTCTATGGTTTTACACAGACAACTGGTTAACGCTATCAGTTTGTAATTTCATGGTTATCAGTCATCCTTCCCAAGTGTCAGAATAGGGTTGACTGTCTCCTCAAATCCAGAAAATGGTCACTTGTCTATATGTTGTTAAGTAATTTTAGCAACAGTTTCGGCGATTTGTTTAGCAGCTGCTTTAAGAATTGATAATGAACATCATCTTGTCCCACAGCTGTATCATGGGCTTTTTTTTAAAGACTAATTCAATTTCTCTATTGTAAATGGAAGATTATAGCTCTCAGCATTATCGGATTTAAAATTCATTTTTTTGTTTCGTTTTTCAGCTTTTTGTTTGAACTTAAAATCTTGTGTATTACCATTCTTGGCTGATGAGATTTTAGAGATGGTCATTGCTAATTTGTCAACGATATCCTTTTTGCTGGTTATTTTATAATTATTTATGGAAATGTGTTTTATTGCATTAGTATGAAATTTACCAGCTATCTTCTTTATCATATCCTAAACAGATATTGTTTTTGTACTCTGAACTAATTTTGCTGATATAATTTTTCCTGTTATCTTTTATTATTTTCTGAGCTTTTGCTTGAAGTTACTTAAATTTCAGTAAGTTATTCGTTGTGGGATCGTTGTTAAAATCCCTTAATGCCCTTCTTCTGAGCTTTATAGCTTTTTTGCACTAATCATTAAAGCAAAGTCTATTACGTTTTCCTTTTTTTATTTCTTTGCTATAGAGACCAAAATATATGTAAACTGTTATGCGTAATCCTTTTTCTAGTTTTTTTTCCCCAGTTTGCTTTACTTAATTATCAACATTGTGGATTTTCTTCATTTTGCTCCAATTTTTTAGAAAATGGTCGCAACCACATGTGTCCATCCAGGAAAAGTCCATAAAGATAGACAGATTGGCCAAAGATAAATTGATTGCATTGTAGCTGCTAAAGAATGGACATATATAAGCTGGGGATTTATCGTTGTAGATACACAAATCATCGTTATGTATAACAGATTCCATACTCTTTCATTTCAGGTTTCTATCATTACAGCTCTATGCAGATGTGTGTTTTAGTGCAGTGCAATTTTTTTTTGGGGGGGGGGGGGGCTAATCATTCGACCCTAAGTGTACAATTCTCTCAAAAGGGTTCCTATATTTATCAGTCTGATTGGAGTTATTTGGACTTATCCTATCCACTATACTTGCAAAGGAAAGACCTCTCATGTAATCTTCAACTACTTTTTTTGCTTCTGTAAAGGAATAGTTCTTTTTATAAACTGCGTCTAGAGATTATATGCAAAAGAGGTATTGTTAAATGTTTTGCGTAAAATTCATAGATATGCGTTATCCAATAAAATAGTTTGTACTATTATGTATATCAAGTAAGCATGAAAGCGATTAAGTCCCAATTTTTAATTTCAGATTGATATTTAGTATTTTTCAGTAATTATAGCAATTTGCAATGTCAAGTGATTATTTGCAAGAACTAGAATTTAGCATTATGGCTCGTAAAAAAGAACTAACAATGAATAAAGGAACTATATAACCAAAGAAATTAGCAAAGAAAAGTCAAATTTCTAAGAATTTGAAAAGCGATCATCGAACAATCAAGAAAATATGTCAAATGGGAATTCAACGAAGGATAAAAAAGGCTCAAGCTGAATTAAAGAATTTAACAAAGCGAGATCTATCACATATCAGAAGAAAATTAATAAGAAACCCAAATGCGTCAAGTGCGTTCATATTTGAGGCCGCTAGAGCTCCTATGGTGTCAAGGGAAACAAGGTGTAAAGCACTAAGGAAGTTTGCTGATGTAAAAAATCAAATAAAAAACCCCATTTTAACAAAATAACATAAGGAAAGAAGATTGCAGTGGGTAAAAAAAATACATGAAAACTGATTTCAGTAAAGTGCTTTTTACAGACGAATCAAGGATCACCCTCGATGAGCTCGATGGATGGGCTCGAGGATGGGTTTGCAAGCAACATAACTCAAGAAAAAATTTTAAATGCCAACAAGACGGCTGTGGGTTCATGATATGGGCTGGGATTATTGGTAATGAGCTCGTGGGTTCATTTAAATGGAAAGACGAGATTTAAATGAATTCCAAAAGTTACTGTGATTTTCTAGAGCAATATTTCTTTGAATGGTTTGACAACCAGTCTTTATCCAAGCATAGATCTATGATCTTTATGCACGACAACACACCAAGACATGCATCAAAGTTTACTAAATCCTGGCTGAAAGAAAAGGGATTCGTTGAAGATTCTCTTATGGACTGGACTTCAAATAGCCGTGACTTGAATCCCATTGAAAACCTGTGGAGCATCCTTAATGGAGATATTTATTCTAATGGAAGGCAATTCAACAGGGAGGAAGTTAAAGTTGCTGCAAACAACTAAAATTGCAAATCTGACATCAGATGTTGACAATAGGCTGCTAAGAGTTATTGAAAAGAAAGGAGCATTTGTGCAATAAATTTTAGGAGGTTCTTATTATTCTGTTAATATATCTTTTATTTTTAAAATAAAATGTTTTTTTTCTGTTTTTCCTTTAAGAAATTGACAAATTTGTTCTAAAATCTTTTCATATTATTTTTTTTTACTTTAATTTTACAAGGTATAATAATGTAAAAGTATCAAAATAAATAGTTGCAAATAAACTACTGATAGTCAAATTAGTCTGTTTTATTAACTTAGTAAAATTTTTCCAACGAAAAATAATATTTTTCTCTATCACTATATATCTAAGTGAATAATATTGAGTAGAATCTAAACAACATCATAATAAGACTTTTAACATTAAAGACGCAACTCTTTATACCAATTTGTCACTTGCATATAATTTAGACGCAGTTTATTTTACTTCCACAGTCACTTTTTTTTACTTTTTTTTTTTTACTTTTTGGAAACTTTTTGGGGACTTATTCTATCCACTATTCTTGCGAAGAAAGGACTTCTCGTGTACTCTTCAACTATTTTTATTTGTTTCTGTAAAGAAAAAGTTCCTTTTATATCAGGTCGTCCCAAATGTTCGTAAACACTTGCAAAAAATTGAAATTTTACTCGCCAAGTAATCTAAGGTTGCCAGAAAACACTTGCAAAAAATTGAAATTTTACTCGCAAAAACAACAAAAATCATTGCTCAAAATAAAGACCATCATTGTCCAAGACTTTATGCCATCGATCTGAAAGCTTTCGGATCTGGTCAAAGTACCATTCAGCCGGCTTCGAATCAAAGAATTCTCGACACGCTTCCTCGACTTCATCAAACGAGTCGAATCGGCGGGCCTTCAGAAATTGTTGCATTGAGCGGAAAAGGTCGTAATCTGATGGAGCACAGTCATGACTGTAGGTTGCATGTGGCAGAACTTCAACGCCGTCCAGCTCTTCAAACTTGTTTTTGGTCTTCCTGGCGGTGTATTGCTTGGCATTGCCCTGCTGCATCAAAGCGCGCTTTCGGTTGATCAGAGCCGGGTACTTTTGCTTCAACTTTTCGTAGACCCGCTCAAGTTGCTGACAGTAAAGTTGCGCACTGATGGCACGGCCATTCGGAACCAATTCAAAAAAATTCAAATTTCTTCAAAGTTCCACCAAACGCACAACATGACGTTCTTGCCGAATCAATCTTGTTTTGGAACCGGCGATGTCTCTTGCCCTTTCTGAACCCATCACTTGACTCGATTGTGCTAGACCAGATAGACCCATTTCTCGTCGGATGTCACAAAGTGCTTCCAAAAACGCTCGTCCAATGGATTGCTGAGCAATTGACGGCAAATTTCAACTCGTCTGTTGGCTTGTGCTTCGGTGAGTTCGTGCGGATCTTGGCGCAGCTTTTTGTGAACAAAATCAAGTTGCTTTGCCAACTCCAAGCTCAACAGCCAATTCTCGAGTGCTCGATGAAGGCACAATGTCCAATCCGGTTTTCAAGTCTCCATCATCCAACTTTAACGGTCATCCCGAACCAGGCTTATCTTCAAGACTCATGTCGCCAGAATCGAAACGCTTGTACTACTTTGAGATCGCCGCATATGCAATTGTTCCTTCACCTTCGGCAGCACAAATCTCTTCTGCAGCTTTTCTGGTTGAAAGACCTCGCTTCCAGCAGTAACGAATCAATACTCGCAGCTCAATTTTATCAATTGCCATCTGGAATACAAAGATGAAGATCAATATAACAATATAAACGCAAAATTGCATAAAAATTCAATTTTTTGCAAATGTTTACGAACTTTTGAGACAACCTAATACTTTACTTCCATAATCGTTTTTTTCTTTTTTCTGGCAATCACAAGTTCGAGAGTAATCTGGATGATTTGCCTGGTAATTTTTGCATCTAATTTTGATCCTGGCACTAAACTTCGCCATGATCAGCATCTTTTTGGTCGCATTTTGCGAATATAGGGCAACATCTACAGCTATCTCCGTGATGACCAAATTTCTGGCATCTAAAATATTTTAAAGGAGCCGTGATGTATAGCTTCACTGGCTCTACATTATAGTCTATTTTGATTTTTGATGGAATTTTTCGCGGGTTAAAAGGTAGGGTGTATGTATGTAATATAACAATCTGGCCCCACCCAAGAAAGGCTGATGCAAGCGGGGGTGTTTCCGGTCGTTGAAAGGAACGGATGTTTGTTTGACCTTATTTCCGGCAGTAGCGGAAATGGCTACAGAGGCAAACAGAACAGGTGTCTCTGAGAATTACGTGGGCGTGCGTGGGCGAGGCAAAATCCGGAAGTCCCGGTTTGGAGATTATAAAAAGACCTCGGCGCACGGATTTCACCAGACAGACAGACAGACCAGACCAGACAGTAGCAGTAGAGGAGCGACAGAGATCGGCCGGTGAAGAGAGACACTCCCGTCAACCCCTTAGAAGCGCGCTCTCTCAAATTCTCTGTCCCTGTGCTACACGGTTCATCGTCATTAATAAAAAATACAACTTATATTTTTATATATATGCGTGTTTGTTGTTTGTCGATATATAACATGTATTCCTAAATACTTTTTTACAATTTCTCCTAGTTTGATCCTTCGGTAATAAGAGTATCCCTGGCTACCCACGCTGGATACAATTTTTCCTGGTGTGACGAGAGAGAGCTCTCTACTTATAATCACTCCCTTTCATGTATTAATCTTGTGTGAGGGAAAGTTTTAATATTGACGTTATGAATGTTCATTTTCATTAAAGATTTTCTCACTTTTTCTGGTTTCAACCTCCACCATCAAACTCCCGTCTCTCATTTTTCTGATTTCGAATTAATCCGACCTTTTTAATCAAGAAAGTGGGCAGCATCGACAAAGGCGTTTCCTCCGAAGACTCGAGCACAAAATTCTCGGAAATTTTATGTTGAATTATTTTTCAGTAGCTGAATCCGATAGGTATCGCTTTAATTTTTTATTTATAATTTATATAAATTTCACTCCCTGTGCTCCTTACCCACCTCGGAGCCTACCGTTGGGACCTGTCAAAGGGAAACCCCAATCGCCTTGACAGGACAGGGCTGCACAGACATATATAATCGCACTCGTGAAGGACCCGGAGCACAGGTCACCATATTTGTTGCATTAATTAATCTTTTAATGAACAAACTGAATGGTTAAGAGCCATGTCCAAGCATAAATGTCTCTACGAGGCGATTAGAACTTAGCCAGCGCTTTCTAACGCCTAAACATTATGTTGAGTTGTTATTCGTTAAAGGCATTAGGGCTTGACCTGAATAGCCGATTGACCGGATCGGGCCTCTCCGACCGCCCGTCTAATCAAGGTAAGAGCCAAAGGGTTTGTGTTTGGAATCGGAAACCCTCAACTACCATGATCCTGTCTCGACATAATGGGTCCCCACCCACAGCAAACAGGTGACCGCATTGGAGTGTCTTACCTTTCTGCAGAGGTGCAATTATTGTATTCTACAGCCCCAGCGTACAGGTGGGTACATATATATATATTCATTACATTCACGTACATGTTAATACCCTTGGGAAAAGGTACAAATCCATGTCTTCTCTCACAGGTTATGAGTAAAATTGCAGGACAGACTGGATTCTATAGCTTTGGATGGTACTTGGTCTACGAAAAAAAAATTCTGAATTCAAACCAGCCTGGAAAGGGTTAGACTCCGTCAGGCTGTCGTCCCCAAAGAAATACACTTCTACTGCGACTGCAGTACATGTACTGCCCTTACGACTCTAATCTGTCACGGGATATATATATATATATATATATATATATATATATATATATAAACGAATATTTTAAAACAAGGGAAAAGTTAACAGAAAGTGTAACGGAAGGGTAACAAAAACTGCACATTACTGTAAAGTGGTAATATCAAAATTTGTATTAAAAGTAATACAGCTTAGTTTGTCAATCGTTTCTAATCAGAGCTCAATCGAAGGCAAGAACTGTGCACAACCACTTAAATAAACAACAAAGACTGGATATATATATCAAAAATATCAGTCTAGACAGATTATGTCATTGAAGTACGAAGAACCGAACTTATGTTTATTGATAAGAAGAATAACAAGTGTCAGGTTATTGAATTTTCCGTCCCGTGTTAGTACAAGTGTGTGTTCCAAAGAAACTGAAAAAAATGAAAAATGCCAGAATCTGGTTAGGAAACTGAAGAAAACAAGGAATATGAATACAGAATTATTTCGTATAGCAGTGGGTGCGCTTAGAAACATTACCCAGAAAACTGAAAAAAGTGCTTAAGGAGAACTGGAATTGAGGACAAGATTGTAGATCTCCAGAAGACTGTATTTGTTTACCCAGCGAGGTTTCTCCAAAAATCCTTAAGTTATGAATAATCTTGTTGACACTCCGTCTCAATAAATACATTAACGTTGGCCACGTCGATGTGCAACGCCAACATCATAAAAATTAAGTACGAGATAATATTACTAATAATATTATTACTAACATGACTACAAGGGTAAATAAAACAATTGAAATTAAGATGAAATAAACGCTCATAGTGATTGACAGTAAAAAGGTAATATCACAATTAATATGAATTGGTATTTAATAAATCAAAACTAATTATTTATAATTCTTTATCTTAAAGGTTTGTTTTGTTGGTGAGATGGGGAAATCGTCGACAAGGCCGAGTGATTCTGGTGACTCGATAAAAATGAATGTTGTCCAGTTATCGCCGAATCCACCTGATGGAGGCTGGGGATGGTTAGTCTGTCTGGCAGCTTTTTACTTTAATTTTATCATCATTGGGTTACAAATGTCTTTCGGTCTTCTATATATCGGTTTGAGGGACACATTTTATTCAAGTGCCTCGAAGATCTCTTTGTCTGGTGCCCTATTCTGTGGATTCAATATGTTAATCGGTAAGTTTTGTACACAATATTATTTTTTTTTATTTTTGATAATAAAACTGTATTTTGAGGTATGTTCTATGTTATCGTTTCAAATGAATACTCTGTTTAGTGAATTCGATGGTATAAATCATTGATTGACACGGGACTTTAATCTTTATATTTGACATTGGGTTTTATTCACTCTAATACTTCGTAAATTTTGGCGTTTTCGTAAACCTTACATTTTCGTCTGCGATATCTGAGATAGTAACTCCCCCACTGAGGTAAGTATTTATATAAATGTATTAATTACAATTATTTCCTTGGTACGCAAAACCGGATGTAACTATGAGGACGCATGATTCTGCATTCGGCAACAGGAAGTAAACTCGAATTCTGACACGTTCATGGTTTCCTTTGGTCTGAAACTTAATGCAAGTTCTGATCTGGTTTAAACACTACATGTGTAGAAAACACTGATTTACATTGCACCTCAATTTCGTAAACGAAACACAAATAATGATCAGTCTTTGGTGCGAAAAATAATGCATTCGAAATTAGACTTTATTGATCGAAATGTTAAGTTGGATTTTGATTTTTGTTCATTTTTACTAGCTAAAAAATGTTAAGTAAAAATGAAATCTAATTCAACATTTGTGATCAAAAAATTTTCAAAGTTGAAAGACACAAGTAAATTTGTAGCCTCGTTTCCAAATTTAAAAGTCTTGCACGGATACAAATTTTTATTTTGCATACTCTGACCATGATTAGTCCTTGAGCGTTCGTGCGCATCACTTACTTTCATTTACTTTCAAGCAGAAGTCTATATAATAGGGAATTCGAAATGTAATTATGTGTTTCACCGCTATGAAATGAGTTATCCAACCAAGATAGAACAAAGGTTGAATGGTAGGAAACAGTGTCAATAATTAGATTATCATCCCTTCTATCAGACAGTTTATTGTTTATATTACTTTGCAGAGTTTAATTGGAAGAATTTGCAACGTGTGAATTTGGATTCTTCATAAACTTTTGATTAAGAACCAAACACAATGTCCCACCATCTGAAGATGTTATCTCCCACCTGCCGCAGGTTTTCTGCCGGGTTGGCGTGACCAATCATCCTATGAGCAGCTTTGTGCCCAATTACCGGGCTGGGTAATCTTTCACCAGTAGCCCGAGGCCCGCGCTCGATTTCCCCACTTAAAAAACTGACCTCTCTCCAGTGGGGGAACGGAGCAGATACCCCACCATCTGAAGATGTCTTTTTCAACAGGATTGCTGACTTTTTATTTTGCCTCACATTGTTTATAGGTGATGAAAAACTGGGTTTAACTTCCAAACACACTAATTTATTAATTAATTTGTATTTTTTATCTCCTTTCTGGTAAAACGTTATTACTTTCCGAACATCTTAAGTTTTGTAATTAATTTGTTTCTTAATCGCTTTTTTGATAGTTCCAACAAAGCAATTCATTCTTCTTAATATGAGCGTGTTCGAAAAGTAATGTTACTTATTTCACTGGTTTAACCACAAAAGTCCTCAACAAAATCATCGCTAATTTATCAACAATAATAATATTATTTAAACAGAATATTTAAACCTGCGTTGTGGCGTAATGGATATCATCACGGAATAAGAGAATCGGAGAGCCTAGCTCGAATTCTAACTGAATTCTTTGCATTCACTTACGCGCAAATACTTTTGGGAAAGTAATTAACGTCTCTTCTCTCCAGCTATGGGTCAAGTATTGAGCTCTATAGTCTTAGTTGGCAACCAGTCTACCGCAGAAAATAATGGCAACCTACTGCGAGAAAATTTTCTGCCCAGTCAGTCATGTCTCGAAAGAGACATGATCGACCAAGCGTGTATTATATATAGCACTTAACTGACTGATATAAAACTAGATATCATTAGAAGAGTCAGATATGACCAAACATGGAATGCTTCTGTCATATCTGGGCTGGAACTGCCCAGTCCTTATTTAATGAAATTCAAAAACATCTTCACAGGCTTGTGGGTAATTAATTAATTCTACCCTACAATCCCTTTTCCTCAGCTAAAACGTCGTGAGAGTCTCTCTACTCTATCGCTATTCCCATGGCATGTATTCTAACGAGATAAATTACTTAGACCCACCATACCCGACTTCTGTAATTGGAACCCACCATGCCACGTAGACAAGGATGAATCATCTACATTCTTTTTAGTAAGAAGTACGTTCCACTCAGACACTTCTTCCCTAAAACTTCTCCTTTGTGGAACAGAGTTCTGGCAGGATCTTTCCCAATAACTACAATCTTATTTTTCGAGTCTAGATCTAACTGTTATCTGTCTTACATAACCCCCAGGTACTTCACTTCTTGCTTTTTCTTACGTTCATACAACACCACACGGTAAGACTCTATCTTGAGTGGCTCTTTAGCCTTGAATTGGGTAAATAACAGTATAAAAAACTATTGGACAAAAGAGAAGATACAGGATACGATGGATGAATGTCGTCGAAATTACGCAAAATTAACACTGACATTTTATTTTAACATATATTTACCAAAATTACACAAAAACATCTTGAAATGCTAAATAGTAAATCTGATTTGTATGGAAAAATACTTTGACAAATATCTTACTTTGTTGTTTAGTAATTTCTTTAATTTAATTTAATTTTATAAGGCTTCTCAGTGAACAATAAGAAAATGTCCTTTTTTCTTTCTGCAGCCAAATTCTAACTTTTTGAATCGTTTGGCCTTTTGATTTGTTTATAGTTTTTGCAAACGCAGAGGGCACGGTAAACTGGATTATTGTATATATAAACTCTTAATGAAAAGATATGCAAAAACAATATTGCACTTTTAAGTAAATATTTGTTATTTTAATATATTTGGATTATTTTGTAATGTTAAATAATAACACTTTTAACTTTTTGAAAAAGAATTAATGAAAATTTATTGTACACGTTACACACTCTAGTAAAATAAACTCTACTTTGTACCATTTACTTTTTTTTTTTTTTTTGCACTTCTCCCAAAAAATTGGTTTCGATCGGTAAATGTATGGCTATTTTAGTGGGTGTGACAGACAGACAAACAGACAGACAGACGGATTAACAAAAGTTTCAGAATTTTATATATAGATGAATGTGTTTAAATGGACCAGACTCAAAATATTCTAGAAAAAGGACACGCAAGAATGTAAATTTAAAAAATGAATTTCTTTGATATAACAGTGCTATATATATGCACGTCTACAGACAATAAGTTTTATATATGTTTAATTAATAAAACGTTTCGAGCAAGCACACATACAAAGTTTGAGCTTCATTTATTACAATAATGCCGTGTAACTCATGGAAAAATACCAATATACTCCCACTATAAAGCTAAATGTGGTATCTGTGATTTTTTTTCTTTTTTAAATTATATGTAGGTATTTGTCTATTCTTCTGAGATGAGGTAGTATTTACACTATTTACATTATTCGGAGTATTGTCCTCACTGTTGCTGCTACGTTTACGACGTTTCGGCCGTTGTACGCTCCGGCCTTCTTCAAGGACACATGGCTCAGTGGATATAGACGTTGGTTAGTTCCAGTGACTTGACCCAAAGAGTTATGAGTTCAATACTAGACTACAGTAGTGGTAAACAAATGACTTAGAAGAGTTAAGTTAAAGGGAGATAACCCATGGCTACCAGAAGTGGCTTCGCACATGGAATGAGAATGATATACCCCAGTGATTGTAATAAAGGGTTCGGTTTGAAATTACTAGCACCTGAAGAAGCTGAAGCGTACAACGGCCGAAACGTCGTAAACATGCCAGCAAAGATGAGAACACTCGTCCGAATAATGTAAATGGTGTTATATGTAGATACTTACCAAAATAAATACCAAGCATTACATGAACGTTTTTAATTACTGTGCTAAGTAAACATTATTGAAAAACATACGAAACTTATTTAGAGAAAATGATGTTTTTAGTGAGACGTTTCCTGCAGTTGAATGAAATTCTAAAGGAAACCAGAGAGCGAAATATATTTCTAATATTCTTTAGTCTAATTCATTCTCTACATCGTTCCTTCGTTTACTCAGCGTAGATTTCTATTTCATCTCTTTTTATGGTAATATCAAGGACAAGTGCCATTAATAAACAAGGATCTAGTTGTAAGAGTCAGATTTGTTTTTCCTCTAAACTGGTGTGAGTAATAATCACGGATGTAGTTGTACCAAACTCAATATTTAGTTTGTTTTTGCAGTATTTACTATGATCTTCTTGAAATCTAACTGAAAATTATCTTGATCCTGAGAGCTCCAGTAATACGGGCTTGTGATAAAATTTAACTCAACCATTAAATGTTTACGTGATTTTTCTCTTATATTTATACAGGTCCCGTTGTAAGCGGCCTTCTCTCCTTTTATAGCCATCGCTGTGTCATTATTGCTAGCGTTCTTGTTGGTTCTGCAGCCATTTTTATCAGTGCGTTTGCGACGCGAGTGGAAATGCTTATCGTTACTTATGGCCTTATTGGCGGTAAGTATATATCAATTATGGTGTACTACTGAAATTTGTTATTTACATTTTTTCATTTCTTTCAAGATTTCTGGGCTGAGGATGGTTTACATTATCTACTCTTCTTCTAAGTGCCCTGTCTCTTCAGGACGTAGGCGATCATGGCTTTCCACGTTTCCCTATCCCTGGTGGCTCTGAGCACACCTTCTGTTACACCATGCAATCATCGTTCCGTCATCCACCTGATTAGGTCCTTCAAATATGTTATCCGCTGCTTTCCCCTGTCTCTTTTTCCTTCTTTCTGGCCCGTTAGTATCAGGTTCTCCAAGCCCTCCTTTCTCATTGCGCGTCCCAGGAACTTCAGCTGTCCCTTCCTGATGCTCAGTATTAATTTCCTTTTTGTTTCCCTCATTTCCAAAACCCCTAGTCAGATTAATATCTTTTTTTTTATTTTACTATCACAAAATTCCAGGTGTTTTGTACTCCAGGTTTCTTCAGTTATATGTCGATGGTATAACAGCATAGAAGATTAAAGCGTTGGTTAGTGTATTTGATGGCCCAGTAATTTTGAGTTCAATTCCTAGGCCGGGTAATACAGATATACTCAAACTCACTTCGAAAAAGAACGCGCAATAACTGTTTAAAACAAAGTAAAAGGCTCGAGAGCCACCAATGTAGATGATTAGAGTTAAAATGTTTATGCCGAATGAAATGTATGATATGAATGAAATAGGGGTTGGTAAGAAATATAGTGGAATAGTGATGTTTTAACTGATTAATGCTTAACATCATGATTGAAGTTTTAACTGAGCATTTATAGGTGTTGCGGGTCCTGCAACATTATAAACTTTCTCCATGGCGATCACATCAATATTGATCAGATAACGGCTGTGTAACATCCGTCAGCTCCTAACCCACTTCGACGCTTCAGGTCTTCTTCTAACCCACTTCCATTTACTAGGTCATTTCTTAATCTACTACGACTCTTTTAACCCACTCTAGCTTCTCGGGTTTTCTCCTAACCCATTACGACTCCTCGGGTCCTCTTCCAATCAACTACGATCCGTCAGGTCTTCTAACACACTACAACCCTTCACGTCTTCTCCTAGTCCACTGCGAATTTTTAGGTTTTCTTCCAACCCACTTTGATTTGCCAGGTCCTTTCCTAATTCACTGCGTCTCCTGAGGTCTTCTAAACCAGTGCCACTCCACGGGAAATATTCTAACGCACTGCGACTCTTAGATCTCCTCCTAACCGACTGCTACTTCTCAGGTCTCCTTCTAATCCATTGCAACTCCTCATGGTTTTTTTCTAACCCACTGCGATTACTCAGGTCCTCTTCTATCCCACTGTAACTTCTCAAATCTACTCTTAACCCACTCCAACTTATTAGGTCAACTAATCCACTGCTACTCCTTACGTCTTCTTCTTACCCATATAACTCCTCAGATCTTTTTCTACTCCTTGTTACTCATCAGGTCTTTTTCTAACACACTTCGATTTGCCAGGTCCTCTCCTAAACGATTGGAAGTCCCCAAGTCTTCTAATCTGTGACTCCTCAAATCTTCTAACTCACTGCGACCCCTTAGATCTTCTTCTAACCCACTACGAATCTTCAGGTCCTCGTCTATCCCCCTCTGTTACTCCTTATGTCGTCTATCCAAAGTATGACTCTTCAGGTTCTCTTCTCATCCACTGCAACTCCTAGGGTTTTTAAAGTGTACCACGGGTAACTACCTCTTCTCCATAGCGACCCTATCAATACTGATCCGATAATAGCCATTGTGCTATCCCTCAGGTTTTAATTAACTACGACTTTCCAGGTCCTCTTCTAATCCACTGCGACTGCTCAAGTCTTTTCCTAACCCAATACAACTCCTCAGATCTTCTTCGAACACACTACAACTTCTCGAATCCTATTTTAACCCACTGACTCTCCTCGGGCCTTCTTCCATCCGATTGCGACTCTTCGGTTTTTATTCTAATCCACTACGGCTTCCCAGGTTCTCACCTAACTCACTGTGATTCTTCATGCCCTATTCAACCCACTCCTCGGATCTTCTACTAACCTAATAGACACTTCAGGTATTCTTCTAATCCACGACGACTCTTCGAGTTTTCTCCTAATTCACTACGACTCCTCTAGTCCTCTCCTAACTTACTGCGACTCTTCATGTATGATTCTAACCCATTACGACTTCTCAGGTCTTTTCCTAAACCACTCCTCTCTTTCATAAAAAAAAGAATTAAACGCAGATTCTTATCTTCATTACGTGAATAGGAAGAATAGATAATGGTTGTCTCTTAACTTGGAGTTAATATTATAATGTTCAGGGAAACATTCATTCGGGACTCTGTTTCACTCCAGAAATTTTCGAACTGCATTAAGTCGAAAACTAGACATTACTTCATTAAAGCAAAATTGCATTATGCCTCTTACATAATTTTGTTTAAAAACATTTGCACTACAAAACATCTCTTTTATAGTGAATGCTTTTCTTTTGAGTCTGATTCACTTATAAATTAAACTATGAGATTGGTATTGTGACTGGTTTAATTATATCATTATTAAGATATGAAGGCTGGTATGAAGGCTACTTTAACAATATCAATATCATAAAAATAATTCATATTTAATGAATTCGTTATTTAACTTTATTTTTCAGGAATCTCTTTAGGGATGGTTCTCTTTACCGCCAATGTAATCGTTGGGATGTATTTTGTGAAGCGACGAGCCTTGGCATTCAGTCTAGCTACCTGTGGGGCCGGAGCCGGAATGTTCACTCTCAATTATGCAGTCACACAACTTTTGGAATACTACGCCCTTAGAGGAACGTTAATTATATTATCAGGGCTTGTTTTGAATATGGCCGTTTTTGGCGCACTTTGCAAACCCGTAGATGGTCATATCGAATCTTCTGAAGAAACACAAGATACAAACGAACACCCAGGTAAATAATAATAATACATCTTGACTTCAGTCACTTTCTCACAATCGTGGCATGGCTTCCCTCTGTCTTTTCTACAAATATTTTCACAGGACTGAACTTACATTAACGACCTTTTTTTCTTGATGCCCTGACTGCGTGAATTTAAGCATTCTACTGGATTGGCATCTAGGTCCCACCCGTTTACGGTTAAACTAACTAAATGTAACCGCCACTATTACTGTAACATTTTCTTTTCTCATACTGCCTTCCCTTCCCTTTACTTGCTTCCCTGATAACTATTAGTTTGTTACAAGAATAATAGCCGATTTCAGAAACATAAATTTATTCTTGAAAAATTAACTGTATGAATCTTGAAACTTGTCAAAATACGAGCCTTGAGCATCTATTCATCTCTGCCATCGATCGATGAGATTATTTATTCCTAGTTGTGATATGGCCCTGGGGAAAAAGGTCACAAGAAAGACTTAGACACGGTATACGGTTGGAAATAATATTATATTACAAAAGAGGAACAGTGGAAATAGATTATAACAGTACTTAGCACCGGAACGGCGTACTAACAAATGAGTATCGTAGCTGCTGCTGCTACTTAATACTAAGCCCCGAGAGTAGATAACTCTCGTTATTTATGTAGTCCGGTAGAGTGCATATTAGTGTGAAGGTAGTTCCCCACAACAAGTTGATAAAAATGATTGGTTGCGATGCAACGAAATCTTGGTAAACTGATACCACCTCTGATTTAGACGTAAAAGTTTTACCATTTAAAAATGTGCTTAAAAAAGTAATAATCGGTGGGTGAAAGATTAGGAGAATATTGAAGATGTGGTAAACTCACGTATCCCAACTGTGTGAGTTTTTGCAACGTCATTCTTTCAACATGTGGCCGCGCATTATTGGACCATGTTGATTCACCAATGCAGGTCTCATTTTTTGCAGGTATGCATGCATTTCAGCAAGTTGATTGCAGTGAACCTCCACATTAATGCTCTGATTGGCCTCTAGAAAGTTGTAGTGGATAACACCAATTGCAAACCACCAGGCAGTCACCAAAACCTTTTGCTGATGCAGCTTTGACTTTGGGAAATGTTTGGAGGACTCATCACGATCAAGCCATTTACGGTTATCATAATTGATCCACTTTTCATCACAAGTGACTATTCGGTCAAGAACAGGATCATTGGTGTTAGGCAAAAAGATCTTTGAGCATACTTTAAAACGCCTATGTTTTTAATTTTCATTGAGGTCATGAGGAACCCATTTATCAAGTTTTTCACATTGCCAATATCATGGACTGAGCATGCAAGCAACGATGAGGTGTTGGAAAGAATGGCAACAAAGAGGAAATTGATACTGAGCATCAGGAAGAGACAACTAAAGTTCCTGGGACACGCAATGAGGAAGGAGAGCCTGGAGAACCTGATACTGACTGGCCAGATAGAAGGAAAAAGAGACAGAGGAAGACAGCGGATAACATATTTGCAGGGCCTGATCGGGTGGTTGACGGAACGGGGGTTGACAGGAGTAACGGGAACAAACATACGAGGAGCCACAAGGGATAGGGAGACGTGGAGAACGATGATCGCCTACGTCCTGAAAGGACAGGGCACATAGAAGAAGAAGAAGAAGAAGAAGACGAAGAAGAAGAAGAAGAAGAAGAATACTCAGCCAATGGCGTGTGACTGTTGCTGTGCTGACACCAAGCGCCTGGGACATTTTTCTGACACTTTGACGCGGGTTTTGCTCAACAACTTCTTGCAACTGTTCGTTTTTAAGACTACATGACCGTCCTGTAACATTTCTGGAACCACCTTTGTACTGTTCGATCACTTATGGATCCATCTCTCCATGCTCTGTTGATATTGGCAGAAGTTTTGGAGGCACTGTGAACTCATACAAAAAAATAAACTAAAATCATGTTCATGATTAAAGTTTTCTATGCTTCAAGAATATTTCTATCTGAAAATAAATTAAAAATTATTAAAGAGTCAGTCAGTTAAGTGCCATACGTGATACACGCTTGGGCGATCATGTCTCGAAAGAGACATGACTGACTGGGCAGAAGATTATACCGCAGTAGGTTGCCATTAGCTTTCTGCGGGAGACTGGTTACCAGCCAAGGCTATAGAACCCAATCTGTCCTGTTATTTAACCCGTAAGTGGAAGGAAAAGACGGATTAATACCTTTCCCAAGGGTATTTGCGTGTAAGTGAATGCAATGAATTCAGCTGGAATTCGAACTCGGCTCACCCAATTTCTCATTCCGAGCCGATATCCAGTGCACTACAACGCACATCCTATTAAAGAGTACGCATTAATAATTAAGTTTACCAAAATTCACCTAATATATAAAAATAAATACTATGCTAAAATAGCTTTGCAAAATACAACACTTCGAGCAGCCATTATTTTTGTAACAACCTAATACAATCTTTAAATATTTAAATGCCACGTCAATCGCAATCTTTTATCGTCTTGAATCCCGTTAATCTTTTGTCCTTCCCTCAATTCTCCCTATATTCAGCCTTTTCTATCACTTTAATTCCCTGTAAGCTCCCTTGCATTCTAGTAGAATTTCCGCCTTGCTTGTGGTGAAATGATTTTAAAAATACGATCTTTTTTTAAATAACAATAATGTTCTGATGGGCCTTGCTTGACTCTTGTTTTAGTTAGTAAAATACAGCATATATTCATCACAGCAACAAAGTGAGACATGTACAACAGAATACTTCAGACAAATCCTTTTTTAAACCAAATCATCGTCTTACGACTTACGAACAAATCCAGGAATATGAGTTCGTGAGCACTTCAAAATTATATTTAAATATAATTATGATTAACAAAATGTTGACAGATTAATTGTATCCAACGATTTATTCCATTATGGAAGAATTTAATTTCCTCTCCTAAAAGACGCATATCTTTGATAATAGGCACCATCAAATTTGTTTTCTGAAATGAAAGCAAAAAATCGCTATCCCCCGTGTTAAAATATTTGCCAAAAATCAGGGAATTATCCGATTCAAACGAAACTACATACTGAATATTGAGGTTCGATGAATGTAAAAATGTAAAGTTTAATATCATTTTCAAGTGTGAAACTATTTTTAAAAGATGTTTTTCCTTTCAGCAGCTGTTAGATTATTTTTGTATGTACAAAGTTTATTAGAAACATATAGAAAAATTGTTAAATAATTGGTTATATGGGAATATAATAATTTTACGGACAAAATAAAAATAAAGGCATCACTTGGATCAGTCAGTTAAGTGCCACGCCTGGGCGATCATATCTCGAAAGAAAAGATTATCCGCAGTAGTTTGCCATTACTTTCTATGTTAGACTGGTTACCAACAAAGGCTGCAAAACCCAATAAGTTCTGGTATTTAACTCATATGTAACCTCATAGCTGGAGGGAGAAGAAATGGATTAATACCTTTCCCAAGGGTATTTGCGCGTAAGTGAATGCAAGGAATTCAACTGGAATTCGAACTCGGCTCTCCGATTTCTCGTTCCAAGCATATATTCACTGCACCACAACGCACATCTCTTGAATACCAAAGACTAATTAAGCAAGAACTCTCTTCTGACTTCTTACTTTCCAGTTCAAATTCAAAACTTTAAAAGAAATATCAATAATTATCTTTTGTTTTTTTTTTCTAATTGTTATTCTTTTATTGTCCTCTCTCCTTGAAAAGAAAAAAATGCGCTTAATAAAAGAACCTACATTAATGAAAAAAATGATTATTTGGTAACTTAAAACGATTACATGGTTACTTAATACGCTTAATTGGTTACTTAAAACGATTATTTGTTTACTTATTTTAGTACTACACAAACAATATTTATTTGCAATTATTTTTGCAATATTTATTTGCAATTACTTTTGTTACGATCTTAAATAAGGCAACGATATTCGTAGAACATAAAACGTTTACTTGGTTATTTTACTGTGTCATTTTACTTACAATTATTGTTACGTGTCGCAAAATGCAATCAGTTAATTATTTGAACAAATTAGCCTCAAATAATCGACAGCGCATTTTCATAGCCCTCTGTGATTTATACAATTGCAATCAAGATTTTTATAGTTAAATAATATTTTCCCACGTGTGTGTGTGTGTGTGTGTGTGTGTGTGTGTGTGTGTGTGTGTGTGTGTGTGTGCGCGCACACGCTTGGCATTAAGAGAAGAATGAACAAACCCAAGGCTCGAAATAACTGTTTAACAGCTTTGATTTATGGTCGAAAAAAATTTAAAAACATTGATATTTTGTGGAGAAAAAAGAGTTTCCCAGTTAGAGTTCTTCTCTTGAGTAAATGATTCACAGAGAGAGATTTCTCCGCCTGTTCCCATGAGAACTGGGGAATCTGAGTCAAGTTGCTTGGACTGATACAAGTTTTCTGCAGTAAGGGTTGTGAGTGGTTTTTACTTTGTGTAGGATTTTTTCATGGTTGATTGTGTGTGTGTCTGCGTGCGTTTAGTCGTGCATAAAGTGGAATGCACAAACCCAAGACTCGAAAAAACATATTTAACAGATTTTATTGCGTGGTCAAAAGAGAGTGAATAATAGTGGTATTTTGCGGGCGGTATAGTTTAATTTCCCAGTTAACATTGTAGAAGTTTCGTAGAGATAGATTTTTCCGCTTGATCTCACGAGGAACGAGATATTCGGCAGCAATTGTTGTGAATGGTTTTTCCTTTGAGTAGTTCTCTCGAAGGAAAGTTTCTTCGTTTTTTCGCACGTGAAACGAGAAATCTCAGTTTCAAGCTCCCGGAACAACCACGTGTCTTCTGCAGCAATGGTTATGAGTGGTTCTTGGAGCTGGCCTTGAAGGTAGCGGCCGCTGAAAAGGAAAAAGTGGGAAAATATGCTAAATAGAGCTCGGTGTACGTTTTTTTGAGTTCTGGGTCTTTGCGGATTACTTACATTGCTGCTACTGTTGAAGCGAACAAAGTAAGAAAGCCTCCACACACCACAATACCCAACAAACGAGACATTTATTATAGTTAATCAAAATAATGGCTGCGTCATTTGTTGCGTTAAATAAAATGCTTTAATTCGTTTCATGACGAACGGATTTGTAATTCCCTTGTTGCGATTTTGTTTCAGCATCTTCCCAAGAATTGCTTTCTTCAAAAGATCGATTCGAAGACATGCATTTATCCAAAACATCGCTGGAAGAATGCAGATTTAACAAAAGAACACGCCGAATCTCCGAAATATCTGATAGCAGTTCCACGGCAGCCAACGTAAGTGCATTCTTCTTCTTCTTCTTCTTCTTCTTCTTCTTCTTCTTCTTCTTCTTCTATGTGCCTTGTCCTTTCAGGACGGATGCGATCATGGCCTTCCACGTCTCCCTTTCGCTGGTGGCTCTTAGCACACTTTCTCCTGTAACACCACGCTAGCCCCGTTCTACCATCTACCCGCTTAGGCCAGTCAAATACGTTACACGCTGTTTTCCTCTGTCTCTCCTTCCTTCTATCTGGCCTATTAGCATCAGGTTCTCCAAGCCCTCCTTCCTCATTGAGTACTATTATTAATAAAAGAGTGCTTGATGTAGAATAACAGAGGTATAAACTGTGTATGGCTAACCACTCGTAATCAAGGATGCCTAAGTAATCCCTGTTGTAGACGCTGCTCAGGCACATTTGTGTTTGTTCAACCCCCCCCCCCCCAGAATCTACCTGTTGTTTATACTGCAACTATATAAGCGAACTTAGTTACACTATCTAACGTAAATAATAGTCTGAACAAGGCCAAAACGCTCAAACCATTGATCACGATTACTTGTGATTTCGTGCTAGCAAAACCATCGACGGCTCCCAAAGGGTCCGGTCTACCCAATTTCACTCACAATGCTTGAGTCAACCCGTGTTACTGTTTGCAGACACTTTGCAAAGGTTCAGCACGATTGGATCGCCTTCTTCAGACCGACAACGTCAAGAAGTCACCTTCCTGACAAATCAACCATGGTGAGATTCGAATCCAGGCAACCACTCGGCCACACGTCCACATTATATAGAATATATATTAGCAATAAATATACATTTTCCCCTCACTGGTAGCACAAATGAGTTTCATTAACAATGCAATCTTTAGGTGGACTCTGACGGGAAACCCTCTGGCACGACACAGTGACCCAACTTGCAATAGATGCAGCTATTAACTCGATCTAGTCTTTCTACTTTAAGTCGGTTAAAAAAGATCAAGGAATCTCAGTATCTTCCTTTACAGAAGAGTAGCATCAGCTCTGCTGATGGCAGAGAGGAAAGTGTGCCTATGCTTATTAAAGGAGAGCAGTTTTGTTTTACAGGCATTCAAATTTACAAGCCATTTCCTGTCTCAGTTAACCACTGATTGGATGTCTTTTTCAAAATCAGGAGCCAGAATTACTTTTGCGAATCTGATGTATTTTCTATTAAGACGGGAGTAACTGGTAGTGTCATCTGGATAAATGCCGACTTGGGGACTGATGACATCAGTAAGATTGGAAACAGCATAGGACCTTTAAATAGAGACTTGGGTGACACCCACGTTTGTATGAAAAGATCTAGAAGCGTTCCTGTTCAAAATGACCCTCATTTCATGATTTGATAGAAACCATTGGATTAAATCAAACAATAGTCCTGTAATACCTCAACCCTGAAGATTGCGTAGAAAGCCAGCATACCAAACCCTCTCAAAAGACTACGAGGTACCTACAGCCACAGTACAAGCTTCGACAAGAGCCAGTATACATATTCGATGATGATCGTTAGCACATCAGCAGTAGACCTGGCGAAGTGGAAGCCATATTGATTGTCAGAGAGTAGGTCGTGACAGGTGAGATGCTTACCCAAATCAATATTGATTAGAGACTCGAACAGTCAGTCAAGTGCCATACGTGATACACGCTTCGGCGATCATGTCTCTTTCGAGACTTGACTGACAAGATTATCCCGTAGTAGGTTGCCATTACTTTCTCGATAGACTGGTTGCCAGCCAAGGCTATAGAACCCAATCTGTTCTGTTATTTAACCCATAGCTGGAGGGAAGAGACGGATTAATAGCTTTCCCAATGGTATTTGCGCGTAAGTGAATGCAAGGCATTCAACTAGAATTTGAACTCGGCTCCCCGATTTCTCGTTCCAGATTTTCTCGTTCCAGAGACTCGAACACTTTGCCGAAAAACGGTATGAGGCTAATAATAGAAGAATCAGAGGGTTTGCTACAGTTCTTAAAAACTGAAACAGTAGAAGAGAACTTCAAACAAGCTGGTAAGCAAAAAATTGAGAGGCAATAGTGGTAGAGTTTGGAGTGGACTGGAGCCAGATCGGGGACACATTTTTTAAAGACAACGGCTGGAATACCATCACCCCGGCTTGCCTTATGGGATTATAATTTAGAGACCATGTACGGGGTTATACACATATCACTCAGTAGAGCCTCTGTTCTAATGAAGGAAAGGAGTCGGGAATACCCCGGACTGGTCAAGTGTTGAGTTGGGTGATAATTTGAGGACAAAGTACTCAACCTAGTTTGACCTAGACGTCAAGACTTCAAATTGATTGAATCGGGAAGGGATTGCGGGTTTGTTGTTATTCAGTACACTAGCAACCCCCATATATATATATATATATATACAAGATTTTCTAAGCGTAGCTTAAATGTGGCAAAAAGCCAAAAGTGTGGTGATCCCAGTGAGTATCGATCTCATTAGTCATGCGATCTCATTAGATAAGCTCGCTAACCATTACACTATGTCGCTAACCATTACACTAAGAAAACTGAACTCATAACTATGCGGTTATAAATCCAGAATTTATTTCAGCAATGAATATATTTGCTCTGAATAATATCCATTGAGCTCTCTATTTCAATCTAATTAATAATTTATATTAATTAGATAAAATATTTTAGATTATCCTCGCCGTCCTCACTCGTTTACAAATGAATGTATATATATATATATATATATATATATATATATATATATAGAGAGAGAGAGAGAGAGAGAGAGAGAGAGAGAGAGAGAATAGTGAAGTTAAAAGCGATGTTAACGGAAAAAAAGGTTCTTTTGATACTGATTTTATTTTGCAGGCATGAAGTTTCAACATTGAAATATCTTCTTTAAAACTAATTTATTCAAAATTTTAAAAAATCTATTTGTATCATTAACCATCAAATCCTTACTAGAATTTTTAAAACACAAATTCAGGATCAGTCATCGGACTCTAAAAACATCCTGCTTTAATTTTAGGTTTCTAAAAGAATAAATTCAGTTTTAATTGTTGCTATATAAAAAATATTATTTATAGTTTTTCTACCTATAACCCAATAATGGCTTAAAAAGTGAAGAGTTGTTTCCCTTGCTTTGTTTTTTTTGTGAAGACATTGACGAACATGCTCGAGCAAGTATTTTATTTATTTACTTCTTTTTTTAGCTGCATTACAGAAGTAAAGATGAATTTTTTTAATCTTCGCAATTATTCAAATACGATGTTAAAATAATGGCTTTTATTATTTGCTGCAAACAGTCTGCTTTCTACATTTTCTAAAGTTGTGTTTCTTACCAATGACTTTGATTTTATCGATTTGCTTCCATTTCATATTTTAGATCACAGCAATTACGGAGGCAAGGATAAGAAAAAAATCAATACGAAAGACAAAAGTAAAAGAAATTTGTTCATCTTTTTTTGATTTTTCCATCCTAAAGAACCCAGATATTCTTTTATTATCAATGACTTACATTTTTTGGTCAGGTAAGTTTCCTATAACTAAAACCATTCAGATTGCAAATGATAAGGTCGAATTATATCGGCTTGACATTTTTTTTCATTTTAAAAGAATAATATTGAAATATAGGATTTTTCCGTCTTTTTTTTTTTTTTTTTTCATCCAGTTTCTTGACATGGAACAAGCATTTAAAAGAAAACTGTTTTAACTGAAATTAAGAAATTAAAGCGAAATAGAAACAATGATTCCTTGGTTAAGATCGGGGTTTTTTTTTTGTTTTTTGTTTTTTAATCATATCACCCCAAGCAAGGCGATAATGCCACTGATGCACAGAGGGCTACATAAGGGTAAAAAGAATGGAAAAGAGAAAGCCGGAAACCACATCCTAAACAGGGAACAAGGGATGAGCCTCTTCACCTGTTCAATAGACGTTAACAAGGAACTTGAATTTAAACGATAAACAAAACAAGAATAGATGAATGCTTTCATGTGCAAACCTATTCCACAAAAAGAATAAAATATACTTAACCCTCTAGGGCCATTCGTATCATATTTGATACAGTATTTCCCTATAAGGAAACATTTGGTATTTCGCTATAAGGAAACATTTGGTATTCATTGACTGAGCAGTCAGTACTGCTTTCATTTGAAATTTATAAAATATTTCTCTTAAAAAATTTTTCAGGAAAATATTTCTTTCGAGGCTTGTTTTCATACTGTATCAAATATGATACGAATGGCTCTAGAGGGTTAATTGTTCAGACGTAAATTTTGAGTAGATCACGCAGAGGTTTTAATTAGTTAAGCATCTCGCCTTGCAAGGTCTTCTTCCAGATAAACATTATGGATTTCGTCTCTTTAGGTCAACTGCCGAAGTGTTAACGGACGTTGCTGAAAGTATCTGTCAATTTTTTCATAAGAATGATAAAGTTCAAACTGTTGCCTTAAGAACATCAGTTCTTGACTTCTTTATCTGTTCCGATGAAACAATTATTTGCTCCTGTCTTAGGGGTAAGTCTGATACGTTTGATAAAGTCAAATTGGCAGCTAATCTACAGTCTGTTCTTAGCTGGGACAAGAAATGTTTTAACACTTAATTTTAACCCCTCCAAAACAAAACTGGTCTTCTTTAATCATGTCAGAGAAATCCTTTTTTCCTTCCTCTATCACCATGGCTGGTATTAACCTACAGCACCTTCTCGATCCAACATTTTCCACTGATATGAATTGGAACGATTATATTGAGTTAGTGGCTAAGTCGACCGCAAAGAAAGTTCACTTTGTTATGCTAGACAGAACTTCTCGTTTGAGTTTGAGTTTATCTTGTACTTCTATAAATTTACCATTCGACAGTGGCATATTGTTGCCACATCTGGTTCGCTACGTATCTAGAGATTATTAACAAAATTCAAAAAAGAATATGCAATCTTAACGGTTCTGACTTGGCATCACTTCTCAGCTGTTCTAATGTAGCTGCCCCGTTTCTTTCATTTTCTTACTTTCCTGTCAACTCGTCATAATTTTATTTGCTTAGCGCATTTTTACGACGCCGCGATCAGATGATACAGTGCTGATAGCAGACACGAAAAGGAAATAAGACTTCCTACAGAAGGCGGAGAGCATTAACCCAGCCGTGGCTCCGCCGAACGTTAGAGTCATGACTGAGCAAAATTAGACAGAAATTTTTGACTGGACTATATGATCCGGCAGACCTATATTTAAAAAGGCCTTGTGTCGCATTTTGCCCTAGTTGGAGGGCAAATAAATACCAGAACGCAGCTAAAGAGAGTGACAAGAAAGAACTACAAATAAACTGCAAGAAAACTGAATGCATGGTCATCAGCAAAAAGAGCAGCCCAAAACGCCAAATACAGGTGGGGGATACTAAAATCAAGCAGGTACAAAAATTGAAATACCTGGGAAATTTTCTAACAGAAAACAGAAAGCGCGACACAGAGATCCGAAGGCGGACTGGCATGGCGAATGACGCATTCCAGAAGCTGAGTAGAGTATTAAGAGACAGGAAAATTTCGTTAGAATCAAAGAAAAGAGTACTGGATTGCCATGTGATGTCTGTTCTTTCATATGGCAGTGAAGGTGGACAATATCATCAAAGATGAAGGAAAAACGAAGCAACTGAAATATGGTTCTACAGGAGGATGCTACGGATATCATGGATCAAGCATGTGAGCAATGATGAGGTTTTGGAAAGGATGGAAACTAAAAGGAAATTTATACTGAGCATCAGGAAAAAACAGCTAAAGTTCCTAGGACATGCAATGAGGAAGGAGGACTTAGAGAACCAGATAGAGGGAAGGAGAGACAGGGGAAAACACCGTGTGATATACTTGACTGGCCTGTGCGGGTGGATAGCAGAACGGGGGTTGCGTGGTGTAACAGGAGAAAGCGCGCTAAGAGCCACCAGCGATAGGGAGATGTGGAAGTCCATGAACACCTCCGTCTTGAAAGGACAAGGTATAAGGAATAAGAAGAAGAAGAAGAAGAAGAAGAAGAAGAAGAAGAAGAAGAAGAAGATCACGATTACCTATTCTAGACAGCTTTCCAACCAAAGCGATAGTTTTCAGTCTGTCCTACTATGTGCTCATAATATAATACACTTGGGAAATATGCATCCCCCTCCCCACAGATATGGAGGAGATTGATTCATAACTTTCCCAAGGGTATTATTAGCATGTAACTGAATGCAAGAAACCTTACTGAAATTCAAACTCGACTTTCATATTCCTCAATCCGACCCGCTGTGGTTATAAACTATAATTTTAAAACTACGAACGCCATCTTTTGTCTCCTTAAGACATTTTCTCATTTTTTTTTATTCTCAGTAACCACTTGAGTTTTAGTGGCGTTGTTAGGGATGAAATATGTTTAAGGAAGAGAGATTGGCAAACAGATGAAAGTTTATACGTGTTTTAAGTGTTTATCTAGATCAGGAGCCGGCAAACCTTTGGAGAGAGAGGGCCAGATAGCTTTGCAGTATTTCAGAATAGAGCCATAATATTAGATTTACTATAATAAACTGTCTTGACCCAAGACTGTTCTGTCCAAATGACTTCCTTGGTCTGGAGGTTTAAATAAAAAAAAGAAAGTTAATGCTATATTATTTGAATAAGGTTCCTTACTTTGCTGCAGAAATAACAGGATAACAACTGACACAGTCATCAGCAAATGCAAATTCCTTGCTACAAAAGAAATACAGTTAGAAATGGCGAATTATTTAATGGGGCACTTATTTTTGCTTATTGCTTAAGAACCTATCCACATCAGGTGAAATATTTGTTGAGGACGGGAATAAAATCTCTTCTAGTTGGTCATCACCCAGCTTTGTTCTAAAAACGACTTTTAGTATATTTCAGTTTTCGGGAAAAGTTTTCCACAAGACTATGTACTTTGAAATAATGATACCTTCATTTTTGCATTATTCAATAGGTTTTTATATTTTCCGCCTGGCAAAAATTATTTATTGTAAAGGTTAGCAGTGGATTTGGAATTACATTTTGATTTAAAAATTCGTCGTATTGTAAGTCTGTTAACATTATCTGATATTTTTCTGCCACTTGTTTCACAAATTAATTAAACAGGTCCAGGTGTTAACTTGGCGGGCCGGGCAAAATCTTTTCCGGACCGGGGGTTGCTGACATCTAGCCTAGATAAATAAAAATGTATATTGATGTATGACGATATAACTATGCATTTGTAAAGAAATATTTTTATTTTATTTTCATAAATTTGTACCCGATTTCACTGATAATCCTATTTTTTTTATTTCTTATTCTTTAATTCTTTGCTCTGTATTCTAATTCTAATCTTTTATTCTTGCTCCACTGCTGTTTACTACTTTTTCTTTCTCTCTCATCTTCAGTGTCATTCTTGCTTCCGCCTTGTTGTTCATTCTTGATCCACTCTTTCATTCTTTATTTATAATTCCTGTTCTATTCCTTCATTCTTATTTTCTCCTTGTTCTCATTCTAATTCTATACTTTCATTCTATAATTCATGTTTCATTCTAATTCTATTCTTTCATTCTCTTTTCTATTCTTCATTCTAATTCTATTTTTTCATTCTTATAATTCCTGTTCCATTTCTTCATTTTTATTTTCTCCTTGTTCTCATTCTAATTCTATTCCTTCATTCTTATAATTCCTGTTACATTCCTTCATTCTTGTTTTCTCCTTGTTCTTCATCCTAATTCTTTTCTTTCATTCTATAATTCATGTTCTATTCTAAATCTATTCCTTCATTCTTGTAATTCCTGTTCCATTCCTTCAATCTTATTTTCTCATTGTTCTTCATTCTAATTCATTCTTATACTATTCTTGTTCCATTCTAATTCTAATCTTTCATTCTAATTCTATTCTTCATTCTAGTTCTATTCTTTCAATCTTATAATTTCTGTTCCATTCCTTCATTCTTTCTTCTTTTTGTTCTTCATTCTAATTTTGTTCTTTCATCCTTGTTTTCTCCTTCTTAATTCACCACCCACTATTTTTTTTGTTTCTTTCTCGCTCTTTCAATTCCAGATCCACTCTTTCATTCCTTATTCTTCATTCTTGTTCCATTCTTTCATTCTTATTTACTTCTTGTTCTACATTCCTAACCGACTCTTTCTTTCTTTCTGCATCCTTGCCCTATTCTCGGCCGACTTTAGCCAACCAAATTCTGATGGTCTATTTGCCGTCTTATCTGTTGTCCGTTGGCCAAAGTAAAGATGAAGCTGCTCTTCTGATGTCCATCTCAGGAATCACCTGCACCATTGGCCAGTTCATTGTTGGTGCCCTTATCGATTTTGCCCACATCACCAGCCATTATTTATTGACGTTTTCTCTGATCCTCCTCACCACGCTTACATTTGCTGTGACGCTAATCCATACCTTTTGGCCTTTCACCGTCGTGGTCATCTTCTGGTCAATTGCACTTGGTAAGTGGGTGACATCTTTTTTTCTTTTTTTTTTTTATCTGTTTATTTGTCACTACTTTAATATACTGGTCCAGTTATAAAAAATGTAGACATTTATTTGCCGAGGAAATACTTTTTCTTGATTAGCATTCTTTATACATTTCTTAGGCAATGACACTTGTCAGATTCAAAACATATTGCCTTGTTTTCATTTTAGAAGAGGATCCTGTTTGTAATATCGATACCGTGTCAAATCAGGAACATATAACTTGACCTTGAAACTAATATTCTTCTTTTTTGTCTGCCGCAGATGTTACTCTTCTTGCTGTCACGTTTGAACGCATTCACTGTCGCCCTTATTTTCATACTGCCGCTGCTTCTGAAGCCTTTGCATTATATCTTTATCCATTAATGGCTTTTGTGAAGAAGAGCGGGTGGCACAACGCCTGGAAGTTTGATAGTAAGAACAAAGATGAAAACACTATTCCGAATAGTAATAACCAGTTATAAAACTGTTGGTCGTTTAAAAAAAAATAATATATAATCGTCTCTTTTTAACTATTTTTAGGTTTTGGCATATCTTTGCGGGTAATTGTAACTATGGATCTTACTGGAATTGATGACTTTTCACGAGGTTATAGCCTGCTCATGTTGTTTAATGGTATTGGTTATGCCACGAGCCCGCCATTGTCAGGCAAGTAAAATTGATTACCTCATGTTTTCATCTGAAAATCACAGTTTCTTAACGATTTGTGGTACAGAGAACTGAATCAGCGCATATTCAATTGTCACTAATATTCTTTGGAAAGGCACAACTTATTTTGTAAACTTCTCCCAAACCAGTTATTGGTCAATAGTACAGGAATTTTAATGTACTAGCCTTGTAAAGTAGTCCTCCTGCCTTGCTACATATTTACAAGAAGGCTAAACATTCATTCACTACATACACACATGAACACTCCCCCCCCCACATATATATATATATATATATATATATATATATATATATATATATATATGCCAAATGGTGAGGAACGAAATGTATATTTTATTTGAATATGAATTTTTGATCTGTTATCTGAAAAAGTGTTGGATGAAAAAGGCTCCTTTTCTCCTGAAAAGAATGCGCTCCGTCATTTTTGAAACCACGCTTTCACACCCTGATTGAGCACTTTGAAAGAATGGCAGACTTTGAAAAAACACTAGCTACTCTAGCATCTATGCATCGTTTATTCAGTAAATATACGCCAGTAACTCTCATTTACTGGCGTATATTTACATGGTATATCACACGCTAAAAGTCTGTTTTCTTCTAATATAGCTCAGAGGCAGAATCGCCGACTGATGTCAATGCGTTCGGGGTTCAATCCTGGCTAAAAGAAATCGGATGTCTAACCGTACTGATGAGCTGTGATACAGCCAAACAGATATGTCTGCGGATGACCATATATATATATATATATATATATATATATATATATATATATATATATATATCACCTGTCACCGAGCGGACCATAGTATCATCAGACAATATAAGAAGCATAAGGATCATTCATAGTAAAATTAGATAGCTACTCACAAACAATACCAAAATACTAGCAAAATCAAATAGTAGAAGCGCATTTATGATCCTTGGAGCAACAATTATACAGCAAAAATAACCCTCAGTTGATAACAACAATTATTTTTAATGCATTGTAGTATTTGAATAGATACTCTGTTATTTTTTTTTTGGTGGGGGGGGGGGTTATATAATTAAACAGTATATTTATTTATATCTCACGGCCTGAATTGATTGAAAAATATGCGCCTTCCTGTAGAATATCAAACCTGCGTCCCCTAACGAAACCGTCAATTGATTTGACGTGTCTTACACCGCCCGACCACGAAGTACTTGCAGTTGGACAAAGTCCTAAATGATGCGTTTAAACACACACTTTCCTGATTTTTCGGAATATTCATATCTGCTCTGATTTCGCATCCTAATGAAAACAAATATAAACAAAGACAATTCATTTACGAAATTTTACGAAATCGGTTACGAAATGGATTAACACCGACATATTTTAATTTATTTATTTAAACGTGACTCTTAACAAATAAATTAAAAATATGTCCGAGTTAATCCATTACGTAAGGAATTTAGTATTTCGTCAAAAGAAATAATTATACTTAAGCGCACGCATCTTCAAATGTATGTAATAATTTAAAAAAACGTCTCACACCTCGCCTACGTCACAACACTCTTTGCCGACGTCAAAACAGTCAGTAGTCGTACGAAACTCGCCCATTGTCTCTCTCTACCCTGATGATATGTGGGTAATACAAAATAATCTTCTTTTCACTGTTTACAAATTCATGAGTCAATGCGAAAATCCTTTTGGCTAATAGAAAATAGGATAGGATTGACTCCGTACTGAAGGAAAAAGACGAAGCCAAATTTCGCGAGCCTATGCGAATTGTTTTCTGGCCAATGAAAAAGGAGCGATTTGCAAAACTGACAGTAATTAACAAGCCAGTGTCAAAAATGCTATTTGGTATAAATGGAAGAAGAAAGTTGAATCCGTCAGATGGAAGCAGAGATCTGATAGGACATCGCCACAATGTGACAAAAGAAATTTTAAGCCGCTGAACCGGGCATAAAGCCCCACACACATTCGCTCCTTCTCGCATGCTGTTTTTCTTTACATCTTCTTCTTCATCCTCACCTTCTCGCTGTCAACAAAGAAGGAGAATACAACGACTACAATAATAAGACACTTCAACTGACTCCTAAAATTAACGTCAATTAGTACATTTTTCCTTTATCGCTTTTTCTTCTTCTTGTGCACGTACTCGCTGGTCGGAAAATAGAAAGAAAGGAACGAAGAATTTTCCATACAAGTGAGATAGTTTTTTTCTTTTGTTCAACCCTCTGATAATTATAAATTATGGGGAGTTCGCTTATGTTTGACATAAGGTCAATTTGATAAGCATGATCGAGCTCCCTATAGATGAAAACTTGAAAAAAGTCCAAATCTTGGACCATATTTCTTGTACTTTTCTTCCGAATTGAACTTCGGCTAATTTCCAACTAAATTTCCTCCTTGTCTGAGAAAGTTTACTCGTAATTTGGAAATGTCAGTCATTAAAATGAATCGTCACAAAATGTTTTAATCAATTGACCTCAAGCAAGGTGATAATGCTACTAAGACGCAAGGGGCTAATGGGAAAAAAAAGAAAAAGAGTGTGTGCGGGTGTGTACTCTCCCGTCGTTATTGATGCATGAGGGTCCAGTAAATGAGTTCTAAGAATTGAACGGCCAGGCTACTCTCATATTAAATTTGATTATTGTGGTGAACGCTCGTGCATAAATAACCACACTTTTTAGAAGAACCGAATACAGGATCTTCAAATAAACCCTCATCCTGTTTTTGGAATTCGGAGTTTTTTTTCTCCTAGACTGGTTGCCAACAAGGGCTCAATCAGTCTTGCCATTCAATCATAGCTAGGAGCAAAAGAGATGGATCCATAGCTTTCCCAAGAGTGCTTTCTTGACAACTAGGATCTTCAAAAATTTAACTTCAGTGTTAATTGTCATCTCTTGTTTTTCGGAATCCTTTTTTTTTTTTAACAGTCTTTACTCCTCAAAAACATTTTATCAATTTCCATTTTCTCTCAGTAAACCCTTGTCTGTGTCTGCTCGGGGTGAAAAGATTAACAGAGGTGTGTGTGTGTGTGTGTGTGTGTGTGTGTGTGTGTGTGTGTGCGCGCACGCGCGTACAGATCCTGAACTTGTATCATGAATTATTCCTTTTTTTTCTTTCGTTTCAGGCTGGTTATTCGACTGTACTCAATCATTTCCCGCTGTTTTCTATTCAAGTGCTTCAAGCTTACTGTTAGCGACAGTATTTGCATTGTTTATAAATTACAGAACAAACAGAAAGTTTCGACAAAGTGTTCACTGACAGTAACACTATTTGATCTTTTATTACTATTTATATATTATGGTAAAAAATGGAAAAAAAATCAATGATTTTTCTCCATTTTTTTTTCTTTCCTAATGATGAAACTCTTCACAACAATGAATTTCTTTTCCTTACAAACAAGAGAACTGGACATGCCTTGAACATATTTGAAATAACGTTTTATTCGGATTCCTTTCTTTTTAATAGAAGTAAGAAATTAAAGGATTTCTGAATTCATTTCTTTTTATAAAATTTGTCAGCTTTATCTCCGATACAAGTACTATTGGAATTTAGTCGTTCCATATAAACTATTCTTTTTTTTTTCTTTTACACTATTTGTTTGGGCGGATGTGCGTTGTGGTGCAGTGTGTATCGACTCGGATCGACAAGTCGGGGAGCCAGCCGAGTTCGAATTCCAGTTGACTTCTTTGCATTTACTTAAGATCAAATACCCTTAGGAAAGGTGTTAATCCGTCACATCTCCCTAGTTATGGGTTAAATAACAGGACAGATTGGGTTATATAGCAACCAGTCTACCGCAGAAAATAATGGCAACCTACTCCTCATCTTTATTGCCATTATCACGCTGTTTCGATCGTCGTACGCTCCGGCCTTAGTGTAAATAATTACAGAAATATAGATATTCTTCTTCTTCTTCTTCTTCTTCTTCTTCTTCTTCTATGCAACTTGTCATTTCAGGATGTTGGCGATCAAGGCTCTCCACAGTTTCCTGTCTTTGTAACGCTTAATAACGGTATCATTTTTACCATCTCTCCCAATCACTGCTTCACCACCCATTCACTCAATCTTGCCAAATAGGTTGCGCATTGCTTTCCTCTAGGCATCTTATCTTGTTAGCATCAAATTTTCTAAAACCTCTTTCCTAGTCTTACATAAAGCTACAACACCCTATTGTCTCGTCAGAGTCCATCTTGCACATTTATAAATCGACCATTCCTCCCTGCGTTGAATGCTGTAGCCATATCTGGTCTGGTACTTTTGCTGTTCACCTTGGGGTTTTCAAAAAAATTCAAAGAAGTATCTGCAATATAATCGATCCTGACTTGGCAGCCCGTCTTCAGTCACTTTCTCACCGACGTGATGTGGCTTCCTTCTGTCTTTTCTAAAACTATTTTAATGACAACCGCTCTGACGAGATTTTTTCCCTGGTACCCCGTCCACATGAATTTATGTGTGCTACTAGATTGACATCTAGGTCCCAGTCTTTTACCGTTTAAATGATTAAATGTAACCCCCTCTTCTACTCTAACAGTTTCTTTTTTAACACTTCCGTTTACTTAGCATTTACTACTAAAGTTTTTCTGTCAGCTTGACGTCACTTCCGCGCCATTGGCAGCTGTCTTACGATGCAAAATTCTGAATATGTGGTAAGTGCTAACCTTTGTGACCCCTGGCCAGACTAAACAAAATTCTCAAAATCCAACGTTTTGCACCGTTTGACATTTTTCGACAAAAACACAATTTGTTCAAATTTTAAACACCTGCGTTACTAAGTGCAAATACACTTCATTGTCACCAATTTCATGCTGTCCAAAAATATTGTACCGACAAATATTTAACAAATGCCCTTACAAAAGGTATCAATCTATCTTTCTCGATCTTTGGGTAGTTGTGGAGTAGGAACACTCTAAAATCGAAGCCTGGAGAGAAATAGACTTTATCCGGTTACCTTGCCCTAAACATGCAACATTATCCTTATTGCAAACGAAAATAAGATACTGAATCTCCCATGCGTAACATTACTGTATATGTTACTCCGAACTACGCCAAACACCATCACCATTGGGTGCATAGTTTTGGGACCTTTTCGAAAATGGACACTACTTTCTCGTATGGATTTAAGAGATTCTGACCTGCTGCGTCTTAAGGCAGTGTATATATATTTACCCCGCTCTGCATTTGATGGCTAGGAGATCATCTCCCAGATCACCCCGTCGATCTGGTTTCTCTAGCGTTATACTCTCCGTAAAATTCTTTTATCATCTAATTTGTTTGGTTTCTGCTTAATGGATCTTCAGAGCTTATAGGGTTATTTAAGGCTTGATAATGGTTTTGAATTGTGATTGCTTGGGGTATAACTTGATGTTATATGAGGATCAGTCATAGTCATAAGGATCAGTCATAGTCATAAAGATCAGTCATAGTCATAAGGATCAGTCATAGTCATAAGGATCAGTCATAGTCATACAGATGGTGAACGTGTTGTTATTTTTTCTTTCTTTTTAATCAGTTATTAAAGATTCTGGTTTCTAATACAAGTTATTTTTCATTCAGTTTCTAATACAAGTTATTTTTCATTCAGTTTCTAATACAAGTTATTTTTCATTCAGTTTCTAATACAAGTTATTTTTCATTCAGTTTCTAATACAAGTTATTTTTTGTGTTCAGTTTCTGATACAAGTTGGTTTTTACAGTTTGCATTGTTATTTTTTGTGGGGAATCTTTATGAAGTCTGTGTGGTTCTTTATCCTTTTTTGTCAGTTTTCAAACATAGTTTTAATGTAGATTTTTCTTGAAGTTTTATAGTTTTGTATTTTGCGATAAAGTTTGATTTTTTTGGAGAAAGTAAAAATATTGTTTGGTCTAGTGTCTTGAAAGAATTATTTTGTATTGTTTGTTTGATAATATTTTGTCCGAGTTCGACTGAGATGATGGCAACTTAAGAGTATATGTTTGATTGTGAGAGGTACTTAACAACTCTCGCATGCTGGGGAAGTTTCATTTGTTGGGCATCATCTGGAGTGAAACAGGTACTGCATTTTAAATAAATCATTTATTGGAGAAGCCACTAACAACCTATGTGTCGCGGATCAGTATTCGGTTGCCAGGAGGTTATCTGTTAGGCTAATCTATCGATGTACTAGTCATTGAAAGGAAATAAGAACTACTCGAAAATGTATTATTTATTTACAATTCCGAGGTGGATACGATGCTGTGGTATTATTCAGCAAAATATTCGGTGCTAAAAGGATATAAAACAGTACAATAGTTACAATAACAGACAAGACAGAACTTACAACACAGAGAGGAGGGGTTTAGATTGCAATAGTCGCCGAAGTAATCAGTCCCAATATTACCCTAATGACACTCGAATATTATGCCTCGAATTCTACTATTCTTTACTTAAATAGACCATTTCAGACCATGAATCATTCCATCATTGAGAGAGCTGCAGGGGTGTCAACCACTCTTCAACAATATTAGTTATAGATGTGCAGGCGGTGCAAAGCGTAATAGCTTTAAATAAGAAGTCGGGGAACCTAATTCCAATTACAATCAGGTTCGTAAATCCTCTTATAATGGTACGAATCCATATATCTTCCCTTCATAATTTTGAGTTAAATCAGTGATTCTCAACCACCGTAGCGCGACACATTAGTGTGCCGAACGATCGGGAAATTGTGAGAAAAATTGTCGGGAAATTGTGAAAAAAAACAGGCAAATATTTCATTAAGCTGCACAAAAAGATGAATAGAAACCTTGAAATAAAGTAAGTTCATATTTGAATGTGTATTTTGTAAATCTATGGTTTTATTTCATAACACTTAAATATATACCCTTCAAAAATTTTCCGAAGTGAACGGTGATATTTTCATTTTCCCCTAGGTGTGCCGTTGCTTAAAAAGGTTGAGAAACACTTGATTAAATAGTTGGACATGTATCTGGCAAAATCATTGTTATTCTCAAAATTATTGTTAGTGTATTATTCACTCGCAAAAAATAATTAATCTTACAATCCAAAATATGTTTCGTCCTTAAATAAGGGTTGATAAGTCGTAAAGAAAAAAATCAATCGACCATAATTTGTGGATCACGCAAACAATTATTTACAACGGTCTAGATTTGAATGTGTCCAGCGATTAAACATCGTTTCAATCACTGATAGCAAGAGTTCAATAATCAGAACTTTTATATCACGTTAACTTTTTAACGAGTTTAACGTTTTCAGTGGCAGTGACATTTTCAATGATTAAAATTCTTTTAAAACTCATAATTACTGCCAAGGTCATTATTACGGTAGATTGTTTATAAACATTTATAAAATGTTTATAAAATGTCCAACCTAAAAATATTACAATCGCTAATGAATATATTCCATGCAAGCAACGTAAATAATTTCACTTCAATATAAATGTTTATGACACACTGCGTGCGTGCGAATGCGCGTGGGCATGTGTGCGTGTGTGTATTGTCAAGTGGTTAAAACGTTTGCGTTCTGACTTTTGGACCCGAATTCGTATTACACAATAGTTGCTTCGTCAAAGAATTGATTTTTCGATAATATCAGCCTGGACAGAAGATCGATTCCAGACAGCAGAACCGTTAGATTTTGGTTTTGGGGAGATTACCTGAAAGCAACATCACAAGTTGACCTAAATCATACGAGTGAAATTAGTTCGACGAAACTTACTGAAAAGCCACCGATAGCGCACGAGGTCACAAGTCATCGTGACCGAGACTTTGAACATACTGCCCTTGTTCAAACTGGTGATCCCGCCAGATTATATGCCCTCTTCCCGAAACTAAGGTTCGCTCGGTATAGTTGACACTATGAGTGTTGAACAAACGCAAATGTGCCTAAGCAGGCGTCTGCAAAAGGAAATTGATAACTAATATTTTAAATGACTCAGAAATGAGCGGTCGGCCTTACATGGTAGAAAGTCAACTCGCCTTTAGTCTTTTTCAAAGTAATCTCTTTCTGATTTTATAGACTTATCCGAGCGTACTTTCAACTTTTAGAAATCGTCTACAAATTTTCTTTCTGGATCACCATCAACTGCCTTTATTTTGTTTCTAACAAATTTTTCCTTTTTCTTAATACTTTGTTTCGCTTTTGGCAGGCATCTTTCGCTATTTAAATGCTCATTCAGAATTCTGGGTCACATTTTCGTTCTCTGATATAACATTTTTCAGTTAAATTGATGTACTTGCTTGATTTTGATGTTTCCTATTGCGGCTCTCATCTTCGGCTGTTCTTCTTGCTAACTTCTTAGGATTGATAGTTAGTCCTTTCTTCCTACTTTCCTTTACTAATTTATCTAAAAATGTTTGTAGTCCTGTTTCTCCGTTTGCGATCAACACAGTGTCTTCCTAAGTATCTTACGTTGTTAAGATTCTTAGGCAAACGTTTTCCATCTGTATGAAGTGGAAAGATTATATAGAATCCATTGTAAAATTTGCTACTTGGTTCCCTTAGTCATGCTAGACAATTTTTGTTACTAGATTCTATCTTACATATTATATAAGTCTAGCATTCGTTCATGCATTGAATATTGATGTGGTCTGGTGATTCTGCTATATATCTAGAGATTCTTGATAACATCCAAATAAGAATCTGCAATGTTATTATGCCTGACCTGGCATCTCGGCTTCTGTCACTTTAAAATTGCCGTAACGTAGCTTCCCTGTGCCTTTTCTGTAAATACTTTCATGAACTTTTCTCTATCGATTCTGAGGTATTATGGTGGAATAATGCATTGTTTTGGTGTAAAGAAATATTGTGGTTTGTTTCGGTTATTATGTGGTACTATATTTTCACGATACCGGGTTCGCCGATGGTTTCGTGATTACCACATGTTCCAGACTGGTTGTTCTCTAATTCCTTCCGCGCCCACGTTGCTTCTTAAGATCCGCGAAAAGATGGGGATGGATACAATTCAGTCGATGGAATGTTGAATTTGGCGTCGGAGAAGAAGAATAGTTGCCACACAATCAAAGAAATGACGAAAAGCGTTTGTTATAAACAGTAACAAACGTTTATTTACACGGGTATGCAATAATTTTTATCACGGTAAAACAAACACCGCGAAGTGAGGGGTGACTGGCGGAAAAGTTTCCTTAGCTCGAATAAATCTTAACTGCAGTTAGGTAGTGTCAATGATGGAGTATGCAGTGGCAACGGATTCTGTTCTGGGTAGCGAAGAATGAACCGGCTCCATTTTTTTGCTCTGGGTGTTCTCTAATTATGACTGGGAAATTTTAATCATAAGTCAAAAGAAAACCAATCTCCCCCTTGGTCCAGTATTGGCCATGTGCCACATTTTTTTTTTCCATTTTTACAAAATTAATATCACTTTCCTCTATGGTACCTAGACTTAATGAATTTAGCAATGCTAGATTAGCAGCAAGGTCTCATCATTTTACAGTTGGAATGGTTAGATGTAACCATGCTATGACAACTGTTTCTTCACTCACGCTTCTCGTATGTGGACCTCTCTTCTAGCTTCTAGCTTTCCAATAACTTTTATCTTCTAAATTTTAAATGAAATGACAATCGTTATCTTCTGTCTTCTTTATTACTGCCCTTTTATTGCTTTCTCTGCTTAATAGTAAATTTTCTTTCTCATATTCTCTAATAATCAGTAAGCCCTTGCGTCTTAGTGGCTTCATTGCACCGATATTAATAAACTGATTCACACTATTAATAAATCCTGGTATAATTCCTCGTTCTTTTAGAATCGCTTCACTGTAAAATAAATAAATTCAGTTAGAAGATCCTTGTCTTAGCCTCTTTTTGTTTTAGTGTAGTTACTCAAAAAAAGGGGAAAAAATCGGCAAACATGAATAAACGTGCTCGAAAAAAAAACAACGTAATGTCAACAGGACTATTTGACACCACTTTCTAATTAAATTCACTCTTCGGCAATGTTTCTTCTTCTTCTTCTATTGCCCTGTCCCTTCAGGACGTAGGCGATCATGGCTTTCCACGTTTACCTATCCCTGGTGGCTCTGAGCACGCCTTCTCCTGTTACACCGTATTCTAATTTTTGTACCTGCTTGATTCTGGTATCCCCGTCCTGTATTTGGCATTTTGAGCTGCCCTTTTTACTAATGACCATGAATTCGGTTTTCGTGCAGTTTATTTCTAATCCTTTCTTGTTACTTTCTTCTGCTACCTTCTGTAGGAGTTCTTGTAGTTTCCTATTTGCTTTCAAAAGTGATGATTAGAATTGTAATAAAACCTAAACATATGAACGTGAATTTATTTTCTTTGCTCTTGAGAAAAGACAACAAAAATAATAAAGTATTTGTCTATATTTCTGAGATGAGCTAGTATTTACATTATTTACATTATTCGGACTATTGTCCTCATCTTCGCTGCCATTTCCACGACGTTTCGGACATTGTAAGCTCCGGCCTTCAACACAAGGCTACAGCAGTGGTGAACGAGTAACTTAGAGAGTCGGGTTAAATGGAGATATCTCATGACTACCAGAAGCGTCGCACAAGGAATAAAAATGATATGCAACAGTGGTCGGCTCGAAATCCCTAGCACCTGAAGAAGGCCGGAGCGTACAACGGCCAAAATGTCGTGGAAATGGCAACAAAGATGAGGAAATACTCCGAATAATGTAAATAGTGTAAAAATAATAAACACTATTTATTTATTGGTTTGTTTATTTATATTATTTATTAATTATTTATAGGAATGGTTGGCAAAACATCGGCTAATTGCCAGTTGATTTAAATTTAATAAAATGTTAAATAATAAGGATTTCCTTATAGTTGGTTAATAATTCAATTTATGAATAATTTTCACGTTTATTTCATTATAAATTGCTTAATGCTAAATAGTGTCGTAGTTCTAACTGTATTGGTTTTTAATGCTGTAAATATGAAATTATTCTTGCAAATAAACGATTTAATAAATAAAAGATGATGTTTCATTTTTTTTTTTGTTGTAAATTCTCAAAAAAAGAAAAATAATTAAATTCACTTTTATCATATGTTAAAGTTTTATTCAAATTTTATTCATTACTTTTTAAAGCAATAAACATTGCTGAAAGGTAAAGGTAGTTAAAACAACGCGATGCCAATGGAAAAACCATCTTTTTGACATTAAGTGTTACTGATTTATCTATTTTTTCTAAAAAATCAATTGTAATTCCCTTCATCCAACATTTATGATAGAATATAAAACAACCAAAGAAAAAGAAATGATTAATAAAATTTTTCAAAGAATCTTATTTTCATCTTTTAATGTAATAAAATGGAAACAAAACAAGATTAAACAAATTCATCATTTCAAGGCATTTATTTATAATTTCTGAAAAATCACCGTGGTAAGTCGATAAATGAAAACATTGAAGTTGATTCAACCAATAATTCTTGAGCGTTTTGATTTTATCAAAATATAATTTAATGAAGTTTATGATCTTGATTTTACCTCGGCAAAATTCAGGTATGTGAATAGCGAAAAATATTAGTATTACATTTTTTCAAAAAAAGAAAATTCATTTGTTAAGTGTTACTGCCACTCGTTAGTTCCCAATGGTGATTAAAACCAAATCAATGTTGTTTTTTTGTTGTTTTTTTTTTTTTGTTAGCTTAATTTTTTTGTTAGTTTTTTTTTTTTTTTTTTGGTTAGTTTTTCCTTTCTTTTTTAAACTTCATTTAAGTAATGAGAAAAAATTGCAGGTCGGCTCTTATTTCATAAATGTATGCCTTTAGTGTTCCATTATTCATTTCACAATAAGTTCATTTCGGAAATGTTAAGTACAACAGTGTGGCCTCTGAGAGCTCAGACTGCTTTTTCTTTTCTTGTACTTTATAACACCTCCGCAGTTAGGTTGGTTAAAAATTTTGTTCTACTTATTAGTTGAACAAACATTTTGATCAGCCGAATATATACATACATACATACATATATATCTGATGTAAGAGAGTTATCGGGACCGGATAAAAGTTCTCTTATATCTGGGTTTATCCTATATCAGGGTTTGGTCCATTTTATATACATTACCACAGACTCTAATTTGGGACCAGAGAAAATATATCTTATATCCGGGTTTCTCTTATATACGGGCTTCTTATATACGGGTTATATCATTAGTTAGTTTTTGGTCATAATTAAATTAAACCAGTATTCAGTTGTATTAAAAAAAAGTGTCCAATACATTTATATTGTAGAACTTTTGAATATTTTTCACTTGGAAATGAGTTATTTCCGCAACCTAGGTTTCAACCTTTCGGTATCTTCAGGCGATTTTATAATAACTGATTTTCCCTTTTAAAGACGTACAAACAGGGAGTTTTTACGAATGCGCAACTGGATGTATATTTAGGTGTGATTACATCTAGACATTACTCCTAATCTTATATATATATATATATATATATATATATATATATATATATAAGATTTTGTATGTGCGAGTGGTGTAATGATTAGCGGTGTTGACTTCAGTGTCCACTTTTATATTTCATTACTTACATACACTCTATCCCTGCTATTGAGCATACCTTAAAACAATATTTTTATCACACACACACACACACACACACACACACACATATATATATATATATATATATATATATATATATATATATATATATATATATATATGATAAATAGTTTATGGTATGCTATATTTATGGGTAAAAGTGCTCAATTATAGAGCATATGTAAATATAAAATATAAAAGTGAATACTGAGTTCAGCACTAAGCAGCGACAATCTGCTTCCTGCTTGGACGAATTGTTCACGCTATCATCAATATAATTTACAAAGCCACTGTAAAATCAGCAGATAACGAAAAAGTGTATACATTGGATAAACTGAAGGGCACTGGAAACTGAGAAATTGCACCCAACAAAACTTTCTTCACAAATGGTAAAGACGAAAACAGCACAAAGCTTTTTGAACATATATGAGATATTAAAAACGCAAACCAAATTATACCAAAAATATCAAGGATATTAAAAAATCATTAGCCTACAACAATAAATGGAAATCTGTAAACTTTGTATGGAGGAAAAAATGACTATAATTACTTTCATATACCAGCACAAATGACTAGAACTTATCTCAAAATGCAAACACGAAATTAAATTTTTAATACGTGACTTAAAACTTAAAAACTGAAAACGGATATCTTGTAAAATACCACCATTAAAAATCTAAATATATGCTCAGATGATGTAACATAGTATAGACGAAATCAATACTTTAAATTAAATAAATAAGACATCGAAATTCCAAAATCAATAAATAAAACTGACAAAAAAATTTAAATAAATTAAGCAAATTATAAATGAATTACGAATGTGAACGCGTAAATACAAGCAAATGTAATAGTAATACTCAACAACAAATAATTAAATAATCAATTATAAAAACTTAGTAAAAAGCCAATGAAATAACATTATAAAATTGATACAAATAACAAAATTCGGATTCTCAATTATTTCTACTCAAAAGTTTCGACAATAACTTCGACAATAACTTCGACAATAACTAACTTCGACAATAACTTCGACAATAACTAACTTCGACAATAACTTCGACAATAACTAACTTCGACAATAACTTCGACAATAACTAACTTCGACAATAACTTCGACAATAACTAACTTCGACAATAACTTCGACAATAACTAACTTCGACAATAACTAACTTCGACAATAACTTCGACAATAACTAACTTCGACAATAACTTCGACAATAACTAACTTCGACAATAACTTCGACAATAACTTCGACAATAACTTCGACAATAACTAACTTCGACAATAACTTCGACAATAACTAACTTCGACAATAACTTCGACAATAACTTCGACAATAACTAACTTCGACAATAACTTCGACAATAACTAACTTCGACAATAACTTCGACAATAACTAACTTCGACAATAACTTCGACAATAACTTCGACAATAACTTCGACAATAACTAACTTCGACAATAACTTCGACAATAACTAACTTCGACAATAACTTCGACAATAACTAACTTCGACAATAACTAACTTCGACAATAACTTCGACAATAACTAACTTCGACAATAACTTCGACAATAACTAACTTCGACAATAACTTCGACAATAACTAACTTCGACAATAACTTCGACAATAACTAACTTCGACAATAACTTCGACAATAACTAACTTCGACAATAACTTCGACAATAACTTCGACAATAACTAACTTCGACAATAACTTAACTTCGACAATAACTTCGACAATAACTAACTTCGACAATAACTTCGACAATAACTTCGACAATAACTTCGACAATAACTAACTTCGACAATAACTTCGACAATAACTTCGACAATAATGCCCACCCAATAACGGTTAGGATAATGCAATAGACTTTACTATCCATAATACACCAGTTCCCAGCATATATAAATTGTTGAACCAATAATCTTTTATAATAATCTTTTATCTAAATTTGTTTATATATATATGCATATAGATACATATATATAGATACATATATATACATGTATTATTAGATAGATAGATAGATAGATAGATAGATAGATAGATAGATAGATAGATAGATAGATAGATAGATATTACAAGCATAACAGTAGCTACTCTGGCATTTACGGATCGTTCATTCAGCAATGAATTAGAACACTCTCAGCTATTGGGCCTGTGTATAATGATAATGTACACGCTAAAAAGTCTGCCACCTTCTATCGAGCGCCCGTAGCTCAAAGGTAAAATTGCCGACTGACGCCAATTCGGTCAGGTTTCAACCCTGGGTAAAACGCTATCGGCTGTCTAACAGTACTGATGAGCTAGGATATAGCGAAACAGATCTATCTGCGGATATATATATATATATATATGGTGGGGTAACGATATATAAAATAATTTAAATAAAAGATTATATGAACACAACTGGGAATTTTTACAAAACAACGCCCGAAATGTGTAAGTTGTTGACAGCTTTGAGGCTGACCATAATTTGGATTTTTAAAAAATGGTAAAAGAGAAAAGCAATTTATTAAGCTGAAAATGTATAGAAAGTGATTTTAATCGGTAGATTATCCGCCATAAATTTACGTCTAGTTTCTTGGCGTAGTTTTCATTATCACGATGTTGGATATTTAATGAAGCAATGGAAATATGAAGAAAAAGAAATAGAAAATAGATGAAATGTCTTTCATGTTTGGAAGAAAAAATTAAATTCTCTGCATCCTCGTCTCCTTGAAGTCCGAAAGTATTAAACGTTTTTTATTTTAAAATGTTATATATATATTAGTCATCCACATACAAGCTTGTTTCGCTGTATCACAGCTCATCAGTACGGTTAGACAGCCGATAGCGTTTTACTCAGGGTTGAAACCCGACCGAATTGGCGTCAATCGGCAATTTTACCTTTGAGCTATGGGCGCTCGGTAGAAGGAGACAGATTTTTTAACGTGTATATTATCATTATATCCGAGTGAATAAGGAACGAAGAAAATTTACAACGTTTAAAACATTAATTTAAAACACGCTCGATAATACAATATAGAGCTGTGAATATTTTTTATAAATTATAGTTTAGAACATGTACAAATTATTATCCACTGCAAAGTGTACATTTTGTTTCGACATTGAAAGGAAAATGTCTCATCAGGTGGTGTGGAAAGGAATGGAAAGTCTTTTTCTTATATTTGGCGAATTTTGTGAGATATAGGTGGGGTGAGAGATAGGGAAATAAGTCTTGTAAATTGTCCGTTGGAATTTGGGGTGAAAAGAGGGAATAGGTAGAGAATAAAGTTGATTAATGAACGTGTCGAAAATTTTGTAGACAGATCTAACATTAAAAGATAAGGTATAGTCTTTTATAGCTTAATGGCTGGTTTTCTTTGGGTTTAATGAAAGGGGAAAATAAGGAATGTATATAGGGTGGGGAGGAGTAGGAGTAGATGCGATGAAGTTGGAATAGTAATTACCATTTTTTTAACCTATCTTTATTGAATTGTACAACTATACAGTATTTTTGTATTTAAACTTAGTTTTTATAATCAATCTATTTTTGTATATTAAACCTTAATTTAAAATTTAGAAAATGACTGTTTATATAAAACTTTAAATTAGATCACAGTTTGTGGTATGAAATAAGGTAACATTTGATGTAAGAGTGTTGTTAGTATTATAAAGGTTTATTGTTTCTAGGGATCCTAACTTTGGCTTTTGTAGTTTGTAGCATGATTGTAAGGTTAGTGATTTAATGTGTTTGCAGTTTACTCTGGTTATATATATATATATATATATATATATATATATATATATATATATACGTTCCAGTGGCTCTCTCAGACCTATAAGAACAACACAATCTGTTCTGGATTCCGCTATTGGCCGACATCTTTTGAACAATCAAGTGTGTGCCTCGGCATATGAGGACAGCTGGTTTACTGTCTTGCACAGCGCTCGGTCTACACATCATCTACGTATTTTGGAAGCAATTTGCTTGGAAATTCAACAGCCGAGCCTGTGCAGACAGAAAGAGCGGTTTTTACGCTCCTTACAATTGCTGGTGAGTCTGTGAGTGTAACATTTTTTCACTTTTAAACACTCTTGTGGAATTACATGTGTACACGCCCCCTTACATTTTGTGTTTTTTTTTTTTCAATAAATTTATTTTTAAACGAGTTCCATCATCTCCCAGCATTGTAAGTAATTTAATTTATTTTGCCTTGTCCTTTTCCTTAATTCCCTTAAAATTAAAGCCAACGGGAACCCTTGATAAGAGTTGGCCGAAAGGTTCCTCGGGTTTAAATAATATGACGTCTGTTCTTTTTAAAGCCATATATATATATATAATTATTGTTAACTAGATAATGGTCATGAGTAAATTAAACCAGTATAAAGTTTTATTAAAACATCCTCAATTTCATCTGTTCTTGTATTTTTTTTAATCATTTCACCCCGAGCAAGGCGGAAATGCCACTGATGTGCAGGGGGCTACATAAATGTAAAAAGATTAATTAGAAAAGAGTGAGGAGTACAAACTAGTGAGAAAGGAACAACAGAAAGCTGAGAAAGCAGGTGCGATGACAGATACATAGGTGGAGAGAAAGGGAAGGTTATACGGGGGTGGGGAGAGAGCTACAGTCCAGTGGTTAGTAGATGAGTATTGACTTTGCATTTAAATTTCTGGAGGTTGTAGCCGTCAGGAAAGCAAGAATACGGGAGCGAGTTCCACAGGCGGGAAGTGCGAGAGAAGAAGCTGCAGGAGTAGAATTGTCGTCTGCATTTGGTTAACCTGACTGTGAATGGGTGGGACCCAGTTGACAGGCTGGTTGCACGAGTAAACACCTATTGAGGAGGCATCAGTGACTTAAGTTCGTCTGAGCAGAAGCCATGAAAGTATTTATAGAACAGACAAAGGGAGGCCACATTTCGACGATGGAGAAGTGGCTACAGTCGAGCCGCCAGATCAGTACCTATCACATTGCAGACTCTCCTTTGGAGCCTGTCAAGAACACTGAGGAGAACAGCAGGCGCACCTGACCATAAATGGCAGCAGTACTCCATGCACGGACGGATAGTTGACTTGTATATGTGCAGGATGGATTCAGGTAGAAAAAACATCCTGGATCGACATAGTGACCCAACCCAAAATATTTTTTTTTTCGTGTGTTGACATTCGTACATCACTTCGGATCTTCCATTTAGTAATTTTTACTAAAACGTTGCGTAATCAACTGACTTATAAATGAAATATATATATATATATATATATATATATATATATATATATATATATAATGGTGAAGCCCGAACCGTCGCCTTGGATATCTCTAAAGCATTCGACAGAGTATGGTATGCCGGCCTTCTACGGAAACTGCGAAGCTATGGCATAACTGGACTTTTGTTGGACTTAATCCGGTCATTCCTCTCTAATCGCACACTGAAGGTGGTATTAAACGGACATGCCTTCCAGAACTACCCTACAAACGTGGGTGTACCCTAGGTCCTACGCTCTTTCTAATCTATATCAATGATCTCCCCGATACCATATGATCACAAGTAGGCATGTACGCCGATGATACCACAGTTTACTCTCGCCTCGATCAAAAATTTGGTGTAAGTGACAAGGCGACCCTCGCTGCCGAGCTTGAGAAGGACCTCCAATCCGTGGTGGATTGGGGTAAGAAATGGCTCGTAAAATTTAATTCTTCCAAAACGAAGCTGCTGTCAATTAACCACCACAGACAACCGCACCTCCCTCCCATTAGCATGGAACAGGCTTGCCTCCCAGAGAGTAAATCACTACGCCTGCTTGGCCTGACACCCTCAGCGGACCTCAAGTGGAATGACTACGTCGAATCCATTGCTAAATCCGCAGCTATGAAAGTCGGCTCTCTGTGCAGGGCCCGGAAATTCTTTCCGCCTGAATCTCTCCTGCAATTATATAAATCCACCATCCGCCCGTGTATTGAGTACTGCTGCCACATCTGGTCGGGTGCCCTTTCTATTCTCCTCGGGGTTCTTGACAACATACAGCGAAGAATCTGTAATGTGATTGATACCGACTTGGCTGACCGCCTGCAGTATCTCTCTCACCGGCGTGACGTGGCTTCCCTGTGCCTCTTCTATAAATACTTTCATGGCTTCTGCTCTGACGAACTTAAATTATTGGTGCCCCCTAGATGTGAATTTGCACGAGATACTAGATTGGAAACTAGGTCCCACCCTTTTACAGTGAAACCAATGAAATGTAACCGCAATTTCTACTCCAACAGCTTCTTTCCTCGCACTTCCCGCCTGTGGAATTCCCTACCGCATGCTTGCTTCCCCGACGGCTACAACCTCCAGGAGTTTAAATGTAAGGTCAATAGACACCTCCTAACACACTAACTCGCACCCACTCTCTCCAACTCTCTCCCTATGTACATCCTAAGTCGTCTATCACCCTCCTTCTGACATTTCCTATACCCAATCCCTCTATGTAACCCCCTGCGCTATAGTGGCAGTGGAATGCCTTGCTTGGGGTGACACGATTAAAAGAATATATATATATATCATAGGGCTATATAGAGACGACGGTCTAATGATAGTAAAAACCTCCACACACTTTAAAACAGACAAAATCAGAAAACTAATACATAGAGAATTCAAAGTTTTAAACCTAAAAGTTATAGTCAACACAAATTTAAAAGTAGCAAACTTCCTTGATATCACACTAGACTTAGTCAACAACAATTACAAACCATACATAAAACCCAATGAATACCCACTATACATCCACCCAAACTCAAACCACCCCACTAGTATTATCAAACATATACCCTCTTCCATAGAACATAGAATCAGCCAAAACTCGTCCAACAAACAAATATTCAACTAACACAAAGCTCTCTACATCAAGTCATTAAAAAAGCGGCTACAGAAACAAAGACATCCAATACATAACAAAGAACAACCCCAACAAGAAAAGTAGAAACAGAAAAATTATTTGGTACACACCTTCTTTCAACCAAATGATCAACACCAAACTAAGTTCCTGAACTTAATTAAAAAAACATTTCCCAACAAATAACCCCCTCAGTAAAATCTTCAACAAAGATACACTTAAACTTAGCTACAGCTGCACAAACAACCTAGAAAAAATCATAACTAACCATAACAAATATATTCTAAATCAACACGTAAACCAAAATAAAACCGGCAACCAAAACACAACCAAACCCAACAACGAAAACATGTGTAATTGTAGAAACCCTAGCAACTGCCCACTACAAAATAAATGCAAAACAAACTCAATCATCTATCAATGCAACATAACATCCATCGAATTTCCAACTATAAATAAAGTGTATATCGGATCAACTAAGAATACTTTAAAGCAGCGCTGGTACTTGCACCTAACCTCATTTAAAAACAGCTTATACCGAAACCAAACATCCCTTTCCACATACTTTTGGAAGCTAAAGGATTCAAAACAGAAACCCAAAGTAAAATGGAAAATCCTAGAACAAACTAGAACTTGCAACTCACTTAATGACATCTGCCCTTTATGTCTAAGTGAAAAACTACACATTGTCCAGTACCCTAAGAGCAACGATTTATTAAACCGTAGAGACGAATTAGCAGTAATATGAAAACATCGCAAATATTTCTCGCTAAAATTTAAATAAACAAAAAAACACCCTAACCAGACCCCCACAAATAAACACAAAAAATACACACAACCAACCCTATAAATAAACAGAAAAAGAAAACAAACCCTATACAATACCAACAAAAAATAATGCAGTTGCAGCAGAATAGTAGATAAATAAATAAAAAAAAAATTTATATTTATAAAATATGTTTTGTAAGGGATAGATTTTATAAAAGAAATGTATTCCTTAAACATTGTAAAATATTGTGTTTTATAATATTATAAAATAGTTTAAATATTATAGAATATTATAAAGTATTTTTATGAAAGATATATTTTATAAAAAATATATTTTATAAAAAGCAAAAAATAAAAAAAATAAAAAAAGCACACACCCCAATACAAAATAGCATAAATTAAATTAAGAAGAAACCAACCCCAAAACAAACCAACACCTACCAACCCCTAAACCAAATAACAACACGCAAGGCGCCAGCAGCCGCAGCCCTCACAAGAGTAATAGATTAACCTATCCTGAACTCAGCCACAAACAAGCATTTAACCCTAAGACCTTAAAAAGGTCAACAGAACTCAAAATACAGACCAACCCCTCTAACACCCTCCAAAAAAAACAAATCTAACACAAATAAACTGGCTTTACAACTAGATAATTCTCATTTCTAAAAGATCACCTGAGGATGAAGTCAGCAACATAAAGGGCTGGCTTCGAAACATGAATATTTTTGTGTTGTGATACTATGAATTTATAAAAACATTGTAACAACCATTACAGTATAATGCTCTACATTTGTATCGAGCACTCTTTATAAAAGTAAATGCATGAACAAAAGGTTAATAAACCTACGAGTTCAACAACTTAGTTACAATATATATATATATATATATATATATATATATATATATATATGAATTGACACTGAATATAGATGAAATATGGATTGAAATAAAACAGAATGAAAGGATAAGGAACAAACAGAAAATGTTTATAAATCTAACATGCTTCGCTTCTCTGATGAAGATTCAAACATGTTAGATGTATAAACGTTTTCTATTTGTTTCTTATCGTATCACACACACACACACACACACACACACACACAACACACATACACACACATACACACACACACACACACTCACTAGGGTAGGTCGATTTTACTCTTTCTTTCCCAAATCGACTTTTGACATGTCTAGATAGCTGGTACTTAATAAAACTCACACCAAACTTTAGATACCTAACATCACACTCCTTGAAGAAATGCAAACAAAATCGGTATTAAAAATGAAATTAATAAGCCATTCATTGTAACAATATTTGATTTAAAAATGCTAATTTTTCAACAGTAAATCAAAAGGTATTTGTTTATATTTCTGAGATGAGGTAGTATTTACAGCATTTACGTTATTCGGACTAAAAGTTTTATGATATGATTATGTAAAATATTTGGATTGAATTATCTTTCATGTAATATAAAATTTATTTATTAAAATAGCAAACCTTTTTATTTACTGTATTTATATTATTCGGACTATTATCCTGATCTTTGTTGCCATTTGTACGACGTTTCGGCCGTTGCGTATAAAGCCGGAGCATACAACGACTGAAACATCGTACAAATGGCAACAAAGATGAGGACAATAGTCCGAATAATGCAAATACAGTAAATCAAAAGATTTGCTATTTTAATAAATAAATTTTATATTACATGAAAACTAATTCAATCCAAATATTTTATATAATCATATTATAATTTTTTTTTAGTGTAAAAAGGAAGGTCTTAGTAGACGACATAAGTTTTTTCAAGAATGTTTGTATGTCTTGCTTCAAATCCATAAACAATATTAAGAGCTTCAGATGTTAATATCTTTAATATCAAATGTTAATATCGTTAATATCTCTCTTTCAACACTCTGGGAATGTGAAAGAAAATCAAGCAACTCTAATTTTGTGTTATTTATGAGATGTTTGAATTTTATACTCTGTAATGTTTTCAATGGTTGCAAGTTTACAAATTCCATTTTGGTATAGATTGATTAATTCTGATCATTACTATCAACTAGCAGTATAGCCCGGCGTTGCTCGAGTGTAATGAAAGCTTTTATATATATATATATATATATATATATATATATATATATATATATATATATATATTATCGATTTTCCGCACTATTGGAAGAACTGCAACCTTGAAACTTCTGAATATCGTTTCTTATGTCTTTGCCTATGAGAGTATCAAATTTGATTAAAATCGGACCACTCCTTCTATAACCCGATTTTTTCGATTATCGATTTTCGATATTTATCGAGGGTACCTCGACACAGAACCTAACTAAGATCACTCGCAGACGCTTATAGTACAACTATGTAAATTTTCAAGAAAATCGGTTCAGCCATTTCGGAGTCTTTATGTAACGGACACACACACACACACACACACACACACACACACACACACACACACACAGACAAAGTTCCATTTATATATAAGTTTAGATAGAGCCACTGATCTCCATAAATTCTACTTGTGGCAAATCATGATAGTTCCTTTTAAACAATTTACCTATTGGGTTTGAAAAAGTACGATCAACATATTTAAAAACAAGTTTGGGAGCTTATTCTGATTTAATAAACAGTCAATTGTATACAATTTTTAATGGATCTTCTTGTCCAAAGCAGTTACACAGCCTGCGTTACATCCAGTATTTGTATTTATGTTGTCCAGAAGAACAGCCTTAAGGCTTCTACACTATTAAATTCGTTCAAAACACTGTAAGTGTAGCATCTGTAGTTAGAACTAGTCGACGAATCAGGTATTTTCCAGTTTCAGTTTATGTCACTTGAGTAAATGTTAAACAGTATTATGGGCCCCTTTCTTTCTTTCTTTCTTTCTTTCTTTCTTTCTTTCTTTAGTTTAACGTCACCATTTTCCCCTATAATTCCTTTATACAATAAAGTTTATTTATTAAACTTACCAGACAAACTTTTTTTAATATCCTCAACGTGTCTTTCATTTTTAATTTTAATCTTTATCTTCGATTACACTGTGGAATCATTCGTGGTTCAATGGTTTAAGATGCACCAGATCAATTAGTGGCTTTCACTATGTTGTTAGTGGTGGCAGGTTCGAATTCTACCAAATGACAAAAAAATTTCTCGAAAATAATCAAGCCGGTAGAAATATATATATAGAAGTATATACGTAGAAATATCTATATAAATATACTGTTTAATTAAAATAGAATATCTACTCAAATAATGTTCAAACAAATAAATTAAGTATATATATATATATCAACTAAATACAATTGTACAAACTAATGTCATATGTTGTGGCTAGTTTAATATGTAATTTTATTGAGTAAGTGTTGCTTTATTTTAATGCAAATGGCTTCCAATGTCTGAAGGTTCTTTTTACAGTGTGTGTGAGTGTTGTTGTGTTATCGATAATATGTGTGTGCTTTACCGCTCGGCCACGGCGCGCGCGCACGCGCACACACACACACACACACACACACACATATACATATACATATATATATATATATATATATATATAAAACTTTTTTAAACTATGACAGACAGTGAATGTCTATTATGGTTTAATCAATAGCCGTTCTAAACATCGTATTTTCGCTTCAATTTCTCGTAAAAGTAAAGACAAAAATTTTCCTCGTGAGAGACCGAAAAATTAACAAGAGAACCATATGTCTCGATGCAGTCTCATATGTTGTGGCTAGTTTGAATTGTTATTTTATTGAGTGTGGGTTGCTTTGCTTTAATGTAGATGGTCTCCAATATCTGAATGTTCTTTTTATTCAGTGTGTGTGTGTGTGTGTGTGTGTGTGTGTGTGTGTGTGTGTGTGTGTGTGTGTGTGTGTGTGTGCGTGAGAGAGAGAGAGTATTGCGTTGTCGAGTAATATCTGTCTTATATTACGTACATCGCTATATTTTTCTAAGAAATGTTATTTAATAGAACTAAGATCAAAAAGATGATAGGTAAGTCTACGGAAGAGCGTGGTTATATATATATATATATATATATAGCATAGTGATGATCCACGTATACTGTCTTAATATGTATAGGAAAGAATATTAAAACGTTTTGAGTTTAAAAATGTGTTTTTTTGACAGTATTTGTTTATTTCTACTATTATATTTTATATTTCAAACCGCTCTCAGTCCTTCATCAGAAACAAATGATTTTAAATACTAATGTAACGTATTTCGCGAGATTTCACGAGAGTGTCTGTGAAGAATCTGTTTACATCACATGACGCGTTTGTTTACATCACGTGACGCGTTTGTGGAGAGAGTTTTTGCTTTTACATCAAGTGACGTTGAAGCGACAGATTTTTTTTAAAAATTATGTTTGTAAACATAAACCTATCTTTAATAATGCTTGTAAATTTGTTTTAGATAAAAAAAAACATTTTTAAATGTATCTGAAAGAGTTTAAATTTTTTTTTTTAAATGTATCTAAAAAAGTTTAGTTATTGAAGTATTTGTAAAGATTCAAAGCACCTAAGTCCCTATTTAACCCTAGCTTGTGTGTATTTAATTTTAAAATCCAGTATTTTTCTTTCTTTCTGCATGTGTATGTAGAACTAAAATTGGAGTCTATTAGCAAACATTTACAATTTTCTAAGGTGTGATCCGGTTGATTGAAAACGCATATGTTCAGACCATCCAGATTTTCTTAACAACATTAACAACCTAACAAAGCAATTTCTAAAATGTAAATACCCAATAAAAATAATAAAAGAAGCACTAAATAAAACCATCCACATAAATCGTAACACACTTCTCTCATGCAAGAAAAGAAAAAACAACAACCGAATTCCCATGGTCTTTAACCACAATCAACATTCACACACACTTACCAAAAATTTTAAAAATGATTACAAGAACCTCCAATCAAACAAAAAAATCAAAGACATTTTCGATAAACCACCCATAAATGCAATGAAACAAACACCCAACCTATCAACTATCCTCACTTCTAACAAATATCTAAAAAACTCAAACCTATCAGGGAATTTAAAATGTCAGAAACCCAGGTGCCTAATTTGTAAACATTTGGTAAACGACACAATATTCTCTGTACCCAACACCAAAATCAAATTGCATCCACCACGCCTCACTTGTGACAGCGAAAACAATATATACTTCCTCTTCTGTTCAATATGTCCCAATAGTGGATATATTGGCGAAACCGGTAATAGCTTTAGATTTCGCTTCAATAATCGCAAACTTAATATACGCCAAAATAATCAATATTCCCCAGTAGGAGCACATTTCAATCAACCGGGTCACACCTTAGAAAATTGCAAATGTTTACTAATAGACTCCAATTTTAGTTCTACATACACACGCAGAAAGAAAGAAAAATACTGGATTTTAAAATTAAATACACACAAGCTAGGGTTAAATAGGGACTTAGGTGCTTTGAATCTTTACAAATACTTCAATAACTAAACTTTTTTTAGATACATTTAAAAAAAATTTGTTAAACTCTTTTAGATACATTTTAAAAATTTTTTTATCTAAAACAAATTTACAAGCATTATTAAAGATAGGTTTATGTTTACAAACATAATTTTAAAAAAAAATCTGTCGCTTTCAACGTCACTTGATGTAAAAACAAAAACTCTCTCCACAAACGCGTCACGTGATGTAAACAAACGCGTCATGTGATGTAAACAGATTCTTCACAGACACTCTCGTGAAATCTCGCGAAATACGTTACATTAGTATTTAAAATCATTTGTTTCTGATGAAGGACTGAGAGCGGTTTGAAATATAAAATATAATAGTAGAAATAAACAAATACTGTCAAAAAACACATTTTTAAACTCCAAACGTTTTAATATTCTTTCCTATATATATATATATATATATATATATATATAATAAAAATGTGCAAGAAGTCGTGAACGTTTTATTTAAGGTGTAGATTTATTGTTACTACGTTACAATAAATTAGTCAATGACAGGAAATTTTCTAAACATTTACACCAATGTAGTTGAGGTAAATTCAGACTAATGTTTATCTACCAAAATTCAGAGTATGATACACTCATGATGCAGGAAGAAATATTTATAAAAATACAAGGCTTCCCTCAACAAGACAACATGAAAAAACTAAGACACACACACTGACATACTAAATTCAAACGCAAAAAAATATGACCCATATAATGAATCAGAATTCTACTTGATGACCTGTAGAATTGAATCAAAATCACTGAAAAAAAATACAAAAAAAAACGAAATCAAATTTCGCAAGTCAGTGAAAAAAAAATTATGGCCAGCGAAAGGGGAATTATTCCCAAAACAGAAGAGATTTAACGAGCAAGTGTAAAAAATAGCAAACAAACACGCACACATATGAACTTTCTGACCTGCTCACCGACCATTTTATATACACACAGTATTTTCGTCAGAAAGACAAACGGATCTTGACATGTAAAGTTACAAGTATACTCGCCTGAAGAGAGTCAACTTTGGACACAAATACCATTATGGTCACTTAATATATTATACAAAAAACAAGTTATAATAATAACAATTTACACTTTAAAGAAACGTTCACGGCTCCTCGCAATTTTTAAAGTTATATATATATATATATATATATAACTTCAGATGTTGTTATAGTGGATACGCTGTATTTGAAACACATACTCATTTCAATATATAATAACGGCCGGCGCATTCCAGAAATCGAGTGTGCTTTACACCTAGGCTACGTTACACACACACGCGCACACACACATACACACACAAACACACATATATACATATATTAATTAATATATATTGTTTAATATAACAGACAATGAATGTCTATTATGTTTAATCATGAGTCGTTCTAAACATCGCATTTTAGATTTAATTTATATTGGAAATAAAGACAAAAATTCTCCAACATTTGGATATATTTTTATTAGGCTGGTCCTTGATCTAAGCTTTCGGTTCACATGAGCCATCTTCAGAGTGGTTTTATGAACATTAACACAAAGCTATTCACCATCAAAGATTATATTCTGTTATGTTGACATAGAAGATTGCTATGCGACGATAACGGTCATAGAATAGCAGATGCAGGTCGTAAATTTGTGATGTGGTTCTATGACGTCATACCACGTGAGTGACCGAAACATTAACAACAGAACCATATGCAATGTCATGTGTTGTGACTAATTTGAAATGTAATTTTATTGAGTGTGGGTGCTTTGTGTTAATGTAGATGGCCTCCAATATCTGAAGGTTCTTTTTACTGTGTGTGTATGTGATAAAAAGTATTAGTGTGTCATCGACTAATATCTGTCTTATATTACGTACGTGGCTATGTTTTTCTAAAAAATGTTGTTTAATAGAACTAAAGCAGAAAGATGACAGGTAAGTCTACGGAAGAGCGTGGTTGTAGTAAAAGCAATTTATGTAGTGGGTTTATTATTATATATGTAGTGTGCGTATGAGTGTGGGTGAGATGAGAGTGGGTGAGATGAGAGAGTAATTCTGTCAGATTTTATTAATTCGATTCGCGATAAAATTCGTAGATGTTAGTTGAGGTTTTTGAATTCAAATTGTGTTTACTTATGTACAAATACCTTTGGGTATAGTATGAATCTATCTTCTCCCTAGCCTCCACCAGAAATGGGTTATGCAGGACTTCTATCAGGAAAAAATCAGTTATTCTTAAACATATTGTTCCTGTAATATTCACTCACAAACGAAAAAGAATTATTCTTTATTCTATTCAAAATACCCTTTCGGCTATTTAAATGGTTTATATGAAAGTAAATAAGTTATAAATAAATATTTTTATCTCCCACGACTTTAGTTTCCTATTTCGGTTTGAACCTAATTAAATTATATATTTAATAAATAAAAAATGGCACCCCAGATTTATAATCTATAATGATTTTGGGCAACGCTAGTACCCAAAATAAAAAATTCAAATTGAAAATCGGTCAGTTTATAAAACGCACTTGATGACTGCGTATGCATGAAACTACAAGTTTTGTCTTAAACGTAGGATAATATGTATATTTATTAAGATAGATAGATAGATAGATAGATAGATAGATAGATAGATAGATAGATAGATAGATAGATAGATAAGAGAAAAAACTGTACTTAGCTGGCGCGTTTCGTCCTTTGAGGGACTTTATCAAGGTAATGTACAATGTATTATGCTGTGGGTGTTCATATCTACAGAGCGTAGATGCCATTGATTTATTAAGGCTTGTAAGTTTGAAAACGTTCATCAAATGGTTAAAAGCTCAGTCAAAGCATGAAGAAGGAACAATATGTCCGAATTCAAAGTCTGGTGCAAAGTAAAGTGAGCGAGTAATTGTGATTAAGATGCTATGGTATGAGATGGACGTTTGTGCTGACATATTGACAAAGGGGACACATAGTGCCCTCCTCAAGCTCTGACTAACCTCCAGCCACCTGATGAACATTTATGAACATTCTAGAATTTAAAAGCCTTGATAAACCAATAACATCCTTGCTTTTGTATATAAACACGTGCAACAAAATAAATCCCATATTAGCCTTGACAAAATCCATCAGAGAACAAAACGCGTTGGCTAAATATAGTTTTCACTTGTCTCATTTTTATTCATTTTGTCTCTTCTATAGATGCACTCTACCTAAAAATATTTACACACACACACACACACACACACACACACATATATATATATATATATATCATCAGATGCATATTTTAAACTGACAGTTTTAATAATTTTAATAGAAATCTGTTAAACTGTCAGTTTGAAATATGCACCTGATGATTGCATAACGCATGAAACTTCGAGTCGTGCCATCGACGTAGAACACTATGTATATTTATTAATATATATAATATAGCTCTGTTCATACATTGAGCACTGTTTTATTAACACCTGAATAATAATACTATATATATGTGTGTGTGTGTGTGTGTGTGTGTGTGTGTGTGTGTGTGTGTGTGTGTGTGTGTGTGCAGCCTCATATGCATATTATAATTCACATCACTATATATATATATATATATATATATATATATATATATATATATATATCCATGTGAAGAAAACCAACAGTTTTAAAATTCCGAGTTCTCCGGTATTTAATGTTATAAAAAACTGCTCAATACAGCATATATCGTAGAGCATAATATAATTATCATTCAGTTTGTTTTTTAGCTAAAATTAGTTTAATGTACATTGCGACACGGAAATTAATGTTTCGAGATTTACCTCGGCATCAGGCTATATTGACTTATTGTTGTGAAAAAATGATTTACATTTGAATGTAGAAAACAATACGCTTGTTATTTAAACAATTAATATGGATGGGGCAAGGCAGAAAAATTTATGTGTGTGTTCAATTTAACTTATCAGAATAAAATTCAACTTTATTGAGCTACCGTTTAGACTGCTTTTTTGCAGTGGGATGTAACCATTATTGATACAAGATTATTGTCTCAGCTTTCTCTGTGTCCCAGCATTTTTTAACCAAAAAAGAAAGAAATCATTTTATATTTTTATCTGACTTAAAGGGACCTTTGAGTATGATTTGAGTATAAGGAATAGGCGTTGCAACCAACGTTATAACATGAAGATAAAAAAAAATCCTTTCCAAAATTAGTTTTCTACAAGCAGTAGTTTATGTTTAATATCTTTCATGATCAAAGAGGAATAGGCGTTGCAACCGATGTTATAACAAGAAGATAAAAAAATCCTTTCGAAAATTACTGTTTTCTATAAGCAGTAGTTTATGTTTAATATCTTTCATGATCAAAAAGAAATAGGCGTTGCAACCGACGTTATAACAAGAAGATAAAAAGAAAAAAATCCTTTCGAAAATTACTGTTTTCTACAAGCAGTAGTTTATGTCTAACATCTTTCATGATCAAAGAAAAATAGGCGTTGCAACCGACGTTATAACAAGACGATAAAAAAAATCCTTTCGAAAATTACTGTTTTCTACAAGCAGTAGTTTATGTATAATATCTTTTTTTTTACCGCGTGGTTGTAAAAAACACCAGGTTGGGAAACTGGCGCGAGATATCCTTCTCTTAATGGGCCTCTCTTCAGCCGTGGTAGGCAACCCATCTAGTGATGGTGTCACGATAAAAACACCCTTGGTAGCTCTAGCGAAGCATCAAGTATTCAGCTACTGACAAGATTTTGAATCTCGGCCGAGGCCGCAGAATGATGATGATGATGATGATGATGATGGTTATTTTTCATCTAGACACAAATATGAAAAACTCTATTGTCTATATGAAAAAGAGAATACTATTAAATTTTTAAGAATAAATATCTATTAAATAAACGTAATGAATTAAATGTCATATGTAAACATTGCAAAATATTCACCTTAGAATATGGTTAAAAATTCTTCATAAAAGAATACAGATTAACTTACATATATCCGATAATTTGTTTTGTATTTTGATATAATATTAATTAAATAGATATTAATTTTTTTTACAAATTGAAAGTTTATGAAAAATTAAGAAAAAAATGCATTCTGAACCTAAATAAAAATTGTATGGACATACTAAAAGATTCCTTTAAGTCAGATCAAAAATATAAAATGTTTTCTTTCTTTCTTTTTTGTTTTAAAAAATGCTGGGATACAGAGGAAGCTAAAATAATAATCTTGTAACAATAATGGATATATCACACTGGAAAAAAGCAGTCTACACGGTAGCTCAATAGACTGACACTTTCCAGTTAGGATTGAAAGAAACCCTGTATTCTCCAAACATATAACCTATATTTTCAAATTTAAGTTACACTTCATTCTGATAAGTTAAATTAAACACACACACATATTTTTTTGCCTTGCCCCATCCATATTGACTGTTTAAATAACAAGCGTGTAACACTGTAAGTGTTCCTTATGCACACACGTTAAAACGAGTATCGACGGACCCTGGAATAGATATTTGGAGAATATCTCTGTGCGTATATTTTTTATGTTCTTTTCTTAGGAAGGGCTGAGGGAAAGAGAAAGATGGAAATGAACGCTGGGGTGGCCAGGAGAAAGAGAGAGGCAAAACACAAGGCATTTACGAGATGGCATTGATGATATAATAACAATTTAACAAAAACAAGATGACCTTGCAAAAGGGGGAGAGTTTTGTTTCTTTCTTCCTTGTCTGTTGCTCGGAGAGAATAAATAAAGGATTGACTGAAATTATCGGTCGGCTTTGAAAGGAAACCACCTATGTGGAGATGGAATTGTAATTAACGCTGACAGGTGAATGTATAAAGTCAACAGGCGTGTCTCCAAGCATCCAGGATGATGAAAAACTCAGCCGAAGCTGACGTTAAATTTTAATGGAGAGTCATTCCAATCACTTACCACCCCACACCATATTGAAACGGTTTCAACAAAAGCACAAAGGATTTGAAAATCAAACGAGAGAAGAGCAGATCGTCAGAGAATAGATACGTCAGACAGACGAGAGAACGCGTAAAGTGAAAACTCGGAAAAATTCTCTCTCTCTCTCTTTCTCTCTCTCTCTCTCTCTCTCTCTCTCTCTCTCTTGATGTACAAAGAATTACAATATAATCATTGGTCCATATAGACTGGTCTTCGCTACTGCCTTGTTATTTATTGTTATTCTTGCCTGTTTCTCTTATTTCTGCGTGCGCACTCAACTAACTCTTGTTTTCAGTAGTCGAGGAATGCAGCATGAAAACAACCGTTCTTTTTTTTCGTATGTCCGTAGCTTTCTCTGAAATCTGAAATCACAACGTGGCAGAAGAAGTTAAGAATTTTCAACTGATTATTTGACATCTTCGATCACCTGGGGGTGGAACGGAAGCGAACAGCTGCAGACTCAGGTGCGAGTAACTTACAGTCAGTTAACGCACGCAACACGCAATATACTACGTGAGACCGAGGGTTTTGGCGTCATAGCATATTGTTTTCTACATTCAGTTGTAAATCGTTTTCACAAAAATGAGTCAACATTGCCTGATGACGAGGTAAAATCTCGAAACATATAAATTTCCGTGTCGCAATGTAAATTAAATTCACTATCAATAAAAAACAAATTTAATTATATATATATATATATATATATATATATATATATATATATATATATATATCAAAGGAGAGAGTATTGGGTTGTTTTTATTGTAGAAAAAAGAATTTTCTTTAAAAAATATTAAGACCACGATTTTAGAAACTGTCGTCTTCATATTAAACGTTTTTAGAATGTAAACTCAACACAAGTGTACAGCGTTTTAAAGATAACTGCGTTGCTTATTAACGGCTTCACAATTTCACAGCGCCGTCATATGGTTGGTGGCTGAATTAAGATGTCTGGCTTTCTCATTTTAATCACATTTGCAAATAGACAGCAACAAAATAAACACGTGTAGTTATTTCGTGATAAACGAATCACTCCATTTGGCAATACTATTAAGTGCTGAAACTAATGGTAAATACGCATTTGATATTTACCCATATTTGACGAAAAACTATTTCCCAAATTTGAGTTTGCGTGAATTATATCTGTACGTGTATTTGATCTGTGGACAGTTTTCACTCTACAAAGTTTAGAGAAAACATCGTTAATAAATATTCGATGTTGAAATCAAATTTTCCTCGTATTTTATTTTTTCCTGTGTCATTGAATCTTACATGAAAAAAAGACTTTTTATATTGTTATGCATTCAAATATGTTGTATAATAATTTGCTTTGTGGGCATTCATTTCAGAGTTAATAAACAGTACGTCACTGAATTACCTAAATATGGGAAATAGTTGCTTACCTCTTCGTATTAGACACGGCGCGATAAAATTTTTAAAAAATCGTATTAAATCAGTTCTTAAAAGTGGGAGGGGGTTAGGTTATATTTAGTTCTAAAGACTCCTGAGTCTATATATATATACTCTAAAAAATTTTTTAGATATTCTACAATTTGAAAAATTGTAGTATATCTAACACTTAGGAAATCAGTATTGAAATTGAAAGCCCATGAAATTGTAGAATATCTCAAAAAGATTTTAGATTATATTACTCTGTTATATTGAATAATTAAATTAAACTTTGTTTGTTTTGTTTTGTTTTTTTTTCGTTCTTCTCTATCGGAATTTACCTAACTTAAATTTACGTTTTTCATCATCCTGGATGCTTGGAGACACACCTGTTGACTTTATACATTCACCTGTCAGCGTTAATTACAATTCCATCTCCACATTCTACGTTATATATATATATATATATATATATATATATATATATATATGTGTGTGTGTGTGTGTGTGTGTGTGTGTGTGTGTGTGTGTGTGTGTACGTGTGTGTGCGCACGCGCGTTAGCCGACCTCATAAAATGATTTTTTTAATATCTATGACCCTTCTGATAAATATTTTGGGTTGTTTTATTTTAACTTTAAAAGTCCTGTTTATTTATGCTATTCATCTGAACTTTTTCTCTCCATAAGACATCAGTGGAGGGGGGGCTTCGATGTGTTGTAACAGTCAGAAAGCTTGAAATCGCTGGATCGATTCCGACTGAGTAGCTAGTTCGATTCTTACTATAGTGCTCTATACGTGCGGTTTTGTACGACATCAACGCTTAGGAAATCGCTATAGACATTTTTAGTGACACGGGTCTTTAATTAACCCACAGCCAGGGAAGAGGAAGAATTGAAATTTCCCAACTGGAATTGGAATTCGGCTCTCCGATTAACAATTCCGAAGCCACTGGAAATTACATCCAAAACTGTAGCCCCTTAAAGCACTTGTTATTCGCAAGCGATCACCTTTCCAGGTATTTAACTTCCTTGATCGTACGGGAACCAATGTTTCAACGTGATATGGCCGTAAGCTAGAAATGCCACAGATTGATGCCAAGAAGATAAAAATTAGTCTTCGGTTTAGTTCTCAGTTTCAACGAAATGTGATGGGGCTAAATACATTTTTGTCCTCATTATAAGATGAGTTGCAGATCGAATGTATCAGGATGTCTGTTTTTGTTTTGTTTCATGTAGAACCCAAATCATCGCCATATTTGCTTTTCTTTGCTAAAACTGCCTCCGTTATACAATGTCTATTATTATTATTACAGTAAATAAAATTGTATTGTTGTTAGAAAATCATATTATATTTCCACTTGTTCCTTAGTTAAGTTAGTTAAGTTAGTTAGCATGTACGTTAAAACCCAACAACACCGCATAAATAATGGACTATTCCGTTTTGATCGCGAGGAAAGACGGAAAAGGCATATCAAAAACACTGTTTGATTTCAGAAAAAAAAACAAGGAAAGACAGACGTGTTTAACAGCTCTTGTCAATGCTGCAGAAATCATGGACTATTCTGCTTTGATCTCGAGGAAAAACGGAAAAAAACATATCAGAAACGCTGTTTCGTCTCAGAGAGAAAAAGGAAGAAAAAGAAAGATGTGATAACACTCTCTTGTGTTTAACGTCTGCTTCAGTGAAACGAAAATATCTTTTCATTTGTAACCTCTTCTTCAAATAATCTGCATTCATATTTATGGTTGTTATTGCAATATTCTGTAATAGTTGTTAAGTTCAAATATTCAACAATGCATCAGGGGAAATTCCACGGTTATTTTACAGTCGTGAAACTCGTCATAAGCTTATTTAATCATTAACTTAAGAATTAAGATTCATCGGAAAATTCAAATAGGCAAACCGTGAAACTTTCTCATGTTTCCAATATCCAATATGAGGTTAGGCAAATAAAAATTCGGTCCTGAAATAATTTTTGTAAGCAAACCAATTTTCATATAGAAAAAAAAAAACAATTGTCTTTTTTATGCTAGGACGGTGGAGCAATGCTTAAAACACGAGAATTGAACACAGTTAATTTTTTAAAAAATTAAAAATTAAAGAGTATGTTTGTTCTCATCATTTTGCCATGATTTGTTGTTTACTCTTTTTTTTAATTAATAGTCACGAAAGTAATTTTTATATTGCTTTTTTTCTTTTCTTTTCTTTTTTTTTTTTTTTTCTATAATTATATCTTTACAGTTGTTGCATCTCTACGTGTGGAGCGCCTTTTTCACACTGAATAAATAATTGTAATACATTCTTTTTTTATTTGTATCAGTGATGGGTTAACTCCCATGTTAACGAATATGTAAGGAAATTAAGTTTAAAAAATGAACCGATAAAATTTCAAGAAACCTCTCCAATCTCTTTTGTTTCTGGGTCATTTTTATCTTTGATTTGGATTTCTTTAATTTCCGCTGTGAGTTCTTCCCCTTCGGCGATGTCTGTAATGTCTGCTTTGATAAACGACTTTCTGTTTCGCCGACGTACATAATAACAGAGGCCAAACGAAATACATGCGGCGATCAAGTAACAAAGGGAGACGACTGAAAACGGTAATACGTAGTTATCGGTCATTTCAAACAACAGACCTGCAACGAAAGTCGAATGAAAATATATTAGTTATCTGCTCTTAGATAAGCAGACATTTTGTAAAGAAAAGAAAGCGAAAAAAAGAAAAATGCTCGCAGGGCAACGTTTTAGGATATTTTTTTAAAATAAAAGATATCATGATTTTTAGAGATCAAGCACTCAAAACATTAAGAGTTCACACAAATAGATGTGAATTCATATTCGATTTCAACTAAAAAACAATTATTATCCGATAAGCATATTTTGGTATTGGTATGACCGAGTAGGTCAGTCAGTTAAGTGCCATGCGCGATACACGCTTGGGCGATCATGTCTCGAAAGAGACATGACTGACTGGGCACAAGATTATCCCGCAGTAGGTTGCCATTGCTTTCTGCGGTAGACTGGTTGCCGACCAAGGCTATAGAACCCAATCTGTCCTATTATTTAACCCATAACCGGAGGGAAGAGACGGATTAATACCTTTCCCAAGGGTATTTGCAAGGAATTCAACTGGAATTCGAACTCGGTTCCCCGATTTCTCGTTCCAAGCCGATATCCACTGCGCCACAACGCACATCCGAGTAGGTACCTCCACTAAATCGCTAAAAGAAAATAACATGGTATGAATAAAAAAAGGCCCCGAACGTAATAAAAACGAACTTTTTTCCATCAAAATGTTGATGTTTTTTATAAGAGGAACGATCAAAATATTTTTTAAATTATTTAAAAAAAAAAATTAATCCTTCGAAATTTTGATAAAAAAAATCTTGATTTGATTTTAGTTAGATTTTAGTTTACCATGGAAAACGTAATATTACATAACTCAGTATTTTTCCCACGACAAAAACATTAATTTGAAAATTCTTGCAAAAATCAAATAATTGTCGGATTTTAATGAAACTTTCAGGACTTATTCACAAATGAATTAAATTATTTTTTAAATTATTATTTTTAAAAAATCTTGGTAGAAATATTATTTTTACATCTGTTACCCTCTCCCTCCACGTAAAGTTCATGAAATTTTAAGAAATTAAATTTTGTTGGGACAATTGGTTTTATTAGTTAAACACAGGACTCATTCGGGAATACAAATCATCTATTTTCTTTTTTAATTTTTCCTTTGTTTCTGAAAATTTGCTCCTGTCAACACATTTGAAATACGTCGGACAGGTTAAAAAAAAGTTCAACTCGATGCAAAAATTAATACTTATGTAAATCAGATTAATTTAACATTAAATATGCCAATTTTCCAAAAATAATGTGTCACATATTTTATTTTTGCAAGATTTTTAAAATCGCAAGTCATTGTGACTATGGGTTTTAGCGTACTGGCCTTGTTCAGACTGCTGACCTTGCTCTTTCCCAGAAACTATAACTAAGGTCTGCTCAACATAGTTGCAGTGGGTGTCGAACAAACACATATACGCCTGAGCAGGCGTCTGCAGTAGGGATTGGTTAGTCGCTCAAGTAGACAGGCATACACTAATACGAGCGGTCAACCACCACATTCCCTGGATACTGCTATACTCCCTAAATTAAATTAAATATATTATTTATTTCTCTTTAAAAAGAGAAATAAATAATATATTTTATTTAATTTTTCTTATTTTATAGTTCATTGATAGTTTTATAAAATCGTGAATAAAACATTTATTTTCATAGTTATGTTTAATATGGTAAATAATATATGTTGCATTCTAGTTTTTTTTACGTTTTTATTAATTTTTTAATAAAAAAGATTTCTTTCCAAATTTATTTCTTTATAAATGTTAAATAATATTTATTTTATTTTTATTTTTATTTTTTTACAAAAAGTATATAACAATTATTGCATTACGTTTGGTTCCCAACTTTTATAATTTTATAAAAAAAAATCTTTGCCGAGGGAGTCCAAAGTGCATACAGAAATAGTAATTGCAAAGAAATGACAGTTCTTTTGACGCACCTATCTTTGTTCATTTATTTTTTTGGTTTTGTTTTTTATTTTTGTTTGTGTTTTTGTTTTTTGTTTTTTTGTTTTTTGTTTTTTTAGTTTTGTTTACTTTTTCTTTTTTTTTTTTTTTCGCAGGCACAGAGATTAAACATTGCCCATATTGTAATTAATCGTTTCTATGCTAAATAATTTGGAAGTAAAAATCTTTAAATAGAAAAATCTGTTTTGATTTTTATTTGATTCCGAATAATGATAAATTATTTTTAAAATACTAAAATCCTTTTATGTTCTTGAATATTCTAACATATATTTTAACAATTTGTAGCTCTTTCTATCTAAAATTTTAGAATTTTGTTGCTACAAACTGGTAACTTGCAACGTCTAAATGTTTTATGTCCATCCTCTATACAGTAACGTCTCTTCTATGTAATCTTCACAGCTAATGGATCAAAAGAGAGAGTGAGGCGGGTATGATGTTGAAAGACCCGAAACCCCCTAGTGATCCTCGCGATGACATCACTGACGACACCCTATTGCGCCCCCATTACGGTGCGTATGTTTGAAATCATTGTTTTTTTTTTTTTTTTTCATACTTAAACATATTAAACATGAACAGCTCGCACAAGGAATAATTATGATTTCAACACAAGGAGACGTTTTGCGGCTTTGATTTCTCAGTAACAACCCCACTTAGCAACCGTCTACCTTGAGTGATCTTAGGGCCTTGTATTGGATGAAAGATATTAAAAACAAAAATGCTACCAATCGATCAAATACTGTTCAAATCATTTTTCAGACATCCAATTTTATATTAAGTAGGTTACTCATTAGCGTTTGTGTTCTTGCTCTTTCAAGCAGCCATCGTTTGAAGAGGCTAACGAAGACCTCGAAAAACCTTACTGCACACCATTAGAGGACAAGTTGTCAATATAATTCTATCATTCCCCGGAAAAACCTTGAAGACCTTAGAAGAATTGCAGTACTTTTTTGTGAGTTAGCACAAGACAGGGAGTTTTGAAGAGGACTGACAAGAATTATTTTCAAAGTTACTGAAGATGGTTTGCAGTGTTCCTTCAAGTCAAAGCAGTTTTGATGACGATTATACACTTTTATTGACGGTGTCGACGGCTTCTTCAATAGGAAAACTAGACGCTAAGAATCGGCGTCTGCTCGTCTGCTTTATCTGCATCCGCTTTCCACCCGCTAGTGTCCTCGTAGTATAAAGGCGAGAATACTGTTTACTCTTTCGCGGCTGTCAGCAATGATGTTTTCAACAAACAAACAGATGAAAACGAGGTATCAGCGCAGGGATAAAAAGAAATGGGGCAGATAGTGAAAGAAATGCTCAGATAACATCACCGATTGGACAGAGAGGAGCTTTGCTGAAACTCAGGCCCTATCCCACGACAGCCAGAAATAAAATCAGTTGGTGCCACATTCAACGGTCCAGCTTTGCGATGACCATGACACTGAAATTTACACTTAGCCTTTTTCAAAGGAGTTTCTTTTATATATCTTGAACAGTCAAAAACTGAAGATAAATTAACAACACCTAAAACAAACATCCTTGAAAGAAGAAATGGCCGAAAACCCTTAGGGCAATGGACAATAGGGATAATTTTTGCGCTCCCTTACTACCACCAAACAGAAAAATTTAAGAACGCTGGAAAAAATAAAAACTATATTGATGTTACGTCGGGTAACAGAATTTTGTGAAATAATACAAAACAACGTAATAGTATAAAAGTAGGTGTATTGACAGGAGAGCGAAGTATTTACAAGAGGTGAGGATTAGTAGAATATAGAACAAGGTAATTAGTATACCGTATCGTCGTAGAGACGTGATAGATTGACTAGTAGAACACTTCCGGTGCAATACCGGAAATACCCGACTGACTCGCTCACTCGATTTCCTTACTCGACTTATTTCCACGAGGTATAATTACTACTATTTTATATAGTGATTCGAATAGTCCATTTCTGTGGAAAGGTGGAGAGCGTCCCAACAATTAAAATTTCCTTGTCAGTATGTAAAGGGGGTACAGAAATTTTGCATAATGTTTATTGTCCCAAGCGCTTTCGACCACTTCTTTAGCCATTTATAAAGGGTTTTTTTCCACTTTGTCATATATATATATATATATATATATATATATATATATATATATATGCCAAACTGAAAAAGTTTTAGGACTTCATCGAAATCCGTTTACATCGATGCGACTAAAGTTGCGCACGAGCTGAAGATGCGTTGAATTGTAAATTTAGTTTCTTTTGTTTAATATGTGTTTTGTATATATACTCTATATATACTTTTTTTTTTTTTTTTTTTTTTTTTTATAAGCGTTTCACCCCGAGCAAGGCATGTCACTGCCACTACTGTGCAGGGGGCTACGTAGAGAGGAGAAAGGCTGGTTAAATATAGGACATAACAGAGGGTGGGTGATAGGCGGGTGAGGATACCGAGAATGAGGGTTGGGTAGATGAGAGTGTTGTGAGAATAGTTGGGAGTTAGTGTGATAGGAGGTGTCTATTGACCCTACATTTAAACACCTGGAGATTGTAACTGTCGGGAAAGCAGACTTGTGGAAGGGAGTTCCACAGGCGGGAAGCGCGAGAAAAGAAGCTGTTGGAGTAGAATTTACGGTTACATCTTATTTGTTTAACTGTAAAAGGGTGGGACCTAGTTGCTAATCTAGTATCTCGTATTTATATTCTTTTTCTTTTTGTCTATATATCCCTCACTTTAGTTAATAATTATCACAAAAGGAATCTCTTACAAGACATCACATTAAACACATTAGTTTTTGACATAAAGAATATGCTACTCTAATTAAAAGAGTAAACAATTCACTAAGACAAACATGTTTAGAATGCACTTTCATCGCTAGTAAAGTAAATTTGCGTGCAGGTTCTTAGAATATTTCACCGTTCTTGGCAGATCTTGTTATCAGTGTATGAAATATTTCATAATAAAAGTTAAAAAATAAACAAAGAAAAATATCTAAGTGAAATCGGCTAGATTATATTCACCTCATTATGTACCCTAGAAATTTCAACGCTCTCTTCCTGGTATTAAGTATGAATGACCTTTTTATTTCCCTTTCCTTTAAATTTTCATCGTTGTTCACATGTTCGGTCCGTGATATTCTCAGCATCCTTCTGTAGAACCACATTTATGTTGTTTCAAGTTTCTTATTCATCTGTGGTAAGATTGTACATTACGTAACTGTTCAGGACAAATTGAAGGTAACAGTGACAGGAAATCAACGCATAACCTACCTAAAGAGTTTGAGTAAATGCTTGACGGAGCCTGGTCTAGGAAAGATAATAAAAAGACAAAATTTATCAAGAGCTACAATAACTAAGAAATTTTGGAGAGCCATGATCACCTACGTCCTGAAAGGATACAGTACATAGAAGAAGATTGTTAAAAATAACCGTTTCCATAGAAAAAACAATTGACAGGCATTGATTCGTTTTCTACGGTTTATCAACCCTTTGTCGGTTATTTACAATCAGAACATATTTTTAGATTGTAAGAATTTTTTTGTTGTTGTGATAACAATAGTGATACAAGTTTTACTAATTAACCCATAGCTGGAGGGGAGAAGTGGTGGATTCATACCTTTCCCAAAGGTATTTGCACGTAAGCGAATATAACGAATCCAACCGGAATTGGAATTGGTTCCGAGCCATAATCCATTACACTACCCGCACATTCAAGCTTACAGAATTCCCACGTGGTTACCCATCTAGCTACCAAAGAGGCTCAACGTTGCTTAACTGCGGTGACCTTTCGAGTTGATATTCATTGACCGAACATTTCGTGTTACTAGCGGTTAAAATTTACAAAAAGATTTTCTTTAAAAAATATTTTTAGGAAATTAGACGACTCAGGTTAACTATTTTTTTTTCTTTCTTTGGGATATACGTGATATATAGGTATATATTTCCTGATAAGGTGCTGGATATAATTCGCCGAAACACGACAGTTCTTGCGAAGCGGAAAAAGTATTTTTATTATAAACTTCAATAATAAGAATATTACTACAAATATTGCTTTACTATGTATTGAGCACTGTTAAAAGTAAATGCTACAAACTGTGCAGTGTTATTCCATTAGTTCTTACTACTATTATGGTATATATATATATATATATATATATATATATATATATATATATATATATATATATAATGGTACAAAATTTAATTCTGGAGTTAAAGTATTTTTTTTTTTATTATAATCGGCCATTGCAAAGTTTTAAACAAAAACACTAGTCGACCAGTTTCATTCATTTTACCCATCACAGATATTCTTTTCTCATAATATTTCCTCGTTTACAGTTCTGAAGAGAGGGGATGAAACTGGTCGACTAGTATTTTGTTTAAAAATTTGCAGTGGCCGATTATAATAAAAAAAAATTTTTCTTTAACTCGAGAATTAAATTTTGTACCATTAAAAATATATATTAAAAAAAAAAATATATATATATATATATATATATATATATATATATATATATATACATGACTAGCGAGTGGTTAGCACTCTTGTGTTCTGATCATGAGATTTACGTTCGAATCTTACCATAGTTGATTTATTTGGTAGGTCGTTGTTGATGCTGTTGTCAAGAGTGTTCAAGAGATCTGTTTCTTATTATTTGGAAATTGGTAGCGCCGATCTATATAATCCGATGGAGGAACATCTTCTTTAAGTTTTACAGGCTTAACTTTACTCAGAATAGTGGCAATAAATGTAGACGTTGGTGTATCGGGCTGAAGAGAGGGGATAACATTAAGCAGTGAAAACAAAAATAAGAGAAATACTGAAATGATTGACAGGACCTTGCCCTGGAGATGAAACAATTATATAGAGAGGGGGAAAGTTAGGATCCTGTATATAATAGTTTATAGATTTAGAGAGATTAGATGAAAATGTAAGTTGAGCAAGAGCTGCGACCTTTGAGACTAAAACGGGTTTGGGAATCTGTGCAGATGCTGAGGAATCTGTTAATTTCAACTGGTAACTGGACTGGTAACTGGTGTGTGTGTGTGTGTGTGTGTGTGTGTGTGTGTGTGTGTGTGTGTGTGTGTGTGTGTGTCCGTTATCTATAGACTCCGAAACGGCTGAACCGATTTTCTTGAAAATTTACACAGTTGTACTATAAGCGTCTGCGAGTGTTCTTAGCTAGGTTTTGTGTCGAGGTACCCCCGATAAATATCGAAAATCGAAAAAATCGTGTTATAGAAGGAGTGGTCCGATTTTAATCAAATTTGATACACTCATAAACAAAGACATCAGAAACGATATACAGAAATTTCGAGGTTGCAGTTTGACAATAGTGCGGAAAATCGATAATATATATATATATATATATATATATATATATAAGGCAAGATGTTTGTGTGTGTGTTTGTTTATCTGTCTGTCTTTATACAAATCCACAATTTTTATCCGATTCTCACCAAACTTCAAAATTTGACTTACATCCATTCATTTTTCTTTCAGTCTACGGTTTCGCTTTAACTGGAAACAACTATTGCTTTTTAGTCTTTCGTACAAACGTCCAAAGTGTTTGAGCTCCAGGACCATGAATGAGTTTTAAAGCTTTCATTACACCCGAGCAACGCCGGGCTATACTACTAGTAAAATATAGAAAAACAGCAAATTTAAATTGTGTCGGAAACATTATGAAACTATAGCAGTCGCTATGTTTTATACCCACATACATACATGCTTTTCTAAATGTCATTTTGACTGGGATTGGCTAATAAATCACTACTACTTTATTATAGGACAATTTAACAATCGCAGTTGTCTTTGAAAACTTTCGGCATTTAACAAATCTGCCTAGTCTGTTTAATACGCGTGTTGCAATTGGTTAATTTTTAACCAATCAGATATTTTTAATGTAATATTCAGTTCATTCATTTCACACATAACATATATTCTTTTCTCATAATTTTCCACGTTTACAGTTCTGAAGACAGGGGACGACTGGTGTTTTTATTTAAAAATTTGGCATGGCCGATTATAATAAAAAAATTTGTCTTTAACTCGAGAATTAAATTTTGTACCATTAAAAATATATTCAATGAATGAACAGAATCCTACGTTAAAATATCTGATTGGTTAAAAATTAACTAATTGCAACACGCGTATTAAACACACTTCGGTTCTTAACAAATATGCCTAGTATGTTTAATATGCGTGTTGCAATTAGTTAATTTTTAACCAATCATATATTTTTAATGTAGGATTCAGTTTCCCGCGGTGCCTTTAAATACAGCTACTTTCCACTGCTCGTTAATAAGATTTTGGCTGTCGTCCGAATCCACGTCAGTTGATACACAATCTTGCTCAAACACTTAAACGCACACAGAGACACAATATTTCGTAATACAAACTTACACTCTTTCACTTTGGACACTTTGCTAAGCACATCATTTAAACATTGTTGAATCAAAACTTATTTCCACACAACATTTCACAGCAATTGTATCTCTGTGTTAATCATTCTTCTCAGACAAACTTTGTTTCGAACAATCGTTCAAAGAACATTTATCTCACTAGAGAATTTTATCCAAACAGTTGACTTTCGACCAAAACTACAGTCAATGGGAGAGAACTTTTTCTCCTTCATCCACATTTTGTACACAGTCTAATTGTATGTTTTGTTTTCACTGTTGTATTTTTATCAATACATGTTTATTGTTGGTTATCGATTGGCGTTGTTACTTATTTCATGAAGAATCTTTAATATAAATAAGTGAGGGTATAAGACCCCCACAAAACCTCCTATGAAGGTAGCAAAAGAAAGTGAGAATAAAGAACTAAACATAAACTACAAGAAAACTGAATGCATGTTGATCAGCAAAAAGAGGAGCCCAAAATGCCAATTACTGGTCGAGAATACTAAAAACAAGCACATGAATAAATTTAAATTTCTGGGAAGTGTTTTAACAGAGAACCAAAAAGTGACACCGAAATCCAAAGCGTATTGACATGGCCAAGGACATATTCCAAAAGCTAAGCTGAGTATTGAGAGACAAGAAAACTTCACTAGAAACAAAGAAAAGAATATGGATTATTCTGTAATTTCTGTCTTTCAATAAGGCAACAAAAGCTGTACAACCTCATCAAAGATGAAGGAAAGGCTTGAAGCAACCAAAATGGGGTTCTATAGTCAGGTACTAAAGATACCATGGACCGAACATGTGGTTTTAGAGAGGATGGAAACGAAAAGGAAACTTATACTTAGCATTAGGAAAAGAGAGCTGAAGCTTCTGGGACACGTAATGAAGAAGAAGGGCTTGAAAAATCCGATACTCACAGAATGGATAGAAGGAAAGAGATAAAGGGAAAAGCAACGCGTGACATACTTAATGGACTTAAGCAAGTGGATGGTAGAAGGGTTTGGAAGAAATACCAAGAGAAAAGGTGTTTAGAACTATAAGGTATAGGGGGTGTGGAAGACCATGATCGCCTTCGTCCTGAAGCGACACGGTCAGTTAGTTAAGGTGCCACACATGATACACGCTTTGGGCGATCATGTCTCGAAAGAGACATGACTGACTGGGTAGAATAAGCGACACGGTACAGTGAATAAAAAGAACCGCATAATCAGTGAATGTATAAAATTGATCCAGAAAGAAGACAAAGAAGACATGACTCGGCGGGAAATAATAATCTACATAGAACTAGGCAAGTGACTCCATTTTGAACACTCTGTTCGGTGACATGAACACAGACCATAAACCGTTCTTTAGAACGAAGTACATTAAACCCAGTGTGGCTTTGGGATTTAAACGGATCACCTAAGCCAGACGACTAAATCGTTAAAGCCAGTGTGGCTTTGGGATTTAAACGGATCACCTAAGCCAGACGACTAAATCATTTTTATTAAAAGAAAAAAGGAGAAAACAGGCCAGATAGTGGATATCCCCGTTTCGTCGGACCACGGAGTTGACCTGAAAGAAAGTGAAAAGATAGATAAGCATCTTGACCTTGAAAGGGAGATGAGGAAGTTGTGCAACATGAAGACGGCAGTTGTGCCAGTTGTTATCAGAGCACTGGTAAAGGTCCCGAAGAAACTCAGAGTGGGAAACTGGAAAAAAAGATTTGGAATCAACCAGATAATAGACTGGAAACAGATGTGATACTGGGGAGAGTCCTGAAATATGGAGGAGAATTGCTGTTAGTTAATGTCCAGTGTAAGCCACCATTTACTGCACCCAATGAGTGAATAATAATAATGATAACAAAAATAATAATAATAGAGAACACTGGATCATAAAGTGAAGTCTTCTAAAAAGAAGGATGCAAGTTCGAACCCTGCCAGAGAACTAGTTTTCTTTAATAATAATAATAATAATAATAATAATAATAATAATGATAATAATAATAATAATAAAATATTTTCACTAGGAACTTTCAGACAAATATTATACATAATAATGTGGGTCCAAAATGCAGGTTCTGTGATAAACACCAAGAAACAATAGACCATCTAATCTCAGGATGTTCTGTACTTGCCCCAAATGAATATAAAAATCGTCACGATAAAGTGGGGCAATATTTACATTGGACAATGTGCAAACACTTTGGAAAATATGTAAACAAACACTGGTATGAACATCACCCAGCACCGGTTACAGAAATAGAAGACGTCACCATTCTATTTGGGTTACAACATCTACACAGACGGGAAAATTGAAGCAAATAGACCGGCCATTGTTGTTAAAAACCAGAAAGAAAAAACTTGCCTATTAATTGATATGGCTTGTCCAGTGGATTGCAACCAAGGAATTCGAAAAACTGTCAAAATATAAATACCTGGAAATTGAAATAGACAAAATGTGGAAATTAAAAACAAGAATCGTACCAGTGATAGTAGGTGGACTTGGAATGATAAAAAATGGAACAAAACAACATATTAAAAGAATCCCTAGAAACCCCAGCTTAAGAGATATACCAGAATTGTCTTGTTAAGTACAGCCCACGCACTAAGGAGGACTTTTTCTATGTAACGCTCGGATTGTTCGGGAGATATGAAAAAACATGAAATGGGGCCATAACAACACACCACGACCTGCCTTAGGTCTTCCTGTAGACTTGGTAGGTAGTGTGACCATAACAGAAATCGATTTATAATGACAAATGACATAATAATAATAATAATAATAATCAGTCCAAGAAACGTTTGAAACTGGCTTGTTAGGACATATAAAATGTGAGATTTGAAAGGCCTGAGAGCTCCTATGAATCTCATAGATACCCACTAGATATCCGCCTTGAACAAATGCATGAATAAAAATAATAAACCATAATATATCTTCTTCATCAGCAAAGAACCTAAAGATGTAAGCAAGTGCAATGTACCAAATTCAGAAATTGTGGTAAGGTAAGCCTGTTCATGGTCTATAGATACTCTGCCCGTACTGAGTAGGCTTGTGTAGACAAACCTCGAGCTCATCAGTGATTACGTAGTGTACGATTAAAAGATGAAATCGACGGTTTTATTCTTGCTGTACAGTACCAATATTGGATAACTGGAAATTATCAAGCACACATTCTGAAAATTGTGTTGACCCTAAATGCAGATTCTATGATAAATATGAAGAAACAATCGACCATCTTGTATCATGTTGCACAGTGTTAGCACCAACTGGATCTAAAACTCTGCATGATAGAGTTTGACAATATCTGTACTGGAAAATATAGCACTTTTCTGAAAAGGAAACTGCAAGAAACTGGTATGAATATCATCAAACCCGGTTACAGAGATAGGACCTGTAACAATTTTATAGGACTTTACAATACACACAGACAGAACAATCAAAGTTAATCGCCCAGACATCGTGATCAAATCTACATAAATATAATGAGCTTTCTTGTTGACATGGCAATCACTGTAGATTGTAAAGTATTATTGAATTTTTTTTAAATATCAAAGTACAAATATCTTGAAATAGGAATATTAAAAACGTGGCAGATATAGACACCAATAACTCAAGCTGTAGTTGGAGCCAACGGATTGAATGGAAAAGTTTTCGATAGGCACATTGAAGGGATTCCTGGTAGCCCATACCTTAAAAATAAATACAAAAATTTTACTCACAAGTACAGCTTAGACATTACAAAACGCTTTATCTATGTAAAATGTGTATGATTTTAGATTTATTTATTTTATAAAAGTGATCAATGAAAAATGTCTTGAAGCCATGTGTGGCCTTAGGTCTCTTGTTGGGACCTGGAAGGAAATGTGCATACAAGAGGAATCAAAGGAACTAATAAGAAGAAGAATAACTAGAAAGAGCAGTCAAAGATCACAAACCTCCGCCAATGCGATATCAACATCATCTCAGCGATGATTATTAAAATTAGAAAAACTGCAATGAACTTGACTACTCTCAAGAGTGAAAATATAAAAAATGAATTCGACTGCGCTCAAAATTAGATGCATACTTAAGATAAAACAGGAGTGGTAATTCACTATCTTAAATCATCTAGGAGCGGTAATTCAGTATTTGGCATTTGAAAGGTAAAAAATAAATTTTAGTAATAAGACCGGAAAAAAGTCACCCAGAAATGTTATCAAACGCAGAATATTCAGTTTGTGCCAGTCATGACGTCAATCAGCCTTGAAAGTTTCATCCAAATCCATCCAGTGGGTCTTGAGATATCTTGACAACAAACAGACAAACACTACCGAATACAGTATCTCCTCCTTAAGGCGGAGGTAATAATAATAGAATAATAGAATAATAGAATAATATTAATAATAGAATAATAGAATAATAGAATAATAGAATAATAGAATAATATTAATAATAGAATAATAGAATAATAGAATAATAGAATAATATTAATAATAGAATAATAGAATAATAGAATAATAGAATAATAGAATAATATAAATAATAGAATAATAGAATAATAGAATAATATTAATAATAGAATAATAGAATAATAGAATAATAGAATAATATTAATAATAGAATAATAGAATAATAGAATAATATTAATAATAGAATAATAGAATAATAGAATAATATTAATAATAATAGAAAAAGAAAAAAGTTAACTAGCGTAACAAGTAACAAAAACATCTTTGCGAAGGTTAGTGAAAAAAACTAAACAAATGCAAAGATCTGGGAATGGAAAGAGAAAAAAATGCCACTTAAAAATGAAAACATTACCAGTGGAGATTAGAGCCTTGGGTCTGATCAAGAAAAGAACTCAAAAAACAAATCAACAAAAACTCCTTTATAGTTGAAGGTAAAGAGAATCAGCCTGGTTTGTGGCTCTCTCTGTGGTAGAGCGGTCTAAAGCACACTGGATCATAAAGTGTAGTTTTCTACAAAGAAGGATGCAAGTTCGAACCCTGCCAGAGAACTAGTCTTCTTTATTAAGTTTTTCGAGTGTGAAGGCCGGTAGACGCAATACGCACTGTTTAAAGATGCCGGGTGTTCTTTTCAAACACGGATAACCATTAAAATTATAGTGTTTAAAATAATAAAATTAATAATAATAAAAATGTCTGATTAAAAATTAACTCTTTATTTATATATATATATATATATATTGTATTTGAGTAACAATCTCTCTTTTACGCAGGTTTCATTAAAAATGACATATAAAATATTATCATTAAATATGTGAAAAAAAATTATGTATATAATGTCATAACATACATATTTATTTACAAGTAAAACAAAATTCATTCGTGATAATGACTAAAAGTTTAGACGAAAGCGCTCGAATGTACAAAACCTTTGGGCAATTCTTATATAGAGTTTGGAAATGGAAAAAATCAGAACACATTAAAAATGATATAAAAAACTTAATGATATTACCTTCTCTGTCATTTTTAATACATATATATATATATATATATATATATATATATATATGTATGTATATATATATTACAGAAAAGGCTGTGTGAATATGTTACTTTCAAACCGTTCTGAAAACTGGATAAAGATTTACCTTAAATTCGATGAAGAAAAGCTTGGAGAATGCATACAAATTTGTAAAAAAACATATTACACTATGAAATTAATGGCTTTTATACAAAAGTTACACAATTGTGTTCTTTCCTTCATCCCGAGAAACGCCAGCTTAGCGAAAAAATATAAACAATTTATTATTTAAGCATACACACAAACACGCACACTTTCTTTCGTTTTGATCTGATGAAGTCTAACAAAGGCGAAACGCGTAATCTAGTTTTACATTCATTATATTCTTCAAAAATTGTCTCCTATTTTACACACAACAGCAGACTGAATTTCAACTCTGATGAGTGAGGACATAGTAATGGCGCGTTCACAAAACATTGAAGTCGGCTTGTGACTCTGCTCAGCTAAGTAACAAACATCTACACATTAATCCCATCCAAAATATTTTTTATCAGAACAGCAGATTGAAGTTCAGCCTTGACGAGTGAGGTTATCATAACACTGCTTTCACTAAACTTCGAAGTTCGCATGACCCTGCTTCTTCATATTAAATATATATATATATATATATATATATATATATATATATATATATATATATATATATATATCGGGTTTCAATCCTGGGTTAGGAAGCGATCGGAGTCTAACCGTACTGATGAGCTGTGATACAGCGAAACAGATCTGTCTGCGGATGACTATATATATATATATATATATATATATATATATATATTACAAAAAAATGAAAGAACACGTAGATTAAAAACCAACTCTTCAAGCATTTACTTTCATAAAGAGTACTCAAAAAAGATTAGGTCTTAATATTGTAATTTTGTTATTACAATGGTTTATAAAAGCATAATATCACTACACAATAATTTTCATGTTTCAGAACAAAACTGTTCCTCTTCAGGTGATATGTTAAAATAAATGGTGAAACCTTTCACCATTTCAGAACAAAACTGTTCCTATTCAGGTGATATGTTAAAATAAATGGTGAAAACTTTCACCATTTATTTTAACATATCACCTGAAGAGGAACAGTTTTGTTCTGAAACATGAAAATTATTGTGTAGTGATATTATGCTTTTATAAACCATTGTAATAACAAAATTACAATATATATATATATATATATATATATATATATATATAGGCGACTAGATGTTTTACGTTTGCTTTGAAAAGAAAATAGTAATAACCACATTTTCAAAACAATGAACTTCTAAACCAAATATCAAGGGTCATTTCAAAATACACATAGATTAAATTCCTACGATATAATTTACTACCACATCATGGCACGAAATGCTCCTCTCCCCTCTACCTGCTCTTTTATTCCCCGTAGACTCCACTGAGGAGCCACACAGCTCTCAGCAACACTGTTCTGGTTCCCGTAACAAGTAAGGTTTTTATGAGATAAAACTGCAATCCCCGACGTATAACCCAGTTTTATAACGTGATCTCACCACACTGACGCCAAATACTACGAAACTAATAACCCATAACCTAAAATTACGAAATTTTCTTTTAACGTCTAGATAAGGTCTAAAATGAAGTACATTTATTATATTTAGACAGTGGCTGCCCCGTTCACACTTTCCAGTTTCGATAGAGTTCAAAAGCGTCTCCGCGTCCTTGCGAGCGATAAAATATTTTCCACCCTACAACCCCTTTCCTCACAGATGAAATGTCGCAAGTCTCTCAATGCTCTATCACTTTTTCCACGGAGAGTCCTCAGGCGAACTACATTTTTCAGTTCCACCACTTCTAACCATTACGGCTAAGACTCGCCATGCTACGTACATTGTAGCGAACTGCACTAATTCCCGCTGTATGATAAGTTTTTTTCCCGAGACACATTATGGAACCGACTACTAAGAGAATGTTTTCCCCAACACTATAATCTTAACCTATTCAACCGTTATCTTCCCCACATACATCCATAAACCGTGCCTCGTACTCTGGAACCCCTCCAACCTCGGGTGGCTGCCAAGCCTTGCAGCTTACGGAATATCACGTTGAATACACCGGTTCTCGCTCGATCACCGAAGTTAAACAACGTTGAGCCTGGTCAGTACTTAGATGGGTGACCACTTGGGAATATCAGGCGCTGTAAGCGTTCAGTGACGGATGTGCGTTGTGGTGCAGTGGATATCGGCTTGGAAAGAGAAATCGGTGAGCCGAGTTCGAATTCCAGTTGTGTACCCTGCATTGGGAAAGGTATTAATCCGTCACTTCCCTCCAGTTATGGGTTAAATAACAGGATGGGGCCTGGAGGCAACCAATCTAGTGTTGGTGTCACAATGAAAACACACTTGGTAGCCCTGGCGAAGCATCAAGTATTCAGCTATTTGACAAGATTATGAATTTCGCTGCAAACTTCGCCAGGGTTTCAAATGCACAGGGAATACTGGAGAGGTGAAGTGAGTTCTATCTCGGCCAAGGCCGCAAGACGACGTTGCAGCTCACTGTAAAATTGAACACTCTTTGCGAGATCTGCCAGTCAGACATGTTTGTGTATTAACTACTTATTCTCAAGGTTTGCCAGTCAGGCATGTTTTTATATTAACTACTAATTCTATATATGCAGTTAGTCGTATCCGTCGTTTAAAATTTATATAATATTCCTCTTAAGAAAGAATTTTAGGAAAACAGGCTCCTCAAGTCCACCAACTGTTACCGCACTTCCTAGTACTGATTAAAATTTTCTTCCTAACCTTTTGTTTTAGGTAGTGTTGAAGGTCAACAATTTGATTATAACATTAGTTTCCCTATTTTTCTTGAGCTATCCATTTTTATTGTTACTACTGTTGCAAATCTTCAAGTAATGTGATTTTCTTATTAAGCAAAGTTATTTGTTTATGACTCTGTAGTGTTTGATAAAACATCGACTTTTTAAGATCTAACGTAGCGGATCTCAACAGGTTTTTTTACCCATGGACCTCTTTTTTTCTTGATATTTTTTTGGTGGACCCCCATAACCATTAAACCAATATTTCTCAACCTGGATCTACATAGATCCTTCTGTTTGTTCTTGTTACTGACCGATGGATAAGCAACCAGGTGAAAAAGAAATCTACATGAAATAAAGCCTAGGTTGGAAACAGATAGTCAATGATAGTAAAAAAAAAAAGAAGAAAAAAAAGACATCCTAATTATAAAAAAAGATCATCCAACCATATCTGAGGATTTATTATAGATAAAGCATTGTTGGTAATCTTAAATTTACAACATTAAATTGTCAAGTTTTTTTTCTATTTGACTGCGATAAAAAAAAGTTATGTGAATATTTCTACTTTTATTATTTTAATATGGCGCAAATGTAGGATGTGCGTTGTGGTGCAGTGGATATCGACTCGGAACGACAAATCGGGGAGCAGAGTTCAAATTCCAGCTGAATTCTTTGTATTTACTTTCGCGCAAATACCCTTGGAAAAAAGTATTAATCCATCACTTCCTTCCGGTTATGGGTTAAATAACAGGACAGATTGGGTTCTATAGCCTTGATCGACAACCAGTCTACCGTAGAAAGCAATGACAACCTGCTGCGGGATAATATTCTGCCCAGTCAATCATATCTCTTTCGAGACATGATCGCCCAAGCGTGTGTCACGTATGGCACTTAACTGACTGATGACGTAAGTTATTACAGAAATTCCATTCTCAGTAATACCAACCGTTCAAAAGTAGAATTGCTCTATGAACCATTAAAATATCACCGTGGACCCCCAATTCATTATTTTTTGTGTGTAAAACCCAACAATGTCATATGGACCCTGATGGTTCATGTGGACTCCTGTGGAGAACCACGTATCTAAAGCATTCATATGCTTGAAGCAATTCTTAATCATTGATTTGAAAAGACGGTTTTAGTATAGTTGAGTGTTGAAACATGCCTGAACAAGTTGGATACTATGACATTCGTTCTGATGCAGAAATCTAAAGTAGGAACAACTACGCTTCATTATATTTCCAAAATCTCTGATGATGTTAAATGGCTGAACATTCATAAAGGTTTTCCTACTGCTTTCTTATTGGAGGATCTAAACTTATTTATAAATGGAACTTTGTCTCTCTCTCTCTCTCTCTCTCCCTCTCTCTCTCTCTCTCTCTCTCTCTCTCTCTCTCTCTTTGTGTGTGTCCCTTACCTATAGACTCCGAAACAGCTGAACCAATTTTTTTGAAAATTTACACAGTTGTACTGTAAGCGCCTGCGAGTTTTATTAGCTAGGTTTTGTGTCGAGGTACCCCCGATAAATATCGAAAATCGATAATCGAAAAAATCGGGTTATAGAAGGAGTGGTCCGGTTTTAATCAAATTTGATACAATCATAGACAAAGACATAAGAAACGATATTCAGGCAAGATGTTTGTGTGTGTGTCTGTTTATCTGTCTTTCTGTCCTTTATACAAATCCACAATTTTTATCCGATTCTCACCAAACTTCACACAAATATTCTTTAGGCTGAGTCTGAGCTCCAGGACCATGGATTACTTTTAAAGCTTTCATTACACCCGAGCAACGCCGGGCTATACTGCTAGTATTCCAATAGGTAGAGAAATTATTATTGAATGTTTGTAAAGGAAAGGAAGTTGAATAATTACCTGCAATAGGAGGGCACACAGTAAATCCTGTGCCTTGGAACAACGCTACGACGCCAAAAGCGTGGGTGAGTCTTTCGATTCCCAATAAATCAGCAAGGACGATTGTTCGAAGGGACACAACCACCGCTGTAATCAGAATATATTTTTTCGTGTACATCAGCTTCAATATCATTTCTTTACATGTAAACTCACAATAGGCATTTATTCAGTTTAATAATAGTGGTTAAAATGGACATGTTAAACAATTGTTGAGATCGACTCGAAAAGATATTCGGCAAAGTTTAACAAATATACTCGCAAAATTTGATAAATTATTAAATAATTAATAAATAAATAACATTTATACATTTTTGGTCAGTTCTCGAGTAAAAAAGAAAATGTATAAATCAAGCTGCTGTCTACTTTTTTAAAATTAAAATGGCGTGAACAAATGAAAGAAATAGAAAAAAATAAGTGCTGCATTTTTTTTTAAATACAAAACTGACGATAAGAAACCTCTTCAATTCTGATGGTCATTTTTTCTGATCTCAAGCATCGTTGCAGAAAGATTGTGTTACTTTTGCAAACCCACTGCTAATAAATTTAGAATTCCCCTTCCTGCAAATTTTGGGACTAATTTTTCAAATAAGCGCGGCTGACATGAGCAACTAGTGAAAGAAAGTCAATTCAAAATTTAAAATTACTAACACTAAGCTTACCAAAGTAGCACAACTCGTAACCTGTCAGCTCAACCCCGTAAGCCACGAATATGATTATTATAAAAACTTATCACGAATTACATGATTTGGAAAATTTTCTAAAAGCTTTTCAGTATCCGAATAACTGAATTTCCGTCTATCGCAATGAACGAGGGTTTTCTCAAGGAATCCCTTTACCGTGAACGCCTATTTGGACTTAAGCTCAACCCAAACCTCAAATGGAACTCGTATCCCTCACTAGAGAGGCTGAAAAAAGTGTCGGTTTCCTGTACAGCTTCAATAAGTATCTCACACCCCCTCCTATGCTCTACGTTTACAAAAGACAGATCAAGCCGAAAATGGATAACTTCTGCTATATCTGGGCTAAAGCTGTCCAGTTTTCATTTTCTAGTCTTGATGGGGTCCAAAAACTTCTACGTGGCCTTGTGGATGATGAATTGTCTTCCACCATATAACAAACAAAACTTTGCAAACCTCTCACTGTTTCCCTAGAAAATGTTCAGACGAGCTACATTCCTCAAGCACTAACCTTCCCAGCTACGACACGCCACACTGCGTACATTAAAGGGGACCACCGTCATTCTCTTCGTATTCATTTAGTAAGCAGTAATTTCCCCACTGATAGCTTCTTTTCTAGAACTGTTATTTTGTATAACAGAATACCAGGGGAGTGCTTCCCGAACCACTACAATCTTAACCCCTTCAAGTCTAAGCTTAACAAACCTTCATCTTTCGCAAATATCCGAATAAACTACGCTGCATACTCTTATATCTCAAACAACAACCCCCTTCAGTAACCCTATAACTTGAGACGCCCTTGGGCTTTGTATAGGGTGAACTTTAGTAAAAATAAAAAAGAAGAAAAAGAAGAGAGAAAATGACGTCATTCTAAAATTTTACGAGGGCGATCTCATGCTCGGTTCAAGAATGTCTACAAAAAGTACGTGAGGGCGATGGATGTGTGCATCGAGAAGTGGGGAGGCGCGATTTACACCGAGGGCTGAAGCGAAAAGAGAAGAAATAGAGGCTTGTCGCAGGAGAGAAGTGTTCTCCATAGAAAGAAAACAAAAAGGTGACATCGAGGTGAAGCGTCTTTACATGCATTGATTGCAATCGAAACTGTCACTCCCGGACGCCGATCCAAATTATTCAGTCTCCACACAAGTATTGATAGATAGAGAGATAGATCTCGATTCGTGGCATCGACGTAGGACAATATATATATATATATATATGAAATGATTTGTTTGAGCATGATTTTTGATCGATACTCGTATTTAAGTAGATATTTTGTTTATAATCAAACAGTATTATATATTTATTTCTAGCAGGCTGATTATTTACGATAAATTTTTCTTACGAAAATGTTTGTCATTATAAACGGAATATCTACTTAAATACGAGTATCGATCAAAAATAATGTTCAAACAAATCATTTAAATTGTCGGTTGTTTACAACCAGTTTCGTTAATCTTTGTTAATTTCCGTAATATATATATATATATATATATATATATATATATATATATATATATATATATGTAATTCTAATTATTTCACCCGAAACAAGGCAGTTTTACTGCCACTGGTGTGCAGGGGGTTGCATAAAAGGAAAATGATGAGAAAAAGGAACAAGTTATAGGGGGTGTCAGAGAATGGGTAAGGATGAGTATACTTGTGTGATGAGAGTAGAGTGAACGGAGAAAAGAACATAAGGGAAAGGATGCAAGTCAGAGAGATAAATGACAATTGACCTCAAATTTAAGTTCTTGGAGTTGTAGCTGCCGGAGAAGCAAAAATTCGGAAGAGAATTCCACAGGCGGGAAGTGCGAGAAAAGAAGCTATTAAAGTAGAAGTTGCCGTAAAATTTTATTGGTTTCACTGTAAAAGGGTGGGACTTAGCTTCTAGTCTAGTAGTTTGAGTAAATTCATGCAGGGGGGACACCGTTGAGCTAAGCTCGTCAGAGTAGAAGCTATAAAAGTATTTGTAGAAGAGACATAGGAAAGCCACATTACGCCGGTGAGAAAGTGACTCCAGCTGAGTTACCAAGTCGGGATCGATCACATTTCAGATTCTCTGTTGGATTTTGTCAATACATGTGTGGATGGATTCAAACGGGAAAAACTTCCTTGTCATACACAGTGAACCGAACTTCTTATCAGCAGATTTAGCTATGGATTCAATGTAGTCATTCCACTTGAGGTCTGCTGAGAGAGTTAGCCCGAGGGGGCGCAGTGTTTTGCTTTCAGAGGAACTAGCCTGGTCCATGCTAGTGGGGAGTAGGAGCGATTGTCTATGATGGTTAACAGATAGAAGCTTCGTTTTGGAAGTAGTAAAATTCACGAGCCATGTCTTACCCCAGTCCACCACAGATTTAAGGTCTTTCTCAAGCTCAGCAGCTAGGTTCGCTTTGTCCAGCTCAGCGGGTTTTTGACTGAGGCAAAAGTAAATTATGGTGTCATCAGCATAGATGCCTACTTGGAATCGGATTACATCGGGGAGATCGTTGATGATGATCAGAAAAAGCGTAGGACCTAGAATAGAGCTTTGAGGGACACTCACGTTCGTATGATAGTATTGGGAGGTATGTCCGTTCATTACTACCTTTGGATTAAATCAAACAATCGTCCAGTTATACCATAGCCCCGTAGCTTGCGGAGGAGGCCAGCATACCACCCTGTCAAACGTTTTGGAGGTTTTCCAGGACAACAGCTCGAGCTTCGCCGTTCTTATCGAGAGACTGGTATATCTACTCAGTGATGTTCGTCAGCATATCAGCAGCAGACCTGGTGAAGCGCAAAACACGGTTTGTCAGAGAAGAGACTGTGAGCTGAAAAATGTTAAATCACTTCGGCGTTAATAATGGCCTCGAACAATTTGCCAAAATCGGTAGGAGGCTGATAGGGCGATAATTAGAGGAGTCCGAGGGTTCTCCAGAATTCTTAAATATTGGAACCAAAGAGAAGGAATTCCAGCAGGTAGGAAAGCAAGAAACAGAGAGGCAATAGTTATAGAGTTTGGAGAGAATAGAAGATAGTTCAGGGGCACATTTCTTCAGGACAATGATTGAGATTCGTTACCTCCTCTCGTTTTATGGGGATCAAACTTTGAAATTGTTAGAGACCAGCGAGTGGACAATGTGGACATCATTCAGTTGGGCTTCAGTTCTAGGTGGGAAGTTGGGTACAGATACTACAGACGAATCCAATGTCCAGTTGGTGGAGAATCTGCGAGCAAAGCACTCGGCCTTGTCTGCTGAAGATATGAGGACCTCAAATTCATTGATTAGAAAGGGATTGAGGGCTTACTGTTATTTAGTACATTTTTAAAGATCTGCCAGTAGTTTTGTAGCCGAACTTACGTTACTTCGTTCAGTCACCAAACGGCAGCTTAGCTTCATTAAATATCTTCTTGCACTCCTTGCAAGCAGAGGCAAAGAGGCGCCTGTTATGGTCCAACGCGTGGCTCCGACAAAGCCAGAAGAAGTGATTCCGGTGAGCGATAGCAGCCGAGCAAGCAGAGGAGAACTTCCTAGCTGGGTTGAAAGCATTAATGCCAGCCTTAACCTAAGAGGAAACCTCGGATGCACAGTCTTCAACAGGAAGACTAAAAACATTGTTCCAAAGGATGTCACTTAGGAAATCACGGAACGAGTCCCAGTCTGTTCTTTGATAGCAGTAAGATATACTGCTGATTCCTAGGTGGAGTGGGAGTGGAAGGATATGTTATCGGAAACCACCGCATCGTCAGGGTTTCCAAGAGGGCAGAACTGCTTGACATTGCAAGAGTCAGGGATGGAAGTGAAACACAGATCTAGCAGTGAGTCAGGTTCATTAGAATTATTAGAGAAACGCGTGGGGAAATCCACCACTTGTCGTAAGGGATTGAGTGATTGAAAAGTTTATAGTATGCACACCAGCAAGGTCTGTGACACAGTTTTCCAGTGGGCGTGGTGGGCATTAAAGTCTTCAAAGATAAAATATATGGGCGAAGGGAAGAGAAGAAATGGCTTTATCAATATTATTCGAGATGCTGTCAAGCACTGAAAAGTCAAGAGAAAAGGGGGAGCGGTAGAGAAAGAAAAGATAGCTAACCGAGCTTAGTAGGGAGAGACGGAAACACGTCTGAAAATGATCTAGAGATTCAAGAGATCACCCTAGCTAGAGGGAGATGTTCACTGACATAAACACCAAGTCCAAGCATATGGACATTAGAGTCCTTTCTGAAGCGGGGAAGGTAATCAAGAACGCAGAATTCAGATTAGGGGATAGAAGGGTCAATGTTAGTTTCACAGAGAGTTAACATGTCAGGTGAGTTTAATTGGAGGAAGGATTCAACGCTGCAAAAATTGATATGGATACCTTGTATGTTCGCGAAGGAGATGTTGACGGGTTTAGGTGTTTTTTGTTTAACTGGTTTAGTTTTGCTTTTTTTTTTTTACTGTATGTAGTCATGGTTAGAGAATTTTACTAAAGGGGAGGCCTACAGTCGTGTCAGTCGGTTGCTGTATGCAACATGTGTAGGAGGGAAACTGGCGCAGACTGCATCATAATGTGGCCTCAGGGTTGCCCACCGGAGGCTCTTGCAGAGATAACCATCCATGCGCGACATGGCACTACAAGAAACCCCGATATTATTCAACTGTTGATCAGAGCAGCCTTTCAAGACGTTGTGCAAGAATCCGGGCTCCTAATTACCAATCGGAAGCAGTAACCAGGAAACTGCCAACCCTATACTCTCAGAATGAAGAGATGTTGCCACTATCCACAAACTTGCAAAAAACTAGCGACAGTACTACCAGTAGGGCCAGAGAAGAGGAAAGGAAATAAACGGGAAACCGCTTCCTAAACACGACATGCACGTCTACTCCTATTCAAAAGAAAAAGGAGTTGTGTGAACCGGGCGATATTAAGGTCTATCTACTCCAATTTTTAAAAAATTATAAGTTTTATTGTAAGTCAGTAGAAGACTTCAAAGCCAACGTAAAAGTTTTCCAGTATTTTCCCTTACAAGTTCAAAGAAAAAAATAAAATAAAATAAAATAAAATTAGCCTTTGCTGCCTCAAAAGTGCTATATATATATAAGAATGTATAAAAATACCCGAAAGCTTTAATTCTCTCAAATGATTATATATGTATAAAGGCAAGAATGTATAAATGAACTATACGAGAACTTTAATTTATTTATTAATATACACACACACACACACACATATATATATATATATATAATGCCTAGAATGTATAAAACAAATACACTAAAATGATATATATATATATATATATATATATATATATATATATATATATAGTTTTAGTGTATTTGTTTTATATATTTTCATATATATATTTGTTTTCACCTATATATATATATATATGTGTGTGTGTGTGTGTGTGTGTGTGTGTGTGTGTGTGTGTGTGTGTGTGTGTGTGTGTGTGTGTGTGTGTGTGTGTGTGTGAAAAGAACCAACAGTATTAGAATTCCGAGTTCTCTGGCATTTTAAAAAAGTGCTCAATACAACATATATCGTTGAGCATAATATAACTATAATTAAACTTTTTTTATTTAAAATTAATTTAAGTTACATTGCGACACTGAAATTTCTGTTTCGAGATTTTACCGTAATGTTGACTTATTGTTGTGAAAATTATATATATATATATATATATATATATATATCAGAACTTATAGTTTTTTGTATTTGTTTTCTACTTTGTAGCGACTATACATATAATCATTTGATGGAATTAAAGTTTTCAAATATTTTAATGCATCGTGGTCTTTATATATGTAGTCATTGGATGCAAGCTTAAACGTATTTATTAAATAAATATTCTCCCTTATTAAAGGATCGTTAGAGCCAATTCATGTTTTCTCATATTTGTTTAATAGATTCTATTCTTTGTTTTCATTATATTGAATGAAAGTTTTGATATATTTATATAATAAATACTTGTGTTTTAATCTTTAATAATTTGATTGACTGAAAAATGTACCATGTTATACATAAACATTAGATTGAATGAAGGTTTTGACGTCTTCAATAATTCTTCACCGTTAAATACGTGCTTATTGGAGTGAAACCAAATTTTGCAGGTATTTGTTTATAGATCTTACCCGTGATGTTACGGGTTTGTATAAGTGGCTCGTTTCAATGTATTGCACTTCTTGAAATATGACAAAATCGTCTACCAATCTGGTTTCTGTTATGTGTTTGTTTCGGTTACGTGTTAATCATTATTTTGTTAATCTGATCTTGAGATAAACACGACGTTTAATTTGTGAGTAGATGATAGGGAATCTCACAGCTGTGAGACAATTAGTCTGCTCACACGGGCTATATATATATATATATATATATATGTGTGTGTGTGTGTGTGTGTGTGTGTGTGTGTGTGTGTGTGTGTGTGTGTGTGTGTGTGTGTGCGTACAAAAAAAGCTGTGTACTTTTAAGAGTTAATACTGAAAAACCTTGATATATCATCATTTTGCCAGGTTTTGGGAAGTGGGTCGACCCGATAACTTTTCAGCAATCCACCCTCCATCGATTAAATTCACAAACCAGAAAGAATACAGCTGCTTTTAAACAATTAGATATCCTTTAGAGTTAAACATTTTTCCTAATCTGTCCGAATGTAAAATTTTCAAAATATACGGTCATTATTTACGTTATAAAACAGCCGGGCTAATATCCTCATCTTTGATGTTATTATCACAAAGTTTTGTCCGTTGAATAAGACGATGATCGGATCGTTGGTTCGTGAAATTGATGGCATGATGATTGTGAGTTCAATACCTGGACCCAGTAGCACACACTTAGACTCATAAGAAACTGGACGAGCGATAATTGAACAGTAATAAAAAATATATCCCTAGATATTAACAGCGAAACAATAACTATATACCTCCGTAGATTAAAGAAAGAATACTGTTCGAAATCTCCTGAAGGTTAAAGTGATTGACAGACAGCCTGAAGAAGCCCTGATTGAATAACGGTCGAACCTTTTTTATAATAACAACAACGATGAGGATATTAGTCTGATTGTAATGATGTAAATAACGATAACAATAATAATCCTAGATAAACATTTTACAGACAGATATCATGGAGTTACATAAAATGTCACTTAGAGGCATTTTTACGTGGTATAATGGTTACCAAGCTAGTCTCGAAAGATCACAATACTCACAGTAGTGAGTTCGATTCTTACAAGGTGCACTACACATTCGGTCCTGTGCCTCATCTCAGTTACACTTAAAATATCTATTTTGGTTACTTCGATACGATGTGCTGATTGGCAAGCTTGTCTCGCTAGATCATTTACGGAGGAATAGTGAGTTCGGTCCACAAAGGGTGATCCATATTTAAGGCCTTATGCCACATCTAAGCTACGCTTAAAAACATTTTTGGGCACTTCGCAGTGGTTTAATGGCTAGCAAGTTTGTCTCGCTAAATCAATTACTACTGAATAGATGCCCCATACATTCGGCCTTGTGTCACACCTAAGCTACAGTAGTAAATCACTATAAAATGTTATAAAAAGTGTCTCATGACAAAACAGACATCACTTTTCTCATCTAATCTCATCGAAACCATGCGGGTCTTTACAGACCTTCTTAAGGCTTTTTTTTCACTTGAGATATTCACAAAATATTAACCTCTTTTGCTATTGAGATGGATGGCTGGTCAAATAGTGAGAAAAGAAAAAAGGTTGGAAAATCGTAAAAAGACGGATCTGACAATTAAACCGCAGACTCCACTCACACTTAGAACCATGGAACTATCGTGAAGAAACATGTTGGTGGGTGATGAATTTTCACAAATAACAGCAGCGTTCTCGACAACGTCTGTCTCATAACGATTGACGAAATAGCTTTGAAGGAAATAAAAAAAAATCAACGGTTGGATTTAGTTGAGGTGCCCAGTGTGAAATCAATTAAAAAAACATTGATAGTACGTTGCTTTTGGTGTCTGCTTGTAAAATGAAAAAAGGAAAGAAAGAAAAACATGTTTTATTTCTTGAAAACTTCTAGGTTGGATTTCGTGAAAGCCTTCATTTGTAGACCAATTAAAAACATTGATACTAAACTGTTTTGATATTGCTTGCCATAAATGAAAATATCAGGTTCCGCTTTGAGACAGACTCTATGTTAGATTTCGTGAAGTTTAGATGAGGAGTGGATTTATTAAACAGACAATCAAACATTAACCATCACGAATCCGACGCTATAAAGAATTTTATTTCAATATAAATCAAGAAATAATAATGAGATATTTTTAATTGACTACTAACCCCAAGAAAAACGCATTTGTTAAAGAATCAAAGTACGTTTGGTTGGTTAATTCAACATCATCTCAACACATGCCATGTTATTTAATACTGAATATTCGATAGAAATCAAAATAAATTAAGTCATAAGTTCCGGTTCACACCAGTATAAAAAAGCAGACATATTTTAAATTAAAACAAGATATACATTTGTTTATGCAAGAGGCAAAACGATATACAAAAATCCGTTTTGCATAAGAATAAAAAGAGACATGGCTCAGTGGATAAAAGCATTGGTTGGATCCAGTTACTTGACCCAAAGAGTTCTGAGTTCAATACCTGGTGACAGTACTGGCGAATGAAAACTTAAAGAGATGAGTTTAAATGGAAATGACTAAGACATCCGGAAGTGGTACGACTCGTGGAACGAGAACAATCTACTCCAGTGATCGAAATAATGAGTTTGGTACAAATTTCTAGTTTACCTGAAGAACGCCGTGAATATGACGATAAGGACAACAGTCAGAACAATGAAAATTATTTAAAGACCTCATCTCAGAAATATAGACAAACAGAATAAAAAAGGTGGACAATTTTTAATCCTTTCATTCCAATCAAGGTAATAAAGCAAAGGGTTACTGATAGTTAGAGAATTAAAAAAAATAAGCTTATTAAGAAAAGAGACCAGTAAAAGAACATGAGTTAAGAAGTCAGTTGATAACGATTGGCATTGCATTCAATTTTTGTAACTTAACTCGGAAGCAAGAAGCCAAACTGTAAAATGATGAGACCTTGCCGCCAATCTAGTCAGTTAATTGCCATACTTGATACACGCTTTGGTCGATCATGTTTCGAAAGAGACATGATTGCCTGGGCAGAAGATTATCACGCAGTAGATTGCCATTGCTTTCTGCGGTAGACTGGTTGTCAGCCAAGGCTATAGAACCCAATCTGTCCTGTTATTTAACCCATAACTGGAGGGAAGAGACGGATTAATACTTTTCCTAAGGGTATTTGTGCGTAAGTGAATGCAGGGAATTCAACTGCAATTCGAACCTCAGCTCACCGATTTGTCGTTCCGAATCGATATCAACTGCGCCACAACGCAACTGCGCTTAAATTCATAAAGTATAAGTATCATAAAGAAAAGCTCGCCAGAATAATTACCATGAAAGTATATATAGAAGAAGCACAGAGAATCTATATTAAGGCGCTGGGAAAGTGACTGAAAGCGAGATGCCATGTCAGGACCAATAATGTTTCAGATTCTTCTTTTTAGTTTATCAAGTATTCTCTAACTACCTAATAGGAACACCAGACCATATGTGGTAGCAATATTCAAAGCAAGGGTAAAGGGCAGATTTATAAATATGTAAGACGGATATTGACAGAAAAAACTGTCTAACACGACACAAGGAACACACTTTCGTAGCATTAGACCAAGCAATTGATGCAATATAACCTTTCCACTTCATGTCAGCGGATAACATGTCTGAGAAGGCACAACGAATTACTTTTTTGTTGCTTAGCATAAGCCATGCTGATGTAAGTCAAAATAGTTCTCTTATAAGACAGCAGTATCGTTTTGAAGGCGTTAAAATTAACAAGCCATTTCTTGCCCTTTTAATAACAGAAAATAGATCATTCTTAGATCACTACCAATTTGACCTTATCGAACTGCTCAGACTTAAAGATATACATATGTCTAGTTTACACAAGAGGTAAAAAGGTAGATAAAGATCCATTTTGTACTAGAGTAAAAAAGGTAGACATTTATTTTTAATCATTTCACCAGAAGCAAGGCAATAAAGCCACTATGACGCAAAGAGTTACTTTTAAGATCGTTCCTACTCCCCATTGGCATGGATCAGGCTAGTCTCCCTGAAAGTAAAACACTACGCCTCCTCGGGTTAACTCTCACATCAGACCTCAAGTGGAATTATTATATAGAATCCATAGCTAAATCCGCTGCTAAAAAGCTCGGTTCTCTGTGCGGGTCCAGGAAGTTTTTCCCGTCTGAAACAATCCTGCACATATACAAATCTACCATCCGCCCGTGCATTGAATACTGCTGCCATATCTGGTCGGGTGCTCCTGATATCCATCTAGGGGTCCTTGACAAAATCCAACGAAAGATTTGTAATGTGATCGATCCCGACTTGGCAGCTCGGATACAGTCACTTTCTCACTGTCGCAATGTGGCTTCCCTGTGTCTCTTCTACAAATACTTTTACGGCTTCTGCTCAGATGAACTTAGCTCACTGGTACCTCCTATATATGAATTTACTCGAGCCACAAGATTAGCAACTAGGTCCCACCCTTTTACTGTGAAACCAATAAATTGTAAACGCACATTCTACACCATCAGCTTTTCTTGCACTTCCACCTGTGGAATTCCCTTCCGCTTACTTGCTTTCCCGACAGCTACAATCTTCAAGAATTCAAATGTAAAGTCAATAGTCATCTCCTGTCTTACTAACTTGCATCCTCTCTTTCATGCTCCTTTCTCCGTCCACCCCACTTTCATCAGTATTCTCATCCTTCTCTTACCCTCTTCCTGACACTCTCTGTAACCTGTCACTCTTTTTCATAACTTTCCTCCTGTGTAACTCCCTGCACAACAGTGGCAGTAAAATGGCTTGCTTGGGACGCCACGATTATAAAAAAAAGTTGACCGGGAAGAAAGAAGCCGGAAGATATTTCCACAATTGAAAAGTGTGATTAAAAACAAATTGTTAGTATAGAAGTTCAGATTACATCTAGTCATTTCATCTGTAAAATAATGAAAATTTGCCGCCAATCTCGTACTGCGCTAAAATTCAGAAAGGTCGACATAGATTCGTCTTACACTAGAATCAAAACGGTCGTCATAAGTTCAATTTATGCCAGAGTCGTGAAGGTCCACATAAGTTCGGCTTACACCAGAGTATAAAAAGTTTGGGTTTGTATCCGAGTCTGTAAATATACACCCAAAATTTGGCTTCTTTTTGTGGGGGGATTTACCCCCTCTACAGAGGATGCGGTTAGCGTCGAGAGGGCGATAAAGTAATAAATGAAACTGTTTTAACATGTGATCACTATTAATAGAATATACTTTTGAATTTAAAATATTTTTTGTATTAAGGATTAGACAGTGATTCTCAAACTTTTCCCTCTCGCTTAAACTTTCCTACCCGATTGTGTTGGCGTACATTTTGTGGAAGACGTTTCCAGTTATTCCATCACGGTCAATATAATGAAAATTCGGGGTTAGATTTTATGAGAGGAGACGAGAAAGCACACTAAAGCAAATTTTATCTTCACATCTGGAAAAAATGAACAGAAATTTGGCAAACTTTTAACCATAAAAAGAGGTAAAGAGCTGAAAGCGTCAAAGATTTGATTGCGTATCGGCTGTACAGTTTCGAAAGCCTAGGCCAACTATGCTAAGTCGAAAGTCTTAATAAGACGTAAAACGTTATGCTTAGTGTATCCACTATGTAAAACTAAGTATAAACTTTAGTGTATCCACTAAGTAAAACGTTTATGGTAATGGTAGTATTAGCCGCTTCCTTATAAGAAACATTCGACATTCATTGATAGAGCGACCAGTTCTACTTTCGAATGAAATTTATAAAATCTTCCTATTTTCTAGGAGAATAGGTTTCTCAAGTTCACTTTTATTTTTCTTTCCAGTCTTGATTAGTAGAATAGGTCGATTTTGGAACTATGGTTGCACTTAATTTGAAAGATGATGGATAAAATAATAATTTTTCAGATCGTTGTCGTTTTTGAGAAAACGAGTTTCCAAATTATATATGGACAGGATCAGTCAATTAAGTGCCATACATGATACACGCTTGGGCGATCATCTCGAAAGAGACATGACTGACTGAGCAGAAGATTATTCCGCAGTAGGTTGCCATTACTTTCTGCGGTAGACTGGTTGCCGATCAAGGCTTAGAACCCAATCTGTCCTGTTATTTAACCCATAACTGAAGGGAAGAGAAGGATTAATACCTTTCCCAAGGGTATTTGCGCGTAAGTGAATGTAGGGAATTCAACTGGAATTCGAACTCGGCTCTCCGATTTTTCGTTATATGCCGATATCCACTGCACCACAACGCATATAGCTACATGGAATAAACAAATTATTACTAAATCATTGTGCCATCAAATAAAACTTTCAGTTACTTAAAAGAGAAGTTATGCTGAACAATTTATCTATATCATATAATGTTATTCAGTGGAGTCGTCTTAGTGTAATTTTAAATAAACAATGCCAATTTAAAACATTTGTCTTATAATTTATGCTCAGCACTATTATTGTGTTATATTATTGTGTTATATTATTGTGTTTTATTTATGTTTTGTTTTTATTAATTACTAGCTATATAGCCCGACGTTGTTCGGGGTATTTAAGTGGTAATGTTGAAAAGGTAAGGTCAAGTGCTTATTCAAAACGCTCCAATATGAGGTTGCCGTGACGCGTAAGTTAAAAAATGCAAAGTAAGTATTGGTTTTTGTTGTATCTGTAAAACGGGCTTCATGCTTGATTAATTTTGCCAATAAACGGGAATGATGTATTTACAATTGGAAGAAGAGGGCGAGCGTTGCAAGAGCCTGTAATGTGATCCGATGACATTGTGACGCAGAAGAAATGGATGCATTGTCCCTGCAACGTCGGAGGGGTTGTCACCTTGTAGAAAACGTGAAATTGTTATGGCATATGATAAGGTAAAAGTTTTTAAACTGACGCGATTTTTGTTAAAATACAATTAAGCGTTTCGGAAAAATAAACGATCGTAAAAAGCAACATTTTCCATTAATTCTGGTCGCACCTTGTGTGTCAATTAAAATTTTTGTTCGCATATCAAGGCATCAGACCTTGATCTACCAGTGAATTGATTTTGGTTGAGTTTGAGTGCAACATCTTGGGGAAATGCATAAAAGTGCGCAAAAGATTACACGAAATTATGTTTGTCGTTGATTTTTGACGAACCCTGGACATAGATTCAAAAAAGATTTGTGTATATCAAAAGTTCGGACCTTGATGTACAAGTTACACGATTTTGGTCGAATTCGCATCAAGTGACACCGGCAGACAGACATTTTTATATATCTGGATGATCTATCAAAAGATTTAATAAATCTTATTCATTAAGTAGCTTTTTTTTTAAACTTATACAATTTTTTACGCAGTTTTACTTATCAAATACAATAAACGAACTGCATATTTTGCTTGTGGTGATGAATAATTAGAATTCTGGCTTGAATATATTTTCAATTCAATGTATGTAATACAAAATATATAAACTTTATTTGGATTTATTCTTAAAATAGTTAAATTTTGAAGTCAGTTTGTAATCAAATACCTGCGGAATTTATGTAATCTGTACATTTTTCAGACTGTTTTTTGAAACTAAATGCTCAAAAATTGGTAAAAGCTGTGAATCTAACTTTTATCACATTAGACCCCAGTTTTCGATCCGAGTGCAATGTCAATTTTCTAAAAAGTATGAAAAAAATCAACCCGCCTTATTGGAGATGGCTTCCTTCATAAATTTTTGTTTCAAAATCATGATTATGTCACTGTTTTTGATTCGAGCCACATGGACAGTCCATTTTAGCTGTCGATGCTGTTTAAAATCCTTACCGAAAATTCGAAATCAGCTCGCCGTTTCATTTTCTCAAGCAGTAACTGCTACACTTACGGGTACTCGTAATATAAAGACATGATATATATATATATATATATATATATTAATTAGAGTAGACTATATATATATATATATATATATATATATATATATATATATATATATTTCACACCCTGATTGAGTAATCTGGATGAATGCTAGAATTTGAAAAACAGTAGCTACTCTAGCATCTACGCATTGTTAATTCAGCAATAAATTAGAACACTCTCGGTTATTGGGCGTGTAAAATGATAATATATACGCTAAAAAGTCTGCCTCCTTGTACCGAGCGCCCATAGCTCAGAGGTAGAATCGGTCGGGTTTCGATACTGGGTTAAAAGCAATCGGAGTCTAACCGTACTGATGAGCTGTGATACAGCGAAACACATCTGTCTGCGGATGACTATATATATATATGATGATGAAAAATGCCCTCTACTTAATTAAACATAGTTTATCATAAAATTCTCGATAATGTATTATTTTTTAATTACTAAATTTTTAAAATCCTTTTTAGAACCTCCAAAATTTTAAAACTTTGGTTTTGCTTGCGTTAGCCAGAGATTATAAATTAGTATGGAAAATTTTGGGCGTCTTTTTGAAGTGAAAATCACGCTGATATGGAAATTCTTGCAAAAAATAGATAACTGTAGTATTTTAATGAAACTTTTGCGACTTCAAAAATTAATGAACGTAATTTTGGTGTGTTTCATTTTAAGAATGTCTTGGCAATTTTTTTAAATCTGCTCGCCCCCACCCCACATACAAACATACACATGCGCGCCTATTTAATTTTATAAAAATTAGAGAAATTCGCTTATACTTATTTATATTGAAGGATTTAAATAGTTATTTTTTCGTAAAAAAAAAAAAAGACCCCTGGGTTCCAGGAAATATTCTCTGTATCGTAAAATAAAAAATGCAATGATACTTAAGACATTATTATAAAAATTTTCAATCGCTTTTATGAATGAACGCGATTGCCTTAAGAAAAGATTTACGATGATTATCATATATCCACATATTGACAAACATATACACACATACATACATTAACTAGTATATACACATGTACAGAATTATATACGCACATGTATATACATACACAAATACATACACATATATATACTTATACATACATACATGTACGTATATGTGTCTATACATGTGTATATGCTAGTTTATGTATATATGTGTGTATATGTTTGTCCATATGTGGGGATATGCATATATTTCTCTGTGTGTGTGCGTTTGTGTGTGTATGTATGTGTGTTTATCTCTTTTCTCCCAGTTTCTTATTTGAATAACTTTACAATAATCAAAATCTAGTGCCTTGTTGAACTTAGAATTCAAAATTCATAATAAATATATATAATATTTTTTAAATAAATTTTAAGTTTTATTGTAAAGTGAAGCTAATAGTTAACTAGTAATAATGATATCTATTTTAATCAAATATTAACATTAATGCTCCAATAAATTATTTGTCGCATCTGTTCTTATGTTCCTAAAATTAGAAATTACTTGTGTTTTGATTGGTCATCACAAAGTATGTGACAACGTCTCCCTGATTGAAGGGGTTTGGCTCGTTTTGAACCTTTTAAAATTCATCAACTTGAAATCGGCACCATTACTTGATAAGACATGAGTAGTGTCAAAACAAAATAGTTTTGTAGTGATATTATAGCATATTTATGTTATAACTATTATTCGTTCTACTTTGTGTTGAGTGATTTTTAATAATATATATATATATATATATATATATATATATATATATATATATAAAGGAAAACTCAACACGTCATTTCAAGTGGTTATAAACTATAGTTCATTTCAATGAGCCAATTAGCTCATTTCATCAGACCTTACAATATTCCTTCCATTTGATACAAAAAACTTTGCCGGAATAAGCATTTTTTAACTGAAGAGAAGGATAAAAATAAAAAATAAAAATAAAAATAAGAAGAAAGAAAAGGGAAAGAGGAAAAGAGTTCGGACTTAGGCATTGGCGTCAGATCTGTCTGGGATTGCCCGGGCCGTCGTGAAGAGGTTGACCTGTAAAGGAATTTCTAATTCTTTGGATACTGGCGTTTGTTTGACCCTATAAAACCAACCCATATATATATATATATATATATATATATATATATATGATAGGTATGGATGAAATAACATTCCGTATCCGAAAGACACTATATATATATATATATTCCTTCTAACATGGAGAGAGAGACGATAGTGAGGCAGCGTCGGCTCAGTTCATTCTCCTCACTACCATTAATTAAACTTTACTACCGGTTATGAAAACTATTGCTGCGTATTTCATTTTTAACAGTGCTTTATTATTTTTATACATTTTTTTTTTTGTGCAATAATTTTTTGGTTGTCGAGTAATGACGTATATATCCTGTCTATTATAATAAAAATCGTTGTGCATATCGTTCATTCAGTAATGAATTAGAACACTCTTAGCTACTGGCGTATGTTTACATGGTGTACCACACACTCAAAGTCTGCCTCCTTCTACAGAGCATCGCTCAGAGATAGAATCGCCGACTGATGTCAATTCGGTCGGGTTTCAATTCTGGCTAAAAAGCAATCAGATGTCTAACCGTACTGATGAGCTGTGATACAGCGAAACAGATCTGTCTGCGGATGACTATATATATATATATATATATATATATATATATATATCCCCTCTGTAACGCTCAGGTGTTTGAATTTTTTCTTGTGTCTTAATGTAAGTTACTCAATAGTAGGTACATCAATATATATGTTGCCGTCATTTTAGACGGCATATCCGTATAAATAATTTGCCGTCATTTTTTACTGCGCGTGCCCTCTCGTTTCTTAATATTTTGTTTGATATTTCGAAGGTATCTTTTGGTATTCCAATGCGTTCTCGGATTTCGGTGGCACATATTCCGTCATAAGTTAAAACACTTCTGCGATATTTTATATTTTAAATTCTATTTAATTTTTCTACCTCCACTTCATAGCTCGTATCTTGGGCTTTTCTCTTGGTGATTGTTGTAATAATTAGACTAAATGAAAGCTTAGAAAATCCAACTCGTGAAATCAAATAAATTACGAAAAACAACTTGATATAACAATCATAAATGCTTACTCACCCATGCAAAAGCCAAAAATTGCGCAACAAACTGCAAATAAAACGAAGTTATAGCACCATAGAGTTGCAAACATGACAACCGATGATATAAATAGTGATATAGTATATGAATAAATGCTGGACACTTGGAGGTAGTCAGTAATTAATCCAACCAGAATACGCCCTATGGTGTTGGTAATCCCGATTATAGACAACAGCATGGCGGCATTGGTTCGACTCAGCCCACGGGAGATGGCGAAGCCGGGCAGAAAAGTCAGAGCGACTGACTGAACTGAAAAAAAGTGAATAAACCAGAAGGTAAAAATATATTTACTTTATTACATTTCTCTTTAATAAAATAAAGAAATTTTAAATGAGAACGAAGAATAAGTGAAACGTTCATTATTTGGAGAGACCTACAAAGGAAAGGAAGTGAAACGAAAATAATGAATAGAACAATAATTGCGTAGAAATGCTTACAATAAAACATGGGCAATAAGACGCGAGAATGAGTCGAACGATAATCATTTAAAACTTGCGGTAAAGCTCTACAAAAACATTTTTTAAAATCATTTCACCCCAAGCAAGGCATTCCACTGCCACTATTGCGCATGGGGCTACATAGGGGAAGGTAAAGAGAAGGAGTGGTTAGATGTAGGAAATGTCAAAAGGAAGGTGATAGATGGGTAGGGATACCGAGGATGAGGGTTGGGCAGATGGGAAGATTGTTTGAAATAATGGGAGTGAGTTAGAGTGTTAGGAGGTGTCTATTGACCTTACATTTAAACTCCTGGAGATTGTAGACGAGTTGTAGGAGAGAGTCCCGTATGGGCAAAAATAATGGTGCTTACAAAAAAAGCAAAAAGGAGAAAATGTCAAACGATAACAGTTTACATCAACTAGTGGTCAATCGCAACAGAAATAAAAAGACGAATAAGTCAAACGCTTACCGTTAACTTTACAGAAAACTAGAAGTATAGCCCGGCGTTGCTCGGGTGTAATGCAAGCTTTAAAACTAATCCATGGTCCTGACTCAGCCTAAAGAATATTTGTGTGAAGTATGGTGAGAATCGGATAAAAATTGTGGATTTGTATAAAGGACATACAAACAGAAACAGACACACACACAAACATCTTGCCTTTTATATATATATATATATATATATATATATATATATTATTGATTTTCTGCACTATTGTAAGAACTGCAACCTTAAAACTTCTAAATATCGCTTCTTATGTCTTTGTCTATGAGTGTATCAAATTTGATTAAAATCGGACTACTCCTTCTATAACACGATTTTTCGATTATCGATTTTCGATATTTATCGGGGGTACCTCGACACTAAACCTAGCTAAGAACACTTGCAGACGCTTATAGTACAACTGTGTAAATTTTCAAGAAAATCGGTTCAGCCGTTTCGGAGTCTATAGATAACGGACACACACACACAGACATACGCACACACACACACACACACAAAGTTCCATTTATAAATACGTTTAGATATTGCTGGTATTTTTACGATAAAATGTGAATAAATTTCATTGTTTTTTTTTTGGGGGGGGGGGGGGGTTCGAGGTTTATTATTTGCCTATAGCTGGGATCTAACAGGCTTGGACTACTCCAGGTCAAAGTGGAACTGGGAACATCAACAACTGAGTGGTGATTCCATGCTTTTCAAAACCCCCATTTTCCCGATCAGAGGCCTTGTTAACAAATTTAGTATATCAATAAATACCAAATATTTGGCAGACTATTCATTACCCGACACTGAAATTTGCGATTGGGATGAACAGGTGTTCTCTCGAAGATGTACCGTTCCTTGAGCGCGTACTGGAACTGGAACTTAATCTCAACCCTGACCTCGAGCCGAACTTGTACATACGATCCAATCAAGATACTGGAAACATAGTATGTTTCTTTACCGTTCCAATAAGCAACTGACACCCCCTGCTATCCTCTATATTTATAAAAGCCAAATCAGACATAAGAATACTGTAGCCATATAAAGGCAGGAACTGCTCAATCTTCATTTTCTAGTCTTTATAGAATCCAAAAGCGTTTCCGCGTTTTTGTGTGGGACAAATTATTTTCCACCCTACAACCCTTTTCCTCACAGACGAAACGTCGCAAACCTCTCGCTACTCTATTGCTATTTCCATAGAAAGTGGTCAGTTGAACTATATTATTTATTCTACCAGTTCTAACCATCACGGCTAAGACCCTTCAAGTCACGCACATTGCAGTGAACCATCTTCTCTTCGTATTCAATAAGATGTAAACTCCACTTGAGCAGCTCCTTTCCACGAACTGTTGCTTTTGGGAACCAACTCCCAAGAGAATGCTTCCCTGATTACTACAATCTTAAACTGTTCAAATCTAGGGTTGATCGTTATATTCCCCACATATCTTCATAAATTTTGCCTCTTCTCTTTAAGTATCTACCCTGAGTAGTTCTTGGGCCTTATACAGAATTAACATCATTGTAATGTCCTGGATGTGACGTTAAGCTATATCCGGCAGCAAATCCTCTTATACCAATCGTTATCTTCTGTTTTCTTAATTCCTGTTCTTTCATTGTTCTTTTTCTTTAATAATTTTTTTCTTTTTCTTTGGTTATTTCGAATTCAGTAATCCCCCCCCTTTCATCGGCAGGGGTTTTAATGTCTTGTTCGGGGGGTGAAATGATTAAAAAGAAGATTATGAACGCATGCGGCAATATTCGTTTTAATGTTTAGTCATGTGATATGTAATCGTAATGGCTTTTCTAGGATTCTAGGGTAGAATTGTTGAATGTGCGTTATGGTACTGTGGATATCGGATCAGCATGAGAAATTGGAGAGCCGAGTTCGAATTCCATTTGAATTAGTTGCATTCACTAACGCGCAAATACCATTGGAGAAGGTATAAATGTACCTCTTCTCTCTCCAGCTATGTATTGAATATCAGGAGGGATTGGTTTTTATAGCGTTGGTTGGCAACCAGTTTACCACAGAAAGAAGTAGCAAACAACTGCGGGAAAATCTTCTGCCTCGTCAGTCATGGATCGAAAGAGACATGATCGCCCAAGTGGCTATCACGTACGACACTAAACTGACTGGTTTTATAATGATTTTTATGTAATTTTACCTGGTGTGTGTGTGTGTGTGTGTGTGTGTGTGTGTGTGTGTGTGTGTGTGTGTGTGTGTTATTGAAAATTTGATTTTATACAAATATGTATACAAGTTGGGCATCAGGAACAGACATTCAATGAGGAAGGAGGGCTTGGAGAATCTGATACTAACAGGCCAGATAGAGGGGAAAAGAGACAGGGGAAAGCAACGGATAACATATTTGAAGGACCTAATCAGGTGGATGACGAAACGAGGATTGCATGGTGTAACAGGAGAAGGCTTGTTCAGAGCCACCAGGGATAGGGAAACGTGGAAAGCCATGATCGCCTACGTCCTTAAGAAACAGGGCACATAGAAGAAGAAGAAGAAGAAGAAGAAGAAGAAGAAGAAGAAGAAAGTATAAAAATTCCTTATTATTCCTGACTTGGCATCTCGACTTCAGTCACTTTCTCATCGACGTGACGTGGCTTCCCTCTGCCTTTGCTACAAATATTTTCATGGAAACTGCTCGGATGAACTTTTTTGCCCGGTGCCCCGTCCACATGAATTTAAGCATGCTACTTGATTTGCATCTAGGTCCCACTCCTTAATATTGAAATAATTAACTCTAAACGCCACTTCTATTCCAACAAGTTCTTTCTTCGCACTCCCCGCCTGTGGAACTCCTTTCCGTTTAATTACTTCCCTAATAGCTGCAATCTTCAAAAATGTAAATGCAACATCAATCGGCACACTCTATCTTCTTGAGTCCCATTCATTTTTATGCTTTCTTCAATACCCCCTGTACTTATTGTTTTATCTCACTGTAACTTTCTGCGAACTAGTGACAGTCTCGTCTTGCTTGGGGTGAAATGATTTTAAAAAAAGAAAAACGAATTGCTTATTAGAAAAAAAATTCGTAGAGATGTACCGATGTTGAACTCTGTGTCAAGTTTCAACTGTCTTTTTAAAGGACTTGTAATCAGAATATGCCGTGTTTCTTTTTGTGCGTGGACGGGAGAAGGATAGGTTGAACTGATCTAATTTTTATTACGAAACATCGGTGCTGACGAATGCGAGCTGCTCAAGCCATATCTTCTCGGTGTTTATTCCAGGACAGAGGGAGTTCACGTATAATTCGGGTGGCATTCACAAAATTCCTCTGTCTAGCAATAATAAAAGATTGGCTCAGATGAATTCAAGTGTGGCCTAGATTGATGCAAAAAAAAATAAATAATCTAACATCTCAAAACTAATGTGCAACACATCGAAATTTAGTACATACATCTGAAAACCAGGCACATTTTGCCTCTTTTGCGATATTCTTATTTGTGATATCACACACGCACACAGACACACATAGATAGATAGATAGATAGATAGATAGATAGATAGATAGATAGATAGATAGATAGATAGATAGATAAAAGACAAAACAAATTATTGATAAAAGAAATGACGAAGAAAATGTTTTATACCGACGCGTTTCGCTCCCTGTAGAACATCAGGAAAAGTAAATGTACAAGCGTATTTTGAAAAAACTGTATTTACATAAAATAATACTGTTGAAAAAAAAAACAGTTTATGCGTTCACATTTTATCTTAGAGAACAAATTAAGAATTTTCAAAAAACTCTTAATGTTAAGAAACGGAAATGAAAATATGGAGGGCGCTAAGCGATGCAAATTTTTACATATTGGGAAACGAAAGAGAATTTGGGTTGTGGCCATTGTTGTTGTTTTCATTTTCAAGCAATCAGCTATTTTTCTTTAATTTTTAAAGTTTTTTATGGTCACCCATAGCAACAATATTACAACGAAATTAATTCGATTTTCTTAAGCAATATGTCAGAATTTATCTCATTTAGCATCCTGTCCTTCCATAACGCCCAAAGATGTTATATGTTAGAATTTACTTGGAATTAAGATTTGAATGTATAACGTTGTTTTCTCTCAACAATACGTTTCTTTTTCTTCATAAATATAGCTGAGTTCAAATTCCAATCTATTTTTTACCATTTCACCCCAAGAAATATGGCAATACAGAGATAAATTAGAGAGAGTGAAAGTGAGATAAAAGACTGAGTCTAGGAAGGACAAAAGTGTTAACGGGATTCAAGAAGATAGAAGAAGGCGATTGACATTGCATTTAAATGGAGGCAAGTAAACGAAATGGAGTTCCACGGGCAAGAAATGCGAAACAAGAAACTGTTGGAGTAGAAGTGACGGTTACATTTAACTATTTCAACCGTAAAAGAGTGGGACCTAGATGCCAATCTAGTAGCACGCTTAAATTTATGTGGTCGGGGAACCAAGGAAAAAAGCTCTCGTCAAAAAATAAAATGAAAATATTTGTAGATAAAGAAGACAGAGCGAAGCCACGTCACGTAGGAGAAAAAGTGACTGAAGTTGAGATGCCAGGTCAAGATCGATTACATTGCAGATCCTTCTTTAGATTTTGTCAAAAACCTCGAGATGAAAAAAAGGAGCACCAAACCTGATGTGGAAGCAGTAGTCAATGCACGGTTGAATGGCAAATTTATAAATTCGCAAAATAGACTCTGACAAGAAAAATTTTCTATCACAAAACAATGACCCTATTTTTCTTGCATTAAATACAGCTTTTGATCCGATGCAGTCGTTCCACTTCAAGTCAGATTAAAACGTGAGACCAAGAAGGTGCAGTGCGTCGCCCTCCATGAGTCTAACGTCAACCATGCTAATGGCAGAGAGCAAATTTTCTCTATGTTTTCTATGCCTTTCTTGCTAGTAACCACCAATTGAAAATGCTTTCAAGAGTACTAGTGAGATTTACTTTTCAGCTATGACGCATTTCCTATTGAGAGAGTAGTAAATGATAGTATCATCTACAAAAATATCTACTTGGGAAGTGATGACATCAGGAAGATCATTGATGAAGATCAGAAGCAGAGTTAGACTCAGGATAGAGCCTTGGAGACACCTGTGTTATTTTTTTTGTTTTGTTTTTTGTTTTGTTTTGGGGTTTTTTAAGATAACTAGAAGTGGTCTCGTTCAAAACGACCTTCATTTCATGATTTGATAGGAACGACTGGATTAAATTAAACAATCGTCCTGTAATACCGTAGCCCTTGAGCTTGCGTAGAAGACCAACGTCCCAAATCCTGTCAGATGCCACGTATATATCTAGAGCTACATCACGAACTTCCTAGTTATTATCAAGAGTTTGATATCTAAACTTATTTAAAATGGAACTTTGTGTGTGTGTGTGTGTGTGTGTGTGTGTGTGTGTGTGTGTGTGTGTGTGTGTGTGTGTGTGTCCGTTACCTATAGAATCCAAAACGGCTGAACCGATTTTCTTGAAAATTTACACAGTTGTAATATAAGCATCTGCGAGTGTTCTTAGCTAGGTTGTGTGTCGAGGTACCACCGATAAATATCGAAAATCGATAATCGAAAAAATCGTGTTATAGACGGAGTGGACCAATTTTAATCAAATTTGATACACTCATAGACAAAGACATAAGAAACGATATTCAGAAATTTCAAGGTTGCAGTTCTTAAAATAGTGTAGAAAATCGATAACATATATATATAAAGGACAAGATGTTTGTGTGTGTGTCTGTTGTCTGTATGTCTGTATTTTTTCGGCCCTTATATTTTAGTTTTTGCTTCGAGTTTGGCTCTAAGTAGGTATAATTGTAGTTCTTAGTCTCAGCCATGATACAATTTACTCAGAGGAATTATTTAGCCTTCAAAATTCAGTTTACGATGAAAAAAACTGATTTGATATCGATACCAGGAAATCAAAATTTGACTTACATCAATTCGTTTTTCTTTCAGTCTACGGTTTCGCTTTAACTGGAAACAACTATTGCTTTTTAGTCTTTCATGTCAACATCCAAAGGGTCTGAGCTCCAGGATCATGGATTATTTTTTAAGCTTTCATTACACCCGAGCAACGCTGGGCTATACTGCTAGTACATATTAAGTGATAACTGAGAACACATCAGCGATAGAGCTGGCCTAACGGAATCCATGTTGTTTATCCGAGTGGGGGTCGTGAGAAGTAAGAAGCATTGATTAGAGCCTCAAATACTTTACCGAACAGCGGTAAGAGACTATTAGAGCGATAATTTGAGGGGTTAAAGCGTTCTCTTAAAAATAGGAAGTCCAAAAAAGAATTTCCAATAAACTGGAAAGCAGGAAGCAGTGTAGCAATTCTTACAGAGTTGGGAGAGAACTGGAACCAGTTCGGAAGCATACTTTATTTGGACGATCCCTCCATATTTGAACATGGGGTGCTTGAAGCAGTGAACTTGGCTAAAGATTTTGTTGACATAACACCAGAGCAGGTAGGAATAATTATACATTGTAATAAATTTGTTCTGTACCACAATGGCGAAGCAGAGCTGAAAAAAAACAAAGGTTCTTGAGAAAATCCAAATGAGGATCTGCTATAAAATCGATCCTGTTTTGGTAGCCCGTCTTCGGTGTCACTGTCTCACCGACATGATGTAGCTTCTCTTTGTTTTTTTTCTACAAGTATTTTCAAAGCATCTTCTCTGATGAGCTTTTTCTTTGGTGCCTCGACTACATGTATTTACTCGTGCAACTAGATTGGCATTAAGGTCCCACTCATTTACAGTCGAACTACTTAACAGTTTCTTTTATCGCACTTCCTGTTTGTAGATCTCACTTCCATTTGCATGCTTCCCCGATAGCTAGAATCCCCTAAAGTTTAAATGCAATGCCAACTTCCATCTTTTATCTACTTCATTCCCATCCATCTCTTACCGTTTCTTCGACATCCCCGATTGATTTTTTATTCTCTCACTATAACCCCCTAGCTTGGAGTTAAATTATTATTTTTTTAAAAAGTGTCTTTGATATCCCCTAAGGTTCATTCGACTGTGCTAGGGTTTCCGAATCGATGGGCTCTTACATATAAAGTAAAATGAACGAAATAGTCCATATAAATGACCATGGCCTGTATGCAGACAACGGACGGATAGTACTGCCAGATAATAGAAGAGTCAATGATAAAACAAACAAACTCTTCAAAAGCCTCGGTATTGAAATTGAGGTTGATATTAATGGAAAAGTGGTCCAATAATTGGACGTATAATTAAATCTACAAACTGGCAGCGTCTCTGCATATATGAAACCTAACATCAAGCTGAAATATGTGAATGCTGCTTCCAGCCACTTAAAAACTGTAATTAAGCATATCCCCAAAGAAATAGAATACAGGCTATCAAGGAATTATTCAAGCAAAACTGTTTATGAAGAAAACGAAATAAAGGATATGAAAGAGCGTTAATAGAGACGGGGCACACGACTAAACTTGAATTAAAACCCCAAAATCATCAACTGGTAGAAGAGACCAAAAAGAAAATAAATATTCTTTGGTTTACCCTACTCCTTTAATTTGGAAATAAAATCAAACATAAGGAAAATGCTTTTCAAGTTCTTAAAAAAATTATGAATTTGATCTTCAACATAAATATCGTACAGTTGAACCAGCAATATGGAAACAACCATCAAGAAACAGAACGTCACGAATTTCAATGATAGCAATCAGGAAAGTAATATAAAGGATGAAATATGCAAATGTAGAGATAAAAGCAAGTGTCCGCTGAATGGACCTTGTAAAACAGAAAAGGTGGTCTACAAGGCAGAGGTGAAAAACAAAAACAAGCACAGTAATATGTATGGTGATTTTCTAAGCGCAGCTTGGATTTGGTAAGAGGCGGAAAGTATGGGACACCCAGTGAGGATCGAACTCACTACTCAATTGTAATAATTCTAGCGTTACAAGCCATTACACCACCTCGAGGTGCCGAAGAATCATTGTAGCACCAATTTTCTAAGCTCAGATTAGATGTGACACAAAGCGGAATGTATGGGAGACCCAGTAAGAATCGAACTTACTATTCAGTTGTAAGGATCCTAGCGAGACAAGCATGCTAACCATTAAACCATCTCGAGGTGTCCCAAAGTAATGTGTATATGGGGTGTACTGAAGGCAGCTTAAAAAAAGGTAGTACAATCATTGGTTATCCTTTAGTTATAAAAACTACAAAACTGGCTAGCCATGTGTGGGTAGTAGAAGAAAAAATGGAAAAAGCCGTAGTGTACGTTGGAGTATTTTAAAGAAAGCAAAGCCTAATAACATTGGGAATGCAATGTGCAGATTAAGTCAGGAGGAGAAATTATTAATCTAGTCTTATCCAAGCCAAAATAGCCTGTTAAATTAGAGGTATGAGATAATGTCAGCTTGTAAGCATACAAAAAATGCATTTCAGGATTGTATGAACCAGAATGAAAGTGCGCATATAGTCTTTCCACTTCCTTCCTCACTTGCATTCTCTCTATTGTGGCTTTGTATCTCTTCTTCTAGCGTATGAGGGTGTATAAACAAATGAAGCGTTGAAAAATACAGTTTTCGTTTTACTGCCTGAAAAAACTTTATTGGTGGAAGCTGTGATAGAAAAAACTGTTAGTATTCTTTCATTTTAATATTCAATAGCTCTGCATTTTTTACGTTGTGGATAGAGCAGTTTTTTATATAACTCTTTTCTGGACAAGACTAACTTTGTTCGGAAATACAGTTTTATTGTTTTATGACGAATATTATGCTCTCATTACGATTGAGCACTCTAGAGAGGAAAATTTGAAAAAACAGTTACCACTTCGGCGATATATACATAACTTTTCAGCAATGAGTTGAGTTCTTTCGGTGACTGGCGTATGTATACGCCACCTTTATATAACACGCTAAAAAATTTCCTTTCTCTGATTTCAAGTGCCAATGACTTAGGGGTTTTGCGACTCCGACTGATACCAAATCGGTCGAGTTTCGGTCCCGACTGGAGGCAAGTGGATGTCTAACCACGCTGATGAGCTGCAAAACAGGCGTGTATGTGGATGACGAATATATATATGTTGTAATTGTATTATTACAATGGTTCATAAAAAGTTATATAATTATTCAGAAAATTAAGGATTGAGGAACTTCCTCCAATCACCCCTCCTTCATTTTCTGAATAACTATGAATTCATCTTATATTTTTTTAAATAAATTATTTTTACTATTTATTTTTAAAATAACACCAAAAGAAGAACAAAATTGTTCTGAAACATAAAAATTTTGTGTAGTGATATAATGCCTTTATAACAAAATATCAATATTAAGCTCTACTTTGTATTGAACACTCTTTATAAAAGTAAATGCATGAACACTGGATTTTAATCTACCTGTTCTTTCACTTCCTTATAATATACTAGCAATATAGCCTGGCGTTGCTCAGGTGTGATGAAAGCTTTAAAACTAATCCATGGTCCTGGATCTCAGACTCTTTGGACGTTGGCACGAAAGACTAAAAAAGCAATAGTTGTTTCCAGTTAAAGCGAAACTGTAGACTGAAAGAAAATCGAATGGCTGTAAATCAAATTTTGATTTCCTGATATCGATATCAAATTTTCTGCACTATTGCAAGAACTGCAACCTTGAAACTTCTGAATATCATTTCTTACGTCTTTGTCTATGAGTGTATTAAATTTGATTAAAATCGGACTACTCCTTCTATAACACGATTTTTCGATTATCGATTTTCGATATTTATCGGGGGTACCTCGACACAAAACCTAGCTAAGAACACTCGCAGACGCTTATAGTACAACTGTGTAAATTTTCAAGAAAATCGGTTCAGCCGTTTCAGAGTCTATAGGTAACGGATACACACACACAGACACACACACACACACACAAAGTTCCATTTATAAATAAGTTTAGATATATTGTGTTGAGTTGTGATAGTTTTGGGCGCCAAGATTGTTGCATTTTCAATAGTTTTACTGATAAAAGGGACTTCAGAAAACAGGATTTTTTATCGCGAAGTGCTCGATATCGGGTGGGTGATAGAGCGTTGATAGTTGCAGTGTAAAGAATTTGTCACTTTAACTGAGAAGATTTTTGCCGACTTCCAAGTTTCATTAGAACACCGTTATGATGTCTTGACTCGTCGTGGACTGATTTTTCTGCATGTATATAAACACACACACACACACACACACACACACACACACACATATATATATGTGTGTGTGTGTGTGTGTGTGTGTGTGTGTGTGTGTGTGTGCGCGTGTGTGTGTGTGTTTCGACCAACACATAAGAGTGATAAAAAGAAAAAATGTTACACTCACAAACCCTCCAGTAATTGTAAAGAGCGAATGAATCGCTCATTCTGTCTGCACAAACTCGACTGCTGGAGTTTTAGGCAAACAGCCTCCAAAACGCGGAGACGATGGACCGATCGAGCACTGTGCAGAACGGTAAACCAATTGTCCTCATACAAAGAGTCACATGCCTGACTGTCCAGCAGGTGTTGGCCAATAGCTGAATCCAGAACAGCTTATGGATTTGTGTGTTTATACCCCCCTTACGTTTTAATAAATTTATTGATTAAAGTTTATTTTTAAACGAACTCCATCTTTGCCCCATTTTTGTAAGTAATCCTCTGTTTTCCTTTGTCCTGTATTAACCATTTATAATAAAGCCATGAAAAGTGTTGGCCGAAAGGTTCCTCGGGTTGGGTCAAGTATAATGACGTCTATTCTAGTTAAAGTAATTAGTTCTTTCTATGGGTACAAATCTTTGTTTATATATATATATATATATATATATATATATATATAGTCTTAAGGTAGACTCTATTTGTGACTTTAAGTACTCATATTAGGGATAGAATGTGTATAAATATAAAAGTAGATATTGAAGTCAACACCGAGCGGCCATAGTATATTTTATACTTATACGCATTCATTAGACCTGCGTCTAAGTATGAAACAGACTGTCGCCACTCGTAATGATAACGTTTATTAATAAATGATGAATGAATTATGAATGGTTTATAATGATAAATGATAGATTGAAAATAGTTAGGATAAACGTTAAATAATACTAATAAATGTATGACTCACCTGTCCAAAGAGTGAACGTCATGAGTAACATTACGAAGACGGGGTCCTTGAGTAGTGCAAAGTTGAACACATGACGCAACATGCTGTATTCACAGCAATTCATTTTTGAATTACTTTGTATGGCATCATCAAACCGCAACTCGCGCTTGCCGATTCGGTTACTGACACTCTGGGGTCTGTCAACAGAATCCCGCCTCAGGGTTGACAAACTACCACTGAAATAAATGTCCTTTTTGATGAGTGGGTTAAAATGGGTGGAGGAACGCCTGTTCCGGCAGTGCTTACTGTGGGGGTAGTTCTCCAAATCAGACACCAGGTTTACCTCGCGCAAACTACTGATCTTGTAGTGACGAATGTCCAAAACGCTAAGGTTCTGCGGAGTCCAGTTTCCGCCTCCACCGCCGCCGCCGCCGCCACCACCATGGACGAAGTTGTTTAGGTGTTGACAACTACGAGTTGTGAATCCTTTGGGGTTGTTAATAGGCAGATCTAAATATTTAATTTGAATATCTAATGACGGCCTTTTACTTAAATTTTTCTCTTCGTCAATGCAAGACTTTTCATCATCGTCCCCTTCGTCTGAAATATTAAAAGCATTGGTTTATATAAAATAAGATACAGATCACCAATACATAAAAACATCTGCATTCATTTAATCGCTACAGAGAAACTTTTCTGCTTGCCATCGGCATGGTTGATGCTAAATGCGAGGTCTCACTAATTTACAGTCAAATTGGCTAGATGCAAACGTAAGTTCTTTGCTAACGGTTTCTATTTCTCACGCTTCTCATTGTGGAAGTCTCTTCTGGTTTATTGCTTTGCAGCCAACTTGGATCTTCAAAAATTTAAATGCCATGTCAAGTGTTAACTACTGTCTTCTTGATTTCTTTAATTTTATTGTTTTCGCTTCTTAATAATATTTTTTCTTTTTCTTTATTTTTTTTTTTTATTCTTTTACACTCAGTTATGGATGTGCGTTGTGGAGCATTGGATATCGGCTCGGAACGAGAAATCAGGGGACCGAGTTCGAATTCCAGCCGAATTCATTGCATTCACTTACGCGCAAATACCCTTGGGAAAGGTATTAATCCGTCTATTCCTTCCAGTTATGGGTTAAATAACAGGACACATTGGGTTCTATAGCCTAGTCTACCGCAGAAAGCAATGGCAACCTACTGCGGGATAATCTTCTGCCCAGTCAGTCATGTCTCTTTCGAGACATGATCGCCCAAGCGTGTATCACGTATGGCACTTAAGTGAGTGATCCCTTGTCATAAAGGCTTTATTTCCTTGCTTGGTTGAAATGATTAAAAAAAATTTAAAAAACAAATCGAAAATATGCCGACATATCTTCCACAAAATGTTAATTTTTGAAAATTGTCCCTAGTATTCAACTGTTAACCCTCTAGGGCCATTCGTATCATATTTGATACAGCATTTCCCTATAAGGAAACATTTGGTATTTCCCTATAAGGAAACATTTGGTATTCATTGGCTGAGCAGTCAGTACTGCTTTCATTTGAAATTTATAAAATATTTCTCTTAAAAAATATTTGTCGTTTTTTTTTTTTGTTTTTTTTTTTGTTTTTTGTCTTTTGTGGAAACATAGAGTGTTGAAGAAATGTGCAAATGATATTTGGATTCGAGCACTTTTGGCTATTGACCATTATCAAATTTTTTTGTTTATATATATATATATATATATATATATATATATATATATATATATATTACTTCTCAAACACGGTCAGCAAATAGTGGCCGTGTTCAAAATATATATTATTGGAAATTGCCTTCTTAATCTTAATGATTAGGAAATGAATCAGTCACTTAAGTGCCATACGTGATACACGCTTTGAGCAATCATATCTCGAAAGTTACATGACTGACTGGGCAGAAGATTATCCCGCAGTAGGCTGCCATTGCTTTCTGCAGTAGACTGATTGACAGCCACGAACCCAATCTGTCCTATTATTTAACGCATAACTAGAGGGAAGAGACGGATTAACACCTTAACCAAGAGTATTTGTGCGTAAGTGTATGCAAGGAATTCAACTGGAATTCGAACTCGGCAACCTGCTTTGTCGTTCAGAGCCAATATCCACTGTACCACAATGCACATCCTTAGGAAGTACCACTCACAAATTATGAAAATAAGATTTTTTTTCTATTTGGAGTATTGCATTTTCTAATTATTTTCTAAATTATACGAAAGAAATAAAAAATTTTACGTAACTATATGACTGATTTTTATCTGAACATATATATAAAAAAGACGAGAAATTTACTCATATAGTGAATTATTTAAACATATTATATAATCGATTATTTTTTAAATTATATAATGAATCATTAAAGATAAACTATACAATGAATTATTTAAAGAATAAAAAAATATACACAGAATTATTTTAAAATTTAAAAGTATGTAATGAATCATTAAAAATAAACAAAAGAATATATCATGAATTATTAAAAAAATAAACAAAAATGTATAAAGAATTATTTAAAAAACCGAATACATATATATAATTGATCATTAAAAACAAATAAAAATGATCTTAGAGACTTACCGTACTCATTTGTGCAGTCTGTGCGCACGGAGGAAAGGTCTGAGCGAGAAGACCAGCTAAGTGGGCGATAAACAGCACCGCATACAATACAATTAAGTAGGCAGCCACCAAGAATAAACACTGTCCCTCGCCAGTCGTAGGTGGACAATAAATACTCAGACAGGTACGAATAGACGAAAGTACCCATTCCGGCGCCACTGGTTGCAAGGCCCGTCGCAATTGCACGTTTCTTTTCAAAATACAGACTCAAACAGATATGTGACGTGATGAAAGTCATTCCAAAACCAATACCTATGAATTGCAGACAATATGAGATAAGTACTATTTCCATTTAAAATCTGAAATTCTCATTGTTTAATGTTCAAACAACGTCATATATATGGAAGCAAAGTGGAGTGGAGTGAAGTGCATTGAGAAAGGTTGTGTTAAAATAACATAAACAAAATAAATACTTATTGCATAAAATACATTTATCTATGTGTATATGCGTGTGTGTAATGGAAAACCAATTTTTGTGAAGGGGAAAGAATAAGAGGTGACTGAATCAAAAGAAAGAAAACTTACTTATCCTTTTAATAATTAACTAAACGAGATCTGAGTTGATTTGTATGGTCATGCAATAGTGAACGTTTTGAAAGACTGTAAATGAATTTTTCAGCAATTTTGGACCTTCATGCTTACATAAAAGATGAATAACAAAAAGTCAGATTTTCCCTTGACACCACTATTATTTTAACCACCTTCTATCATCGACAACGTTTTAATAGTCTTCATCTTTTTTGCCAGTTGTACGACGTTTCGGCCATTGTACGCTCCGGCCTTCTTCAGGTGCTAGAAATTTCGAAAAGAACCCTTTAAAGGTTTCAGTACGAAATTCCTAGCACCTTTAAATTCCTAGTACCTTTAAAGGGTTCGGTTCGAAATTCCTAGAACCTGAAGAAGGCCGAAGCGTACAACGGCCGAAACGTCGTACAAATGGCAACAAAGATGAGGGCAATAGTCCGAATAATATAAATACTGTAAATACTACCTCATCTCAGAAATATAGACAAATACTAACGTTTTTATTGTTTTAAAAAACAATGATCAGAATTGTAATAAAACCTAAACATAATGAAAGTTAATTTAGATATACAAAAATAATAAACACTATTTATTAATTAAATTGTTCTTACGCTATTTATTTATGTTTAGGTTTCATTAAAATTTTATTCATCGCATTTTTAAAATAATAAACATTACCAAAGATTGAAGGGAGATGAAAAAAAAGTGATGCCATGAAAAAAAAAAACGTCTTTTTGATGCTGCGCATTTTGTTTTTTTTTTTTGTTTTTTTTTGTTTTTTGGGGGGGTTTTTTTGGGTTTTTTTTTGTTTTCTGGCCTTTTTTTTGTTTTTTTTTTTGTTTGTTTGTTTTTTGTTTTTCTGGCCTTTTTTTTTGTTTTTGTTTTTTTCGATTAGGAAGCTGCATGTTTGCCGTTTTTTGTTTGTTTATTTGGATTTTTTGTTCTGTATTTCATTCGTTTATAAATAAGGCTACAGACTTATTGACGAACCTACATATATCGAAGTAAAAACAACTTTCGTAAAAGAGATCATATAGGGTTGTCGAAAAAATTTAACTTCATGAAATCTTATGATCTATTCGGATGAATCATAATTAATTTCCGTTGACGAATGCATCATCATAATCAGGGTCAGCGTGTAGTCTTCTCGCTTCAACTATGAGGCCCAAACCTGACTGAGGATCCCGAGCAGTGGTTTGTGAACACGCTATCTAATCAATCATTTACTTCTGCCTACATTTATATATGTTACAAATTAAACTTAGCATAACTGACTATTATATGATAAAACATTTTCGCGGGTTTTGATTTCATTCTTGGGGAGAGGGGAGTAATCGTCCAAATCCGTGAATTTGTTACTTTTTTTTGTTTTGTTTTTTTGTTGATTTTGTTTTATGCGCACGCGCGTGTGTGTGTGTGTGTGTGTGTGTGTGTGTGTGTATGTGTTACAACAGATTAAAAGCGGTATTAGTCTTCTGTGCCCCGTTAGCCGTCTGTTTTGTTCTTTGATCTGAAACTAATTTGACACTAAGCAGCAAGAGATAAAAAGAACTTTGTCTCAAAAAATACAACTAGGAACCTTGGCAACACAGGCTCCACCTACCCAGTTGGTAAAAATAGCACTTACAATGTTATGGCGGAATATAAAATTGAAACGTAGTAGAGTGGAAAACCCCCATACGTGACAATTAGCAACAAATTCGGAATACACTAACATGCAACAATTTTCAACGCAAAAGGTAGTGAACTGATAAGAATAAATCTTCATAGTCAAGCTGCTTGAAAGAAAGGTAATGTTCTTCGTAAAGCGAGATCGTCGGGGTATTGTACTTTCAGAATTCTCCAAAAAGTAATGAAAAATTAAAAGCACATTTACTTGTCCAGCAGCTGCAGCGTGTTCATAAAAGTTTAGTCGAAAGGTGCCCTGTTCTCGTTATGAATAAAAACGTTGTTCTCCTCCATAACAGATGCAAGTCACAGACAGAAAGAAAGACACAAAAATCTTATGGAACTCGGTTGGTCTGTTCAACTTCAATCACCATATTCACCTGAACTTGTACCAACAGTTTATTATCTTTTCCGATAGATGCAAGATTCTTTGATGAAAACCAGATCCAAGAGTTCATCGAAAACTTGCAATTTACAGAATTTTACTCAAAAGTATCGATAACTCGCAACAAATAATGTCGAACATATAATTAAATCAAATATAATTGTGCTTTATTTTTTAAAATAACGTTGATAATCGAAAACGGAAATTATTTATGCCTCAAGCTGATGCAATGATAAAAGAATTAATTTAATGTAATTCTATTACAAGTGTTGTTATAATTATCACTGCTATTGATACTACTACTACTACTGCTGCAGCTATGATTCTGCATTATATGGATTGTAAGATAGTTATCAAGAAGAAGAAGAAGAAGAAGAAGAAGAAGAAGAAGAAGAAAATTATATAAAGGAATTTACCTCCCAAAATGCCGTAAGTGAAGATCAGAAGTTCAATACTTTCCACCATCATACTGAAAATGAAGGCTACTGATGCAATTAAACCACCGCAAATGGTCACTGCTCGATGGCTAAAACATGCTAGCAGTAAACTAACCAGTGGACCTGAAAGAAAAAGCAGGATAAAGGGTTTAAATCAAAAGGAAAAGAAGAACAAAAATATGTCCCGAAATCAACCGTAGCTTCAGTGACTGTATTTAGAGCAACATTGAATTCAGAAGCCTGGAGATGCTTTTTGTTAGACTATCTATCCCTAAATATAGTCACCATATCATCCTTGATTTCCCCACTCAGACGAATTCAAGCTTGCTACAAGATTGGCATCTAGGTCCCACCCTTTTACTATTGAAATAGTTAAATGTAACCGTCTCTTCTACTGAAACAGTTTACTTTATCGCACTTCCCGCCTATGGAACTCCTTCCTATTTTCTTGCTTCTGTGACAGCTATAATGTCAAATAATTTAAACGCAACCCATCTTTCATTCTTTCTTCAACGCCCCTGCACCCAGTTTTACCTCCCACTTTAAATTCCTGTGCACTAGAGGTGATCCAGCCTTGATTGGAGCAAAATGACATATATATGGTTCTTTTGTAAATACTGCACAATAACATGTGCATTAAATGAACTGTTCTGGTGTCCGGATTTTGTGCTCTCTTCCAAGTGCTAGTCTCTTCTTATTGGATAGAAGAAAGAAAAGCTTCTTGGCTGCCTTGTAAAATTTTGCAAAGTAATAATAACAAAAGAACCATTCTATTTTCATTTAGAATTATTCATGTGGCAATAAATACTAAAAATGGTATGAAATACATCATTTTTTTAAAACTGGGGTGGCCTAATAATTATATATATATATATATGGGGGGGGGTCATTAAAAATGACAGACAAGTTATTATCATTAAGTTTTTTGTATAATTTTCAGAACTCAAATTATATAAGAATTGTCTAAAGATTTTTGTACTTTCGAACGCTTTCGACCATACTTATAGCAATTATTAAGAATTAAACTTAATCATAATACCTTATCTGTCATTTTTAATAAAACCTGTATAAAAGAGATATTGTTGCCCAAATACACAATATATGTTTCCAGTTTATCTTCGGTGTTACAAGTAGTTTTGTTGGTCTCTCGCTCAACTGCTACCCACGCATAGTAATTAAGGGGAGTTGTATTCTTTGGGGTTAAGTGGCCAGATTCAAGTGGTGATGTGATCACAGAAATTGTCTGACAACCATGACTGGGTTCTCCTGCTTGTATGACATGGTGCAGAGTCTTATTGACAAACATAGGTTTTTCCAACAGCCACCCTCTCTACCCAGGGCAGCACTACCTCCTTGAGTCGAAGGCACTGTGGCAAGATGTATGTCGGTATAACGTCGTCATCACTAATGATCACTCTAAACACCTTGATGTTGACTGGATATATCATCCAACTCTTTCCGACTCCTCTGCACTGTCCTCAGATTGGCACTCTGAAATATTCGTATTGGAGCTTCAAGCACCAATTCCAAACAGTTCGGCATGCCATTGACAAATTTGTGAAGGAGTGAATTGCGTCATAGTGCCCATTTTCTCACAAACAGTGCCCAACTGACCATACTATACTGTGCAGTCGACAAACTCAAAAATAAACAACGCGCATGCGTGAAATTAAAAATATAAAATGTCGCCAATTTATCTATCGTACGCTATATATATACATATATATATATGTGTGTGTGTGTGTGTGTGTGTGTGTGTGTGTGTGTGTGTGTGTGTGTGTGTGTGTTCAAGTAATATTTTTACTCGACCAATTCTTTCTTCCATTCGCAAGAATGTTTTACCTCCACATCACGTTCTGTTGTTTATAAATTTGAATGTAGCTGTGGGTGCGACTCAGTTAAGTGCCATACGTGATACACGCTTGGGCGATCATGTCTCGAAAAAGACCTGACTGACTGGGCAGAAGACTATCCTGCAGTAGGTTGCCATTGCTTTCTGCGGTAGACTGGTTGCCAGCCAAGGCTATAGAACCCAATCTGTTCTATTATTTAACCCATAACTGGAGGGAAAAGACGGATTAATTCCTTTCCCAAGGGAATTTGTGCGTAAATGTATGCAAGGAATTCAACTGGAATTCGGTCTCGGCTCCCCGAGTTGTCGTTCCATGGGTGCGACTACATAGGTAGAAAATCTCAGCGTTTGGATTATAGAATTAAACAGCATTTACCCACCAAAATTTTTAATCCGGCCACAAATAGTAGTCAACTGGTAAATACATCCTGGTCATCCATAGCACATGCTATAAACAGCAGGGAATGTTTTGCTGAATTGAGTGCAGACTGTTTTTCAATATTATCTAAGTCGCACTCCTTATACCATCTAAAAGCTCTGGAGTCCATTTACATCAAATCTTACAAGCCTTCTCTCTGTAAGCAGAGAGATTGCTTGTTAGATTTGAATGTGATTGGTTCTTTTGCATTTTTCTCTCTCCCTTTCATTAGAATTTTATTTTATTTTCTAAGGTTAATTTTCCTAGGACGAAACCGGGTGTTTAGTTTTTAGTGTATAGAACTCCATCAAAATCCCGCTTCTTCCTTTCTGTTATTAAATTTTGCACCACGAAGAATCTTTTTAAATATATATATATATATATATAAAGCTCGATGATTTACTTAATAATATATATATATATATATATATATATATATATATATTATTATATATATATATATATATATATATATATATATATTGTCATCCGCAGACAGATCTGTTTCGCTGTATCACAGCTCATCAGTACGGTTAGACTCCGATTGCTCCCTAACCCAGGCTCGAAACCCGACCGAACTGGCGTCAGTCGGCGACTCTACCTGGGCCACGGGGCGTTCGGTGGAAGAAGGCAGTCTTTTTTAGCGCATATCATATTACGCGCCCATCAGCCAGAGTGGTATATATATATATATATATATATATATATATATATATATATATATATAGCAGGAGCATTTCGTTTGAATAACAATTTTTAAAAGCATAATTTAATTAATATTTCTTTTGTGTTATACATTTTTAATTCAAATTCATCGTACGCAATATTTCTCTTAGTTAAAGTTTTTTTTTTTATTCGTAATGTTTGCACGCAAACAATGTATAATTACCTTGTCAAAAGTCAGTCGTGAGTTAGAAAACCTACAGCGTTCATAATGACATGCATTGTTGCAGAATGACATTTCGTATTACTAAAAATGAATTGGACAAGACCGAAAAATAATTTTATGTAATTATCTGAATAAGTCCAAATAATCTATTAGATTTTCTTAAAACTGTACCGAATTGAAAGATGAAAGCATAGTAAGTCTGCTGGATTAAATTTTATTGTTGTCATCAACAGAAATATTAGAAAATTATTCAAATTAGTTTTAACCCATGAAAATTTCTTTTTCCAGTTTTAAATATCTGATGAATCTTAATTCTTAAGTTAATGATTGATTAAAAAGAAATTTAAAATTGGAAAACTGAGAAATTTTCATGGGTGAAAACTAATTTGAATAATTTTCATGGTGAGTTCTACGACAATAAAATATCGGTAGAAATTCCCCTATCGCATCGTTAAATATTTGGACTCAACAATCTTAAAATATTGCAATAACAGTTGGAAGTCAATTCTAAATATATCTTCTTTTTTTGTATATTTTTTTCGATATTTACTCTTCCCTAGACATGCTAGAACAACCCTACGATCACATTTGGTCATAGAAATGATGATGATGATGATGATGATGATGATGATGATGATGATGATGATGATGTAAATGTTAAGCGTTCAGTTACCTATCATCATGTGCATGCCAACCAACGTGGAACCGACCCATGCCGTTCTTGCAGGTGTAGTTTGGAAGAATTCCAAAAGATCCAAGAACAGTATGCCAAAGCAAAACATGGTGCCATCAAGAATGAAATTGACGCCAAAGGAACCGAGGCATACGACCCAACCCCATCCGCCATCGGGAGATTGGATGTACATGGGAGACTGCTCAATGCTCACGCTGGAAGACCGTGACTTCGCGTCCATCTTGGTAGTTTTCTGTTCCCTTTATTTTATTCAGATGAGACAGATTTTGGATGTTATTCACTCAGAACAAACGACTGCCGGATAAATTCAGGACCTGAAGAAGATATGAAAATAATAGAATAAGCGACTCTAAAAAGTAATCCATTCCATCCAACACATTTAACTTTCATTAAAAAAAAAAATTAATTACGCGGTAATTGTTTTACCATTTGTGCTGAACCGTTTTATTTATAGTGAAAAATCAACAAGACACGCACACTCGTACACACACATACACACACACACACACACACACACACATATATATATATATATATATATATGTATACAGAGTAACCAGGATATAAGAGAGTTGTCGCGATCGGATAAAACTTCTCTTATATCCGGTTTTTTCTTATATGTGGTTTATTTTTATATACATTACCACATGGGACAGGAGAAAATCTCTCTTATATCAGGGTATCTTATATCAGGGTTATACTGTATATTATTTGTTACCTCAAATTGGATATGCAGATTTTTCAGACAGTTTTTACACACTTTATATTCAAGAAAGAAAATACTTTTACGAACACTATAAAAAATTAAAAGCAAAATTGTAATAACAACATTATTCTCTCTCTCTCTAAATATAAATAGTCATCCGCAGACAGATCTGTTTCGCTGTATCACAGTCATCAGTACAGTCAGACATCCAATTGCTTTTACCCAGGATTGAAACCCCAATGAATTGGGGTCAGTCGGCGATTCTACCTCTGAGCTATGGCCGCTCGGTAGAAGGAGACAGACATTTAGCGTATGATGCATCATGCGCCAGTAGTTAGAGTGCTCTAATTCATTACTGAATGAACGAAATGGCGTCAGTCATAGAGACATGAGTGCCTCATACTTTAAATAGTTGTTGAATTAATTTATCATCGGTACATATTAGAACCAGACAACGAAGCGTGTTTTTTATTAATCGCTAGAGTGACTAATGTGCTAACCACTGCGTTAAAGCGATGACATGTTTATTCAATAGAAGGCAAGCCGGAGAAGGATACATTCTTTGAAGTAAAATTAACAGATGTCGTGGATTTAAAGACTTTTCAACCTGTCTTTGTCGTCGACCACAGGCAAAACATTGAAATGTTAAACATTCAGATATTTTAAATTTATCCGATGTTTATTCTACTGTGGGTCATGGTACAGACCGCATAAAGATTTTCTATCAAACCATAATCTGTTTAATTCTAGAGTTTATATTATTGCTCACCTATACATATAAATTATTCCTTGACGTAACTCGAGTGAACCCGAGGACTTGTTAAGGGTTAACCTCACTGTCGCACACACACACACACACACACACACACACACACACACACACACACACACACACACACACACACGGGCACACATCTATGCATAATACCATAACTGTTATTTTTGATTGAATGATTTGCTTTTTACGAGTTAGAAACCTTTAAATGGTTTTTAAGGCGGGACACGCGTTTGAGCTGATAGTCTCTTTTTTTTTCTTTTTTTTCATAAAAACTGAAATTAATAACAGCTGCTATTAATTTTACAGTTTTAAAAAACAAGGAAGTGCGTTGTGGTGCAGTGGATATCGGAGAGAAAAATTGGAGAGCCGTGTTCAAATTCCAGTTGAATTCGGTGCAGTCACTTACACGCAAATACCCTTGTAAAAGGTATTAATCCGTCTCTTCTCCCTCCAGCTAATGGTTCAATAGCAGAACAGATTGGGTTCTGTAGCCTTGGTTGACTACTGCAGAAAATAATAGCAACCTACTGCGGTTAAATCTTCTGCCCAGGCACTCATGTCTCGAAAGAGACATGATCGCCCAAGCATGTATCACGAATGGCACACAACCGACTAAAATAGATAAATCAGAGACCGTAACTCAAACACATATACACTTTAAACATGGCATTTATAGTAATAATAACTTACGTCGGATAAAATATTTAATTTCATATATACAGGGTGATTGAACAGTAACTCCCTATTTAATGTATGGCTGGCCAGCGATTCCTGGGCGTCTCAAGAAACTGGTAGCGAAATCTGGTGCCCATATCTATTTTTGAATAAACCTTCATGCTAAACGCTTTTTTCTCATATCCATTTTTTGTAAAAATTAATAATGTAATAAGTAAATTATAAGTGTTTTAAAATTGGGCGTTACTTTTCAATCACCCTATATACACCCCACTTTAGTTTCCTTTCTTTCACCATACGGTCAGTTTTAGACCCACAAGAGTTACAGGGTGTAATCGATTTCTATTTTTCCTCATATTAGGTCATTTGCAGCGGTATGCAGTAATAAGAATCTATTTCGGGGTGCATGATGAAAATTATTTGGCTTTGGAAAATATTATGTCATCATTTTTGTCACACCCAGACACTATTGTCTTGACTGTTGATTAGTTGTCGTACGGCCAGTTTCTGCGATGAACGTTACTCAAAGGAAGAGTACGAAAATTATAACACCGCATGAACACATTGGCAAGCCTTACAGAGATATCACGGATTTTGTTGGTGTCAGACTTTCAACTATCAGCCGTGTCATCAAAGCGAAGATACAAACTGGATCCATCAATCCAAAACGCAAAGGAAAATGCTGTCGGAAGAGAAAAACAACGCCAAGAGACAGTACATTTTAATTATCCATATCTCGGTTCGAGAAATCTTATTTTCAAAATATCTATCTTCTGTCAGGATTCGAATCTGCAAACTTCCATATACCGGGGGATGCCATTATTAGATCTGGTGTGTCTTACCACTCAATCACGGAAGATATGATGGTAACCTAAGTCCGAATTAAGTTTTTTAAAACCATATTCTCATGATTTCTTTTAAAATATCTATCTCTGCTCAGGATCGTTTACTAATATAAACAAACGCAATCGAAGGCGATATTACGAAATTATACGGAAATCGATGAAATCTATGAAATTGGTATTAGCCGACATATTTATTTAAATGTTTTTGTTTATTTTAATGGTTACTCGTATTTCTTTTTTCTATAATTAAACAGTACATTTAAATTATCCACCGGCCTACACGTTCAAGAAATCTTGTTTAGAAAATATCTATCCAATAAATAAACTTAAAGAAACACACACACGTGCGAGCGCGCAGACACACACACACACACACACACACACACACACACACACACACACACACACATATATATATATATAGAAATGGTGTTCCCATTTATGGCACCATCTCCATTTACGGTACATAACATTTTTGCTGTTTGTACAGTGATTTTCTTTTTATTTCTGATTATCACAGATAATCAAATGACGAAAATATATCTGATTTTCATTTTTGATGTAACAATTCACAACCTTAAACATGAATTGCACAAAGACACGTTGAAATGTCAGCTTGGAGACATGTCATACGTTTTAGTCACGTTTGAAACAAGAGTGGGTTCTATAGCCTTAGTTAGCAACCAGTCTACCACAAAATGTGGAAAAATCTTCTGTCTAGTCAGTCATGTCTCTTTGAAGATATGGTCGCCCAAGCGTGTATCACGCATGGCACTTAACTGATATATTCATATGTATATTGTTCATTCTACATTGAGCACTATTTTATTAACACCTGAATAATATTATTATACATGTGTTTATTCCCATATGTATATTTATTAATTCATAACTGTATATATATATATATATATATATATATATATATATATATATATATATATTTATAAGCTTTGTCATTGACTTCGACGCTTAAAGATCTAGCAACCCAACCATAAAGCCAATGAACGACCCATGTACATGGTGCGATGGATAAACTGTCGCCATTTCATCTCTAATTTTGCGCATGCGCCTTGTCTGTTCTCGATTTTCTTGACTGCACAGTAATAGTAGGGTCAGTTGGGCACTTTCTGTGAGAAAATGTGCAGTATGACGCAATTTACTCCGCCAAAAATTTGGAAAACGGCATTTTGTACTGATCGGCATTTGCGTTGAAAGTTCTAATACAAACATTTCACAGTGTTTGGTTATCAATCCAGCGGAATCGGAAAGAGTTAGATGTTATATTCAGTCAACAATATGGTGTTTGGAGTGATCACTGGTGATGGCGACGTTATGCCTCAACAACACAGGGCCTCAGACTCAACACGGAACCCTACATCAAGTGCCTTGAGAAAGTGTTGCTGCTCTGAGTCAAGGGAGTGGCTGCTAGAGGAACTTATGTCTGACAACAGGAGTATGCCTTTGTGCCACAGAAGCAGAACATGCAACCACATCACCTTGCGACCATATCACCCTTATATCTGGCCACCTAACTCCCCAAACTGCAACCCCCTTGAATATTATGTGTGGGGCGAAATTGAGATAGGGACAAACAAATCTTGCAACACCAATAATGAGCAGAAGGCAATGATTGTGGCAGCATTCACCAACTTAAACAAGAAACCGTCCAAAAGAGTTGCAGGAGATTCCGAAGTCGTCCGGCGGTCATGGTTGAGGCTAATGGCGATTTAATTGAACACATTTACTCTTTTAGTTTTTTAAAAAAAGAAATTGCGTAATTTTGGTAAATATATCTGTTAAAATGTGATGCCAGTATTATTTTTCATTTTTGCGTAATTTAGATTATAATTTATCCAATACACTATATATATATATATATATATATATATATATATATATATACATCATAGCCTGGCGTTGCCCGTGCAACTCAGAACATTTTAGTAGTAAAATAAGATGCCACTTTTTATTTTACATATTTTCTTTTTGTTTGAAAAAAACAGTTTTGTAAAAAATATTTCAAAATTGCAGGGAAAAATATTCACATTTTTTTGTTGACCAAATGAATTTTTAAAACGTCGGAATAAAAATTAAATATAAAGGCTTTTTTTTTCTTTTTTTAATAAAAAATATTTTAGTCGCGTTTGACACGTGTGATTTGATTTCTGTGATGTGATTCAGCAACCATCTTAGATCTTAGATGCTTTACGGGGCAAATGTAAACAATCGTGTCCGTTCGTCAAAAAGTGCGAAAGGGAAAATTACTGAACTTAAACTCAAACTCGATGCTGATCTTGAGAGGGATCTACACTCTGTGGTGAATTGGGGTAAGAAGTGGCTTTTAAATTTCAGTGCGTCTAAGACCAAGCTGCTGTTTGTCAATCATCAGAGGCAACCTCTCCTGCCTCCCATAAGCATGGACCAAGCGATTCTCCCCGTGAGCAATACACTGCGCCTCCTCGGCCTTACCCTCTCTTCTGATCTCAAGTGGAACCACTACATTGATTCAATAGCTAAATCCACTTCTAAGAAGTTTGGGTCATTATGTCGATCCAGGATGTTTTTCCCACATGAAACCATCCTGCATATATACAAATCAACAATTCGTCTGTGCATGGAGTACTGCTGCCATATAATCGTCAGGTGCCCCCGCTGTTCATCTCCGTGTTCTTGACAGGCTCCAAAGGAGAATCAGTAATGTGATAGGTACCGACTTGGTCACTTTCCCACCGACGAGAAGAGGCTTCCCTTTATCTGTTCTATAGATACTTCCATGGCTTCTGTTCCAACGAGCTTGAGTCGCTGGTGCCTCCGCAACAGGTGTTTACTCGTGCAACCAGACTGGCAACTGGGTCTCACCCATTCACAGTTAGATCAACCAAATGCAGACAACAATTCTACTCCTGCAGCTTCTTTTCTCGCACTTCTCACCTGTGGTACTCACTTCCTTATTCTTGCTTTCCTGACGGCTACTACCTCCAGGAATTTAAATGCAAGGTCAATTCTCATCTCTTAACTACTTGACCCTAGTTTTTTCCACACCGCCCCGTAGATCCTTTCCTTTCTTTCCACCTTTGCAACTGTCATCACACCTGTATTTCCATTATTCTCTTGCTCCTTTCAAACTGGTTCGTCCTTCTCTTCACTATCCTCTAATCTTTTTACTCTTATGTAGCCCCCTACACATCAGTGGCGTTACCGCCTTGCTCGGGGTGATATGATTAAAAAAATGTTTCGACCTGGCTTCCCTGTAGATATATGTCCCTAGAAAGTTTGAATGGCGTAGATTAAAAAATGTAATCATTTGTAGATTTACATACAAACCCTTCTTTTAAACAGGTTTCCTTAAAAACCATTGACAAGATACTGCATGTAAGTATTTTATTTAATTGTTTTGTGTCCTTATATTTTTTTCTTTTGTGGACATAAATTATGTGGAAATTCTCCGAATGTCCTGTATGATCGAGTGTTCTCGGCTATTTCTTTAACCATTATCAAGGATGGTTTTATTTTAATTTTTAACGGAACGTACGGAATTTTTATTCGTGTAGAGTAATGTTTTATTCTTCAATTACGGTCAGCACATAGTTACAGTGTTCATAGTTGATGTTATATACATGTGTGTAGGTGTGTGTGGGTATGCGTCTGTCTGTCAGTCTGTCTGTCAGTCTGTCTGTCTGTCTGTCTGTCTGTCTGTCTGTCTGTTAATAAAACACAGATTTCCTCCAATCTAATCCGAAGAAGATTATTTAACGAAATGTGTAGCCGATAAAACAGTTTCCTACACTGTTTGAGTTAAGATTCATCAATAACATTTTGATTGTTAAAGAAATATCGGGAAAGTTTTAATTTATATATAACTTATTCTTTTTCTAATTCACTTTTGTTTGAGAATCGGTAATGTGTCTCCTCTTTCAGAGATCAAATCCGACACACAGGTCCAGCGGAATTGCAGTAAGTTGTATGAAAATAAACACAAAGTCGTGTTAGCATCCGTGTCTGGCACAAAACAATTATGAAAACAGAAATTGTCCTACAGAAAACAGAAACTGAGCATCCTCTAAACGTGATGCACGCATGCAAAGCAGCGTATCTGGAAGTGTCCTGATGTGTCTTTGCTTACCGGTGATTTTCAATCAACCCTCTTCAGTTATCTATTTTTATAATACTTTTTTTAAATTTTACTGATAATTTATGGACACGCTTTATATATATATATATATATATATATATATATATATATATATATATATATATTAACGAAGATTAATGAAATGGTTCTAAACAACCGACAACTTGAAACTATTTTTTTGAACATTATTTTTGATCGATACACGTATTTAAGAAGATATTCTGTTTATAATCAAACAGTATATATATTTATTTATACCGACCTGATTATTTACGATAAATATACATTTTCGTAACAAAAATTTATCGTAAATATTCAGGCCGGTAGAAATAAATATATATACTGTTTGATTATAAAGATAATGTCTACGAAAATACTAGTGTCGATCAAAAATAATGTTCAAACAAATAAACAAATAATTATATATATATATATATAATTAACAGGAATATAATAAATAATTATTATATTCCTGTTAATTGTTGTGTTGACAACGGCACCCACTGATGAAGTGTCAGCCGAAGCCGAAAGGTTTCTCAGGGACTTTTTTGAAAAATATGTTTTCCCTTTTCATAAGTGTATACAAATTGTGTGAGGTTAAGTCCTTATTCAAATATATATATATATATATATATATAGAGAGAGAGAGAGAGAGAGAGAGTGATAAGATAGTTTGAAGAAAGAAAGAAAGAAAGAAGTTTAAACAGATTGCTGATTCCAAAATAAAATTAAATTGAATGAGTCTTCATTTAAACTTTGACCAAGAAAGAGTTGTATGTGCCACTTGCTGACACTCGATCTATTCGCAAATATAGAACCTAAAACCAATATGACTACGAACGATTCAAATGTTACCAAAATGCGTTCATATTTTTTATGGCTAACCGCTCGTTTCCAAGCATGCCTCGATACTAATGTGTCTAGCTAATCCCTGTTGAAGACATCTGCTCTGGTACACGGATGCCTCTTCAGCATCCACAGTGTTGACTTGTAGTTTATTTTACGATTATGCTGAGGGGTCCTTAGTTTACAGTTTCGGAGAGATAGCGCATAATCTGGCGTGAGTTTGAACAAGGGCAGTATGCTTAAACGCTTGATCACGATGACTTGAGAACAGCTTCGTCTACTCAACTTCCTTCACAAGGTTAGAGTCACACCATCGTATGAGTTTCAGGTACTTTCCAAAGTTGCTACTAGATGGGATCATTTCCCTAGAATAATATTATCGAGAAGTCACCTTCTTCACCCGTGTCTCTTAGTCGGAATGCTGACGTCCTTACCAATCGCTCTGCAATAATAGCTTAGGTGATAGATGTAATCTATGTTTAACAGAAAAAATTAAGATTTTGAAATTCTAATATGAGAATGTACTCCTGAATAAACGTAAAGAAACCATTAGTATGTGTCGTCACCGGAATAAATTTAAATTTAAATAATTATCTCCTTCTTCCATTTATTCACAATAGAATTTGTCTTTTATACAAATTAGATTTAAAGATTTTGGTGAATCAGTAACCTTTTTCCCCCTACCTACCACTATTAACCAAATGGCCAAGCCACATGCATCCTAATACCAAAAGGAAATTTACTACTACGATTCCCCTAACATAACCCTTTTGTAACAAACATTACCCACCACTTCCTTTATTACCCCTGCTGACGGCATAAGAATTTTTCCGCTATTCGTCCAAAATATTATCTGAATTTACAGATATATATATATATATATATATTCCTATATATATGAGGAGTGAGGCAGTAGCTAGGCTAAAAAAATATTTTTTCTTTCGTTTCTTTCTTTTTCCCTCCCTTCCTTCTTTTATCTCTCTTACCACCTTTTTTCCGTGTTGCTTAAACTTACGTCGATTTAACACGGCTGTCTGTTAATTTTTAGTTACATTCTCTTTATTTTTTTTGCGAATCCAGACGATGTCAATTTTTTCTTTTCTTATTTATTTGATTTTATTCTATCTTTTTCTTTTTCTTTTTCTTTTTCTTTTTCTTTTTCTTTCCCTTTATTTTTATTTTATTTTATTTTTTAATTTCTTTGCAATCTATTTAAAAAGGAAAAGTAGACTATTTTTCTCCAGTTTCTGAAAGAATTTTTTTTGTTGCTGAGGTGATGTGTTGTCCCCCGTGGGGATCTTCATATCGAAATGGCCATTCAACATCTTTGAAGTAATCCTTTTTTAATATATATATATATATATATATATATATATATATATATATATATATATATATATATAGCTCTACCGATATTCGGGAAAGTGTTCGGGGCATAATCACTGCTGAAATAGTTCAACATCTTACTGCCCACAAACTCTTCTCTGACAGGCAATATGATTTCTGCTTTGCCAGGTCCACGGCCGACTTGCTAACAACCGTAACGGAGTACATGCTTCAGCACTTGATGAGTCTGACGAGGCTTAAATAACCGCAAAATGAAGGTCGTTTTGAATGGGCATGCCTCTTCTTCCTACAGCACGAATGCTGGTATGCCACAGGGCTCTATCCTGGGCCCGATGCTCTTCCTTATTTTCATCAACAACCTCCCTGACGAGATCAAGGGCCATGTAGGCATCTACGCAGATGACACCACAATATACTCCCGCACAGTAAGAAACCTGCCGTGGCGGATAGACATAATCTCGCTACTGACCTTGAACGGGATCTACACTCTGTGGTGAAGTGGGGCAAGAAGTGGCTTGTCAACTTCAATGCGTCTAAGATAAGCTGCTGTCTGTCAACCATCACAGGCAACCCCTCCTGCCTCCCATAAGCATGGACCAAGCGATTCTCCCTGAGAGCAATACACTGCGCCTTCTCGGCCTTACCCTCTCTTCAGATCTCAAATGGAACCACTATATCGAATCCATAGCTAAATCCACTGCTAAGAAGGTTGGGTCATTATGTCGATCCAGGATGTTTTTTTCCGCCTGAATCTATCCTGCATATATACAAGTCAACCATCCGTCCGTGCATGGAGTACTGCTGCCATTTATGGTCAGGCGCCCCTGCCGTTCACCTCAGTGTTCTCGACAGGCTCCAAAGGAGAGTCTGTAATGTGATAGGTACTGACTTAGCGGTTCGACTACAGCCACTTCCCCACCGACGAAATGTGGCCTCCCTTTGTCTGTTCTATAAATACTTTCATGGCTTCTGCTCGGACGAACTTAAGTCACTGGTGCCTCCTCAACAGGTGTTTACTCGTGCAACCAGAGTGGCAACTCGGTCCAACCCATTCACAGTTAGGTTAGCCAAATGCAAACGACAATTCTACTCCTTCAGCTTATTCTCTCGCATTTCCCGCCTGTGGAACTCGCTCCCATATTCTTGCTTTCCTGATGGCTACAACCTCCAAGAATTTAAATGCAATTTCAATACTCATCTATTAACCACTGAACTCTAGCTCTCTACCCACCCCGTATATCTTTCCCTTTCTCTCCACCTATGTACCTGTCATCACACCTGTATTCTCATCTTTCTATCGCTCCTTTCTAACTGGTTTGTACTCCTCACTCTCTTCTAATTAATCTCTTTTACAGTTATGTAGCCCCCCGCACATCAGTGGCATTTCCGCCTTGCTCGGGGTGAAATGATTAAAAAAAATATCGTGTTAAATACACCAGTTCCCGTCCGATCACTGAAGTTAAGCAACATCGAGCTTGGTCAGTACTTAAATGGGTGACCATTTGAGATTACCAAGTGTTGTAAACGTAAGGACCAAGAATGGTCCACCGGTCCTCCAGGTTTGGGAGTTGGGTGCAGGACTAACGGAAACAGCAACAAAAAGTTGCTGCCCTATGCACCATTGGGTGTGATGGATAAATGATTATATATATATATATCATTATTGGTTTTAGTCATAATTAAATTAGACAAGCACATAGTTATATTAAACAGTGCTCAATACATATATATTGTAGAGCTTTTTAATGTTTTTCATTTGGGAACGAGTTCTTTCCGCAACCTTGATTTCAACCTTTCGATATCTTCGGGCGATTTATAATAAATGATTTCAGGATCTTAAACACTTTCATTCAGGTGTGTATGGTCTTCAGATGGATTTTTTGGTGCGATTTCATCTGGACATTATTATCGCCTGAAGATAGCAAAAGCTTTAAACCTAGGTTGCTAAAAATAACTCGTTTCCAAATGAATATATATACAGTACTGTGCAAAAGTATTTGGACAAGAATCATTTTATCTTTAATGATGCATATTGACAAAAAATAAACAATTTAATTAAAGTAGTGTTTTTGATTTACTCAACAATGCTTTAACAAGAAAAAATACTTGTTACAAAATAAATTTAATAGTTAGTATAAGAGCCGTTTGCTTTGATCACAGCTTTCGTTATGTCAGGCATTGACATCACAAGCTTATTCAATATGTCTACTGGTATCTCCTGCCAAGCAGCTTGTATTTGTTCCCAAAGTGTGTCTTGTGAAGTAAAATTAGATTTATCAATTCGAGAGGGAGGAATAAGAAAAAAGTTATTCATACCCAAGGATAATAGAATAATGAGTAGTTTCAAAATAACTTGTTAACTAGAATGGAGGAAAAATTAAATGTAACTTCTTTTTAATATATTTCTTTTACACCTAGTATAAAATAATCAATATTTATTAACAATTTACTTGGCTTTTCACCCTATATTTGAATTTCAGTGAGGTTTTTAGGAAAATCACCACTGTCGTAATACTTTTGCACACTACCGGTAGTGTGCAAAAGTGTTAGAACAGGGGTGATTTTAAACTTTATTTTGGTGCCTCATAAAATATAAAATAGTTCTTGTCTTAATACTTTTGCACAGTACTATCGCTCGGTTCCCACTCCACCCACGTCTATTGAACAGGTGAAGAGGCTCATCCCTTGTTCCCTGTCTAGGATGTGGTTTCCGGCCTTCACTTTTCCAATCTTTTCACTCTTACGTAGCCCCCTGCGCATCAGTGGCGTTACAGCCTTGCTCGGAGTAGTATGATTATATATATATATATATATATATATATATATATAAATTCTCTCAGATATTTTGCCGCCGTTATTGATGACAGAGGCACGCTCGTAGTTAAATTGACATAGAAAAAGTTTCATTATGCAATAAATATTCTTTTAAATCGGCAAACATATTTACATTTAAAATAATCGTGTTTTGTGGGGAATCGTGTTTTGTGGGGATGGGAGACAAGAGAAGAAGTGTGTCGCTTGTCAGCAAATGGTAATATTTTAACACTAGCCATTATTGAGTGGAGAAAGAGAATGAGAGAGAGAAAGCACATGAAATTCAAAGTTCAGTGATTTCAGTCTCCCGTTCTGAAATCTATAGGGCAACACATTGACACCGAACGTTAGCACCAGCCTAATCATCAATATCTCTTTATTCGTGTCGATTGATTGATTTGTTTTCTATGACTTATTAACCCTTTATCGGTTATTTAAAGCCGGAGAGTATTTTTAAATTATAAGATATAGTTTGTTTGTTTATCTAGATAATAATAATAATAATAATAATAATAATAATAATAATAATTGTTACTAAGTAATCCATACCAGGGGAGAAATCGTGGATTTATAACTATCCCAAACGTATTTTCGCGTAAGTGAATATAACGAACCCAATCAGAATAAGAACTCGGTTCTCTTATTAACAATTTGGTTTGCAGCATACCAACCCCTATGTGTTATTTAATGATGAAATCAAAATATTTCATACACAATTTTTATTCTTTATTTGTTTTCATTTTTTATATATATAATGATTTAGTGATACAAGTCATACTAATTAACCCATGGTTGGGAGGAGATGAAGTTTATTTCAGAAATTCCGGTTTTATAATCATTTAATTATGCGTTGAATTTTTCTCAATATATATATAGTCATATTAGTCATCCACAGGCAGATCTGTTTCGCTATATCACAGCTCATCAGTACGGTATATAGTTTTAGTGAAAAAATGTGTAACTTTAAACGCTGCTAAACGTTATAAAAGCTCTATCTCCACTCCGATATTGAGCACTTTACGATAAAAAAAACTTGCTTGCCAAAATACTTTTTATCATTAAACTATTGAAGAAAACAACAATCTTCATGCCAAAAACTATCACAACTCAATACACTATATATATATATATATATATATATATATATATATATATATATATATATATATATATTGTGTGTATTTTGGCACCATTTTTTCATTAATGCAGGTTTCATTGAATAATATAGACAAGTTTTGTCTATTAATTTTGTGTAGGATCCGTTCATACCGTCTGATATACTTGATGGTGATGTCGTTGAAAGACAACAAAAAAATCATAGTATTTGTTGAATTTTTTTATCGGGTCTAAGCTTTCGGCTCACATAAGCCATTATCAAAGAGTAAATATTAACACACAGTAAACATAGAACATTTAAGCTATTAACAATAAAGAGAATTGAATTGAAAATATAAGTCCATCCCTACCGTGGCGGATGGCCGATATATATATATATATATATATATATATATATGCAACAATATTACTTATAAACGTTTGGTTAAATATGACAAATGAAAATTTAATTAATTCCCCACCAAATCTAAACTAGCTATGACCAATATAGTGTATCAGTTTCAGTTCTCAGTACAAGACTTTGTTTATTGTCATAAAACAATATTATCCTAAGCAAGGTGATGATGCTATAATCATGCACTAGGTTACTGGGAATTAAACAATATGTGGAAGCTTTCACAAGAAGAATAAAAGAATAAAGAAGAATAAAAGAACAAGTTCCAGGTAAACAGAAGACGGCGGTCGGCGTTTCATTTAAATTTTTGAATAGTATAGGTAGCAGGAAAGAAAGAAACCGAAATAGGCGAGAAGTTCGAGAAAAACATTAGAATAGAACTTACGGTTGCATCTAGTAAGTTCGACGGATAAATGATGAGTCTTGTTGCCAGTCTAGTAGCACGGTTAAATTAATTAATTCGAATTACCAAGGAGGAAAGCTCATCAGAACAACTGCCATGAAAATATTTATTGAAAAGACAGAGGGATAGGAAAATGACTAAATTCAAGATGGCATATCATGGTCATTTATTTTATAAACCCTTCTTTGAATTTTATAAAAATTCCCGAGATATATAGCAGGAAAACTAGACCAAATATGGCAGCAATATTTTTTTGCTGGGACGAATGGTTGATTTAAAAAAATGCCAAACAGATTCTGACAAGAAAAAATTAGCGGTATGGCACAGAGAACCAAAGATTGATTCACACTTTTAAATCAATATTATCTTTTAACAGTTTATTGACTATTTAATTCTTGATATTGTGACAGCATTCTATTGGAAAATTGAAAAAATGCGATAAAAAAATAAATAAACTGACCTTGTTGATTGAATTTAACAGAACTCGTTTATATATATATATATATATATCCCATCACTCACCTATCTGCAGGTAGGTCTTACGAATACATAGTCCGGAAATACCTCCTTATACTGAAGTCTTCTGCTAGCATAAGTAGTGAGATTGTATCCATCGCTAGCTTGCTCGGCCTGTCACGTAGCTTACAGCACCTGATATTCCCCCAGCAGTTATTCATCTGAGCATTGACCAGGCTCACAACTATTTTCATTCGATGATCGAACGGGAGCAGGTGTTTCAAAGTGATACTTTATCGGTGTTGTAGTGTTTCAACGTGATATCGCTGTGAACTATATATACGATAAAAATATAGCTTTATTGTATGCTATATTTATGGGTTAAAACCCTCTTTATTAGGGACAAAACGTATGTAAATATAAAAGTGGACATTGAAATCAACGTCCAACGGCGATTGTCTGTTTCATGCTTAAACGAAATCGGCAGGTCATTTATTAAATACATATGTGTGTGTGTCTGCGAGCACGCGCGTAAATTTAAGCAACAACCCCTCTTTTATAGAGGTTTCATTGGTGACAACAAAGCACAGAAATGAAGCTTTACCTTACATTTTTCTTTTACTCATACAAGTGATTTCTTTTCAGGGTATAGAGTGTATAAAAACTGTCGGAGATTATTTGTGGATCTAAGCATTTTCAGCCATTATCAAAGGTGCCTTTTATTCTTTTTACTTAACTGAGTATACCTTATATATATATATATATATATATATATATAAAGAGAGAGAGAGAGGTGGGAGAAGCAATGTGAATGTTTTCATTTCCGAACACAGTCAGTATGCTGTAGCCGTGTTCATAACTTGTATATTTTCTATTGTTAACGCTTCCATTATTTTTTTTAATGGAAGAGTTTCCAATAAAAAGAAAACATTAACTCTTGATAATATCAATTATGAACATGACCACAATGTATTGAACGTGCTTGTCAATTAAAATATTCATACATATATATATAGTCATCCGTAGACAGATCTGTGTTTCTGTATCACCGCTCATCAGTACGGATAGACAGCCGATTGCTTCTAGACAGGATTGAAACCCTACCGAATTGGAATCAGTTGGCGATTCTACCTCTGAGTTCTGAGTGCTTGTTAGAGGAAGGAATACTTTAGCGTGTCATATACAATGTAGACACACGCCAGTAGCCGAGAGTGTTCAAATTCATTATTGAATGAACGATGCGTAGATGCGTGAGTCACTATTGGTTTTTCAAAGTCTACCATTTCTCCATAGTGCTCAATCGGGGTGTGAGAGCACAATTAATCATATATATATATATATATATATATATATATATATATATATATATATATATATATATATATATATTATATATATATATATATATATATATATATATATATATATATATATAATATATATATATATATATATATATATATATATATATATATATATATATATATATATATATATATATATATATATATATATATATATATATATATTAAATTAAAATCTACATCAGTTAAATGAAAGAAACATCTTTGATAATGCCTAAGAGATTAAGCTCAGATGCACAAATCATTTGAAAAGCTCTTACACACTTTATGTTCAGAAATGTGCATTGTGGTGCAGTAAATATCGCTTCAGAATGAAAATTTGGAGAGTTCGAATTCGTTGCATTCACTTACATGCAAATACCCTCGGAAAGATATTAATCCGTCTCTTCCTTCCAGCTATGGGTTAAAGAACAGGTCAAGTTCAGTTCTATCGCTTTGGTTGGCAACCAATCTACCGCAGAAAGTAATGGCAACCTACTGCGGGAAAATCTGTCTCTCTTAAAAGAGACATAATCGCCCAAACGTGTATAACGTACAGTACATAACTGACTGAAATCCAGAAAAGAACTCACTTTTACGAATGCATGTAAAATATAATAAAAAGCTTGATCGCAGTGCCTTGTCTTTCGTCTTCAGTGAAACAAGGATAGATAGATAGATAGATAGATAGATAGATAGATAGATAGATAGATAGATAGATAGATAGATAGATCATGAACAGGCTAGGATAGATAGTGAGTGAGTGGGTGAGTGAGTGAGAGATAATGAGAGAGAGAGATTTTGAATACGTTTCATCTTCATGCATATAAACGGATATATCAGCTTATATGTATGTATTTAGCTTAAGTGTGCAATTGATTGTATTTATACAGAAGGTAAACACGACAATTAAAAGAAAAGCAAGTTACCAAGAGCAATGTTTAATGTGTACAAAACTGAAATTAAAACAACAAAATAACTGCGACGTTGTAAGAAATGGTGAAACAAAAGCAGCAATATGTAATGATGGAAGAATAATACATCCAACATTACCTTCTCAAAACCACACGGTTAAATCAGATAAAATATTCTCCTGGACTTCTATATGGTTATTGTCTTTACTGCAAGCTGACGACATGTAAAATAATTCCCAATGGATAACTGACAGAATTAACTATTCGAAACTCGATTACTGTTATTCTTTTGTTTCACCAGTTCAGACTTTTACAACTGGGATACGCCATGCCATTTCCACCGAGTCGAAGCGTCCGCATTCTTCATATGCTATATATATATGCAACAATATCGACAGCGTATTTGTCATATTTAACCAAATGTTTAAAAGTAATATTGTTGCATATATATATAGCATATGAAGAATGCGGCCATTCAGACAGTTGTGGTGCGTTTGATATCGGCTCGGAACGAGAAATCAGGGAGCCGAGTTCGAATTCCAGCCGAATTCATTGCATTCACTTACGTGCAAATACCCTTGGGAAAGGTATTAATCCGTCTCTTCCTTCCAGTTATGGGTTAAATAACAGGACAGATTGGGTTCTATAGCCTTGGTCGGCAACCAGTCTACCGCAGAAAGCAATGGCAACCTACTGAGGGATAATCTTCTGCCCAGTCAATCATGTTTCCTTTGAGACATGATCGCCCAAGCGTGTATCACGTATGGCACTTAACTAACTGACTGCTGTTTTGTGAACAGACTTCTGCGTGGATGCTTTCCCGAACACTACAATCTTAACTGTTTTATGCCAAAACCCCAATCGTTTCCGTCTTTATACAAAGCTTCACACAATTGATTCGAGAGTCATTGTAATAGAGTGTAAGTGAATGTAAAAGGTGGGAGAAGGGAGATTATTTTAATTGTTTTCTACGGCTTATTAACCCTTTACCGGTTATTTAAAGCGACAAAGTACTTTTCAATTATCAGATTTTTTTAATTTCAGATAATAATGATTTTAGTGATACAAATCTTACTAATTAAACCATAGCTGAAGAAGAAGAGTTTTCCCAAGGGAATTTGCACGTAAATTAATATAATGAACCGGAATTTGGAATTCAACTCACCGACTAACAATTCTGAGCCATTATTCATTACACCACCAGCGCATTCAAGCTTACAGGACCTGGTATTCCAAAGTGGTCACCCATCTAGTGACTGACCAGGCTTGTCGTGGCGGCCGTAAGCCTTGCGACAGCGCGCAAGTGACAAAATCGAGCAAATGATTTTGAACTCTATCAAGGCTGAAAAATGAGCATTGGGCTGCTCCAGCCCAGATATGGCCAACATACTCAATCTTTCGTTCTGATCTGATTTGTATAACGAGAAAGCTTGGCAGAAAGAATCGGGTGCTTTTTGGAGCAGTAAAAGCCACCGACAACTTTTACCAGTATATTTAGATATGGATCATATTTCTAAATTCCCTCTGAGGTCTGTGGTGTCGTTGTCTCTCAACATACTTTTGTTTTTAATCATTTCACCACAAGCAAGGCAGTTTTATTACTACTGTTGTGCATGGGGTTTACAAAGTGGAAAGTGATGAGAAAGAGGGGTAGGTTATAGGAGGTGTCAGGAGGAGGGTAATAGAAAGATGAGAATACCGGTGTGATGGAGGTAGAGTGGATGAAGGAAAGAGCTTCAAAGAAAGGATGCGAGTTAGTGAGATAGGTGATGACTATTGACTTTACATTTAAATTCCAGGAGATTGTAGCTGTTGGGGAAGCAAGTATATGGAAGGGAATTCCACAGGCGGAAGGTAAGGAACTTTGTAGCAAGTACAACCGTTCATCATGCCTTGAGTAAGTGGTAATAGGAATGACTTACTGGTTGCTGAAATTGACCTGGTTTAAATTCTCTAATACTTAAACGGTTGGTAGATATATATTCTTTCTGTTTGCTCTCTGGATATTTATATATATAGTTTTTTTTAGTCATATCACCCCGAGCAAGGCGATAACGCCACTGTTGTGCAGGGGGCTACATAAGAGAAAAAGATTAGAGGAGATTGAAGAGAAGGATAAACCAGTTAGAAAGGAGTAAGAAAAGGATGGGAATACAGATGTGATGACAGTTGCAAAGGTGGAGAGAAAGGAAAGGATATACAGGGTGGTGTAGAAAGAACTAGGGTCAAGTAGTTAAGAGATGAGTATTGATCTTGCATTTAAATTTCTGAAGGTTGTAGCCGTCAGGAAAGCAAGAATAAGGAAGCGAGTTCCACAGGCGTGAAGTGCGAGAAAAGAAGCTACAGGAGTAGAATTGTCGTTTGCATTTGGTTTATCTAACTGTGAATGGATGAGACCCAGATGCCAGTCTAGTTGCACGAGTAAACACCTGTTGCGGAGGCACCAGTGACTTAAGTTCGTTGTAGCAGAAGCCATGAAAGTATTTATAGAACAGACACAGGGAAGCCACATCTGGTCGGTGGGAAAGTGGCTGTAGTCGCGCCGCCAAGTCAGCACCTATCATATTACTGATTCTCCTTTGGAGCCTGTCAAGAGCACGGAGATGAACAGCGGGGGCGTACTCTAGAAATTACGATCTTTGATCCTGCCAAGGTTGGAAAGTGGGAATCGGTTAATTATCCTCCTCATTCTCATAATGTTTACTTCTTACCATCTTTTCTTTTTTTTTATATCATGCCTCATTCATCATAATTTTAACAGTAACTCTGTCATGAGTGGCTCGCTCTTGATCTTTGTACTTAGGGAACTATAGAATTAAAAAGAATTCTGAGAATGTGAATGTAACCAGGTGACTTTTGCTTCGGTAAAAATATGTTATCAACCGTCAGATGTTGAACGGAACGGTCGAAACGTTAACAACATCAAAAAGAATCGCTTCTCAGCCTTCCAGTTGGAATCAATGTATAGTATTTATTCTCCTCATTTTTCAAAGGAGAAGGCGCCTAGTCCTGGGAATTTCAACTTTACAACAACTCCTTCCTTATTGCAGAGGTGTTGTTAGTATAATATTGACACCAGTGTGACAGTAGTCGCCTGGACTTGGAAATGTTTGTCCTTGGACCACGTATGGACATGGACAGCCCTCATAAAAAAATAAAGACCTTGTGTCACATCCTACCTTGGTCGGGAGGTCAGGTAAATACTCTTTCAGTCTTCGGGACGGGCTCAATGCGCAATGTTCTCCTCATTTTACAAGAAAGTGAGAGAGCGCACGCTAGGTCCCACGGATGTCAACCCTGCAAACATCGCCTTTCTCATTCTAATAAGAGAGGCGGAGCCGGTATAAGGACACCAAGGAAAAGTTTTGTCATTGATCCTATGGTAGCCCACATAAAAATTAAAGACCTGCTGTTACATCCTACCTTAGTAAAGAAGTCAAGAAAATAAAATATCAAGTACAAGAAGAGATGGCCGCTTTTAAGGACACTTTGCAGCTGCTGAAATTGCAAATACACATTTTAGAACTGAAAAGGAATGACACACAGGTGATGGCACCATACGCACAGCATCTCCTTTTTTCCCTGAAACTCAAATCCTTGGGTCTGTTGCGAAGATTTATCCTTGTCAATCAACTGCTATTTTGAGAAAAAAAATACAAAAGTAATGAATGGGCGCATGTCGTCAAAAGTGACGGCAAAATGTTTATATCAATATGCCGTCTAAATTTATATCAATATGCCATCTAAAATAATGGCAGCATATATATTGATATACCAACTACTGGATATCTTATATTAACACATTAAAAAAAACGAAAAACAAAATAATCCCAAAACATTGAACGTGACAGAGGGTAATATATATATATATATATACACACACAGTTTTTGCTCTGCGTAACTGCCTTTTTGTTAACACTTTGGTTAGTTTAGTATCGAGCACTTTTCTTTCCTGGTGGTTCGTTCCGTTCGAGGGTTTTTTTCTTTACTGTGAAGAACCGTATGCATTGTCGGTCCTACGCAGTTTTCTTTTTTTTTCCCCTCTTTGTCCAAAGCTCTATAGCCGAGGACGATAACGGAGTTAGATTCTGCTGGTTATTCATAGTCTTTAAAAGTTTCTTGTGTAACATTTTAAGATTAGAATACGCACAGAGTCGGTTTTATTATTATTATTATTATTATATATATATATATATATATATATATATATATATAAGCAGCAATTATCGGATTTTTTCAATCAAACACTATTTTTATTGCTCTAAACGTAGTTAATGATACTTAAAGACTGGGAACTTAACGCACACACATACACGATAGTCTTTATTACAATAGAGAATTTTTTTTTCTTCACTACTCGACGACATAATTATTGCAAAAAATAAAGTAATAATGCACTGTTAAGGAGCAAGCACGCAGCAAGAGCTTCCATAACCAATAGTAAAGTTTAATAACTGGTAGCAAAAAGAATGAACTGAGCCGATGCTGCTTCGCTACTGTCTTTCTCCAGGAGCATGACAGGAGGCAAATATATATATATATATATGAAAAACTATTTATTATTAGATCCCTTAAAAATAAAAAATTATTAAATAAACGCAACGAAATTAATGTCATAGGTAGACATTGTAAATTATTCACATTAGAAAATGGATAAAACCTAAATTAAATAACATGCATATAACTAACAAGTACATAAGAAAAATAATCACTGACGAACTAGGTAAAAATATAGCCAAAAATAGAATAACTTTTTCTTTTTTAAATAACCCACCCCCTTTGTATCAGGATAAAAACTTTACAACAAATGGATAGATGAAACAAAAAAATAGCAGTTTAGGGTTTTTGGAGAAAAAAAAAATTTTTCTTTAACAAATAGACTAAAAAGGATAAGTAAGATGATTGGTACTCAAAAAGGAATATCACATCAAATGTAATAAAACTGAAGGGAAAATGATAAGATCAGATTAATGGGAGGTAAAACATTAAGGAAGAGAAACAAACAAGAGAAGAAAAAAAGAGGAAAAAAGTTGGTTAGCATGTATTCTTTGGGGTCAAACCCCAAAGTGAATCTCCATTCTGATTAGCCACACACAAAAAAAAAACACCCACATACATTCACAGCAAACCAAAAGAATTTGTCATTTAAATGTAAATCATCTGCACAACCACACCAACATTGCCTGATGATGAGAACCTATCTCGAAAGATAGAGATTTCCATGTCGCAATGTAAAATTGATATTTAACCATATAATTATATTATATTAAGCTCTATAATACTCATTATATTGAGCACTGTTTATAATAAAATAAATGCCAGAGCACTCAAAATAAAAAAAAAACTTGATTCCTCTTCACCTGGAATTATATATATATATATATATATATATATATATATATATATATATATGAAATTAATTGTTTGAACATTATTTTTTTATTATTTTATTATTCATTTCAAATTGTCGGTTGCTTATAACCAAGTTTCGTTAAAATTCGTTGATTTCTGTAATATATATATATATATATATATATATATATATATATATATATATATGTTTCGTTAAAAATGACAGACAAGGTATTATCATTAAGTTTTTATATAATTTTTCAAGTGTTCGTATAATTATTTTCTTTTCGGAAATCAAATTATATAACAATTGTCCAAAGCTTTTGCACTTTCGGTCGCTTTCGGCTATACTTTTAGCCATTAGCAAGAATCAATGTTGTCTTACTTATAAATAAACATGTGGAAAGTTTATGCATATAGAGTCTTGTGTATGTTAAGTTCTGAACACAGTAAGCACATTATTACCGTGTTTATAATTGATGTTATTAAGTGTAGGATTCCTTTTTTCTATTAGTAATGCCTCCATTATTTCTAATCTTCTTTTGCATGTGGATGATGTTAATATGTATGTATTATCAACGAGGATATCACGGATAGAGGTCCTGGAAGATCTCGATGTGTGTTTAAATGAGATCGGATGGAACTGTTGTGGAAAAGGTGTAATATATATATATATATATATATCGAGCGTCCAAAGCTCAGAGGTAGCTTCGCCGACTGACGCCAATTCGATCGGGTTTCAATCCTGGGTTAAAAAGCAATCAGAGTCTAAACGTACTGATGAGATGTGATACAGCGAAACAGATCTGTCTGCAGGAGACTAATATATATATAAATTAAAAAAGGATTAATTCAATGATGTTGAATGACCATTTCGATATGAAAATCCCCACGGGGGATAACACATCACCTCAGCAACAGAAAAATCCTTTCAGAAACTTATTTATTATTTTTCTGTTGCTGAGGTGATGTGTTATCCCCCGTGGGGATTTTCATATCGAAATGGTCATTCAACATCATTGAATTAATCCTTTTTTAATTTATATTTGCTCTGTAATATTTTATTACATGGAGCTCTCTTCCTGTATCATTTTTTAATATTAAAATAAAATTTTTAATATTAATTAGGATCGGATTTTTGGAATTTACCTTCCTGCTTTTTTCGCTTGGATTAAAGTATCTGAATTAATATATATATATATATATATATATATATATATATATATATATATATATATATATACATACGGTTTTATTACGATAGATAAAATTCAAGGTTTTAGTTAATAAGAAAAATATGAATATCACTAAAGAATGGATAACTTGTTTTAAAAGCTTTCACACAAATGAAATAAGAAAGTATCAATGCTTTCCTGTAATCAATCAGTTGTTTTATTCATGATATGCGTGTAGGATTCCATGTACTTCTTGTATGAAATTAATGTATTTTTCAATATCCGGCTACGGATTTATTGACACAACGACGTATTTATAAAATAAACATCTTTTAATAGTTACATTATCGAGTTATTAATGAAACTATTTTTTTCTTGTCTGATGTCAATGCATATTTCAATATCGAGCTACGGATTTATTAACACCAAAACCTATTTGTGCGAAAACATAAATACTTTGTCATCATTAAACTTATTCATGAAAATACATATTTACTGTATAAAATTAATGTTTTTTGCAATATCTGATTACAGATGTATATATTTTTAATTTGAAAAATGAACGTCTTTTTACCCTTAGGCTACCTGCTTATTAATTAAACTACGTGTTTCTTGTGTGAAATGAATGCATTTTTAACATCACCTACGGATTTATTGTTACAACTATGTATTTGTTTCCTAAAATTAAAGCTTTGTTCTTTTTTTTTTTCATTCTTAGGCTACCGGGGTATTAATGAAGCAGTGTATTTATTGTATAAATGAATGCATTTTTCAATATCAGGTTACGGATTTATGGACACAATTTTGCGTTTTTATAATAAATAACTTCTCATTGTTAGACTAGCGGCTTATTAATGAAACTATGTTTCTTGTATAAAATGAATGCATTTTAAAATATCAGCCTACGAATTTATTGATACACTACGCATTTGTTCTGGAAAAATAAAAGCCTTTTTTTTTCTTTTTTTTTTCTTTTTTGGTGGGGGTTAATGAAATTGCTTATTTCTTGTATAAAATGATTGCATTTTTCAATATCAGGCCACGGATTTATTGATATAATTATATATTTATTTTCTAGCATAAAACACTTTTCGTTCTTAGGCAATGTATTTATTGTGTATATGAATGAATCTTTCAGTATCAGGCTACAAACTTATTGATATTAACATTAGGGCTACCATCCTCTTCTTTGTTGTTATTTATACACTAGCTTACTTAATATGCGGTGTGAATTGCTTTTAATGTCTATTCCCACTTTATGCAACCGGCCTATTCTCTGGTCTTCTTTAGGTGTTTGTTGATCCGAGTAACTTTCAAGCAATATCGAAGTGAACGCTTTATTTAATCGACACGTGTGAATTATTTGGGGTCTGCTGCACGTGTCTAGGGCTTTCGCATTTGCTTCTTTTTTTAATACTGCTCAATTGTAACTCGTTCTTTTTCCACCGAGTCTACATCTTTACTACCCTGCCTAAAGATTGAACTTAAAATTACTATGCCCCCCCACCCCCACCCCAAAAAATCGCGAACATATGAACTAGGCTATTGTCAAAACCGTACTAAATAATAAGCCGTCGAGATATTCCTAGACAGCGGAAGGCCAACAATCTACCACTGTAAATAAAGGGGTCAGTTTGAAATTCTCTTAACGTTACCCAAATTAGCAAAATGTAACCGGAGGGTAAAGTGAAAGAAATATTGTGATAATAGCAACAGAGATGAAGATATTCAACTAAATGCCAATAATGTACATATTTTGAATCATAAATAATTTCCTTTTTTAGAAATCAATTGTAACGACATATATCTCATCCTAACTATTGATCATATGTGGCTGTTTAGAATAAATTTCGACTAAACTTACATACTTTAGGCTTTACGATACAATTACACCTCGAGGTGGTGCAATGGTTAACAAGCTTGCCTCGCTAGAACCATTATAATTGAGTAGTGACTTCAATCCTCACTGGATGTTCCATACTTTAGGCCTTGTGCCATATCTAAGCTGCGCTTTGACTTAGGAAATTACCACTATAGTAGCAGTGTTTAATCCACTTAAAAATGTTGTTCTCCGTGACAATACAAAGTCGCATGAAGAAAGAACAACACATGAAAAGAAATTGGAATTAGGTTAGTTTGTTCTACCCAACGCTGTTATTACCTTTTACAATCGCTGCAAAATGATTTGATGTGGAAAACCTTTTCCAATGAGAACCAGACACAAAAGTTCGTTTAAAATAATTTTACTTAAAAGTTATTGCAAATAATGATGAATGTGTAACTGAATAAAATGCAATTAAACTTTTGTTTTCGAGAATTAAATTAATAAACAAAAACAAATTATTTATAACTCGACTAATGAACTTCATTTCCCAGAATTGCAGTCAGAAAGCTTATTCAGAAAATAAATTATTGGTTTTGTTTTGCAATCGAAACTACACTAATGGTTTCCGCGTTTTCTCGTATACACTTTATGAACTCCTCGACATAACAGGAGAAATCTCTGTTCGAGAAGCTTACAACAAACCGACAATGTTTTTGCTCAAGTCTGTGTTCTAACAAGAGATGTCTTTCAAAATGAAAAAAAAACAATTTCCAAGATGAGTAATAATTTTGTAATTCAGATATTAAATAAAGCAATGGCTAATTTTATGACATCAAAAAATAATGAATACAAAACGGATTTTTAGAAAATAAGAATTAAAAACAAATAACAATGAGCAGCAAAACATTTTAGGTTCAATGATTACGTCACTAAACGTCGTAAATTATTAGGGTTGAAGGGGCATTACATGTACTGCGGCCATAACAGCAGTTGAGTGTCTAGGGCAAAATAAAGCCCATCTCTTTTCGAACTGGTTTTAAAACTGATTCCCTTCTTGCCTGATTGTCAAGAGACACCAAGCCAGTTGTTATTTAACCCATAGCTGGAGGAGGTGAAGAGATGGATACTTTTTCAAAAGTCTGAAAGTGAATGTAAGCAAGTTTGTCGGAATTCGGACCCGGCTCGGCTCACTGATTTTTTTTTTCTTTGCTGGGTCGATGATTGTTACAGTACCCGCATATCCGGGATGCACTGTAACAAAAGAGAAACAATAAACAAAAAAACATAGAATAAGTGAAGAAAACAGAAACGAGAACCTAAATTATTAACCCCATTTAATGAAACAGAGAGAAGGAAAGAGAGAGCGAAAGAGAGAGAGAGAGAGAGAAAGAGAGAATGACAAAGAGTAATGAAAAATCCGAAAAGACCTACTTACGTTTGCAAAAGGGATCCCGTTAGAGAAACCATCTATGCGAAGGACCGTGGCCTTGCGTGCACCTTACAAGCTCACAGCGCGCGCTTCAATTCTCTGAATGAAACGCGGCCCAATTCACGCACGTGCTAACGTGTACACGCTCGTCACGTGACGGCTTCGACGGCGGCCTGATGTTAACGACAGTCATTTTGTTTTTTGTTGTTTTTTTTGTGCGTGTTGTTTTGTTTCTTTCTTTTCTACTTTAATTTGTTCCTTGTTTCGATGGCGACCCTCGTCATATAGTTATTCTTACTCTAGCCGCGACTCCACAACCACCTCCCACCACTTCCATGACCCTGACAAATAAGACGATGGCGGCGGTAAATGGGGAGAAACAGGAGGAAGATATCATTTCCCTCACGTCCAGCAAATTCCTTTGCTCTACACACGGTTTCTGACAAACAAGAGAGAAACATTTTTTACCAATACTAGTTTCCTTTTCGTCTTTTATTTCTCAATGCAAGTGGTTACTCACTGATCTTCATCTGCCTTTAGTGCATTTGAACGCATGTAAAACAAAGAAAGAAACCATGTGCAAATATTTGTGTGTTGTGTGTGATAATGGTTCGTGTCTAGCTAATGTGCAATCGCAAACTCAAATTTGGGGTGGCCTCCTTTTTATTTTTTTATTTTTTTATTTGTGAGAAATTCTACCAACATTCAAAGATAGTTGACTTTAACACAGTATTCGTTACAAATCCTGGACGGTGTAAATGTATTTCTACAACTGCGATCTTACCAACATTTAAAGAAAAAACCCACCGGATTCCAAAACGTGGGGAAGGCAACGCGTATCGTCCTTTGGGACTTCATCGGATTAAAGCGATGTTTCCGTTGATGTAACTACACATGCGCAAGAAAGAGCGGAAAGAGGGAAATTTTAAAGTTTTAAATTTGTATTTTATTTTAAATTTGTCTGTGTATATTAGTCTAGCCAATTTTGTTTAGTTTCCTTTACTTTTTGTTTATGTTTCTTTATTGCTTTTATCATCAAATATCCCACATTCTTATAACAGGTTATGTCAAGAATGGTAAAACGTTTTAAGAACCTGGAGCCAAAATTTACTATCGATGATCTAGCGATTAAAGTACTTTCTATAAATTTTCGTCTTAGTAAATTGTTTTTATTTTCTTTTAATTAAAATAGAATTTCTTTTTAAATCGAAATTATAGTCAACCTCATTGAGAAATTAATGCATTGTTTAAAGATTTCAATATTTTCAGCATCCCCTCAAATTCGTGCGCATGCGTAATTACATCAACGAAAACATCGTTTTAGCCCTATGTAGTCCTAAACAACGAAATACGTCACGTAAAAAAACAATAATTTCCCTAACGTTGTTCTGCTTTATAAAAAAATATATATCTTCTTCTCTTATATCGTATACTGTAGAATTATAGATCTCGTTAAATGCATGCAAAGTATTATTTCAGGTTCTTGACAAATACTTTTTAATAGAACAAGTCAAGTTATATAGTATATACAGATAAAACAATGTTTTTTACATTTAATGAATTTCTTACCCATCTTACCGAAAAGATTACAAACACACCAAATTAATGAAATGCCCTAACCAGCTTTCTAAAATAAATTAACCCTCTAGGGCCATTCGTATCATATTTGATACAGTATGAAAACAAGCCTTGAAAGAAATATTTTCCTGAAAAATTTTTTAAGAGAAATATTTTATAAATTTCAAATGAAAGCAGTACTGACTGCTCAGTCAATGAATACCAAATGTTTCCTTATAGGGAAATACCAAATATTTCCTTATAGGGAAATACTGTATCAAATATGATACGAATGGCCCTAGAGAGTTAAACGAATAGAAAACCCTGTAGTTAATCAATAAAAGAAATCTACAAAAAAGTAAAAACAAATATTTATCTTTGAGAAGCAATAAAAATTTCTATGAATAATATCAAAGTGGAAACAGTAACAATGTTAACAAAATCAACAGTTAAAAAATTGTTGAAGGTTATAGAATGTTAAAAAGCCTATATTAATATGAAAAATGATAACATAATAATTTATTGGGGTATATAAGATATTTTATTAATAAACAAAATATATGTGTGTATGATATAAGCTATACCTTTTGAATTTATTTAGAAACTAGCAGTATAGCCTGGTGTTGCTCGGGTGTAATGAAAGCTTGAATATTAATCCATGGTCCTGGACCTCAGACTCAGCCTAAAGAATATATGTGTGAAGTTTGGTCAGAATCGGATAAAAATTGTGTATTTGTATAAAGGACATACAGGCAGATAAACAGACACATACACAAACATCTTGCCTTATATATATATATATATATATATATATATATATATATATATATATTATCGATTTTCTGCACTATTGTAAGACCTGCAACCTTGAAACTTCTGAATATCGTTTCTTATGTCTTTGTCTATGAGTGTATCAAATTTGATTAAAATCGGACCACTCCTTCTATAACCCGATTTTTTCGATTATCGATTTTCGATATTTATCGGAATTACCTCGACACAAAACCTAGCTAAGAACACTCGCAGACACTTATAGTACAACTATGTAAATTTTCAAGAAAAGTGGTTCAGCCGTTTTGGAGTCTATAGGTAACGGACACACACACACAGACAAAGACACACACAAACAGACAAAGTTCCATTTATAAATAAGTTTAGATAAAAAGTTAAGATGCGCATATTTTATTTGGATATTAAAACTTGACATTCCAAAAGCGAATTCTTACTAAAATTTGTTCTTTTGAATGGAGGTGTTATAACCTGACTCTTGCGCAGTATACAAATATAAAGACAGCCTGAAAAATTTTCCAGCATCATTTGCTTAATAGAAATTTTATTATGGAAAGTGAACATTTTTTTTTTAGCCTTGTTTGGTTAATACTAATTTTGTTGGGGAAACAGATTTGTATAATAATATGACAGCGTATTTATCATCTGATTAACGTTTAAAAAACAATGAATAATTTATTATTATTATTATTATTATTATTATTATAGGGAAATATATGGTAAATTAAGAAAAAATTCTCATGTGACGAGTTTCATCCTTTTGGACTAAAGTAATATACACGTTTATGCGACTAAATATGAACTAGGCATATAAATATTATTTATTTATTTACCGACATCAAAAGATTCCTAGGAATTAATAATGATTATGTTGAATCTTCTGCAACAGAGAACGAATACACTGCGAATCAAACACATTGCCTGATATTGTTAAGTTATTTAGGGCTAAAAAGATGACCATGCAACTATATTTGGTATTGTGTAATAGTGCCCTCTTTGTTTTCTGTGTGTGTGTGCGTGTGTGTGAAATCAGATACAGTTACATACTCTGCAGCCAGTCCTTCGCTAGCTTTTTACTTGGTCCAGTGCTTTGAAATTTCACGCTGTAGAGTTGCGAGGTAGTCTAAGCAAATCGCAGGAAAATTGTCCGTTTGCAGTACGGGCGACTTCATTGAGAAAGAGAGTTTGGATAAAAAAAAAAACTCGGCTTAAACAAGTAAACAAGTCAAAAAATAATGAGGACAGTCGTATGATTATCTCACGATAATTATACCCTCAAAAAAAAAAAAAATACAAGCCACCATATCAACGAAAATAAATCTTCCCAAATGCAAATTCGACTCTGCTTTTGTTATCGGAATAAAATAAAATTATTCTTCAGCTGTCGCAAATTATTAAATAAGTCAAGGCTTTTTTTTTTTTTTTTTTTTGTCAGTGTTGTTTTTGTTAATTTTTCTTAATCCGTATGGTAAGCTATAAACTATTGTCAGTAGTTAATAAATTCATGTTCAGACCCACAAAAAAATTAAACCGTCAGTCTACAATGAAAAGAGTGACATTAAAACAACTCATTCTATATATTAGCCCTGAGTGTCTCATACTTCCAGCCTCGTGCCACATCTAAACTGCGCTTAGAAAATCACCATTCTATATATAAGACTTAATCAGAATGTGGGGGACTAAAATGATTTCTAAAGTATTACGAAACAGGAAAATCTCGTTAGAAACAAAGAAATGACTAATGAATGTTATATCGGTTATCCTATATTACAGTTGATGTTTGACATTCTTCTCACAGATGAACAGACTCGAGTTAAAATAAATGCGATACTACAGAAAGATGCTGAGAATTACATGGACTGAATATGCGAACAACGACGAGAAAAAATGAAAACGAAAAATGACATAATTAGAACCGTAAAAGAAAACAGTTGAAATTTCTAAGTTGCACCATTTGGAAAGAGGGCTTGGAAAATTCAACACTCACGGGACATATTGAAAACATATTGAACCGACGAAAGCAGCGCTCAAAAATACCTGGCGAGCGTGTGTAGATGGTTGGAAGAAGAGAAAGAGACATAGCAAAAAAGACAAACTCAAAAAGCTACAGAAATTGTGAAGAGCCATTATCGCTCTCGTCCTGAAGGGACACGGCACATGTAAGAAGAAGATACGATGAATGAAATGACGATGCTACTGTAGCGTGAGGCCCACCGCGTCCCTAGAAGATATACGATGTGTTTATCGCTAAAATAAAATATATGATGATTTACTAAGCGCAGCTTAGATTTGGCACAATACCGAAAATATGGAGCACCCAGTGAGGATAGAACTCACTACTCAGTTGTAATTGTTCTAGCAAGACAAACTTGCTAAGCATTACACCACGTCGAGGTGCCCGAAATAAATATATGTATTGTATTTGATAGAGTGTTTACTTTTACCTCTCTACTTTTAATATAAATAGCATATAGATATATAAATATTAATATGAGGTTTAAATAAATACATATGCACATACTATATTATACTATAGTTCGATGCTGCGGTAGACCTCACACTATAGTCGAAACGGGAGGTAGAACTCACGCTATATGGAGGTATAGTAATACCTTCTTCTATGTGCCCTTTCCCTTCAGGACGTAGGCGATCATGGCTTTCCACGTTTCCCTATCCCTGGTGGCTCTGAGCACGTCTTCTCCTGTTACACCATGAAACCCTCGTTCCGTCATCCACCTGACTAGGTCCTTCAAATATGTTATCCGTTGCTTTCCCCTGGCCTGTTAGTATCAGGTTCTCCAAGCCCTCCTTCCTCATTGTATGTCCCAGGAACTTCAGCTGTCTCATCTTGATGCTCAGTATTAATTTCTTTTTTTGTTTCCATCATTTCTAAAACCTCATCATTGCTCACATGCTCGATCCATGATATTCGCAGCATCCTTCTGTAGAACCACATTTCAGTTGCTTCAAGTTTTTCCTTCATCTTTGATGGTATTGTCCAGCATTCACTGCCATATTGAAGAACGGACATCACATCGCAATCAAGTACTTACTTCTCTGTTTCTAGCGAAATTGTTCTGTTTCTTAATACTTTACTCAACTTTTGGAATGCTTCCTTCGCCATTCCAATTCGCCTTCGGATCTCTGTGTCGCACTTCCCGTCTTCTGTAATAACCCTTCCCAGGTATTTAAATTTTTGTACCTGCTTGATTCTCCTATCCCCGACCTGTATTTGGCATTTTGGGCTGCCCTTTTTACTGATGACCATGCATTCGGTTTTCTTGCAGTTCATTTGTAGTCCTTTCTTGCTTTCTTCAGCTACCTTCTGTAGGAGGTCTTGTAGTTTCTTTTTGTGTCTACTGTCAGCACTGTATCATCTGAGTACCTTAGATTGTTTAAATTGTGGCCTCCGATGACAAATCCAGGCATAACTTCTAGGGTCCTCAAAATATTCTCGCTGTACGAGTTGAACAGATCCGGTGAAAATACACATCCTTGTCTTACGCCCCTTTCTATCTTTGTATATCTGCTGAATTCATTACCTGTTCGTATGCAAGTGGTTTGCTGCCAGTAAAGATTCTTGATTACTCTCAAGTCTTTCCCAAATATGTCAAGGCTGCCGAGCATCTCCACCAATTCTTTGTGGCGTATTTTGTCAAACGCCTTCGCATAATCAATAAAGCACAGGTATAAGTTCTTCTTCATTTGTATTGCCCTTTCAGAGAGCATCCTAATCATAAATATGGCATTCCTTGTTCCCGTGTCTTTAACGAACCACACTGTTCTTGTCCTATCTCTGGCCTGATTCTGCTTCTCGCTCTATTCATCAGGATTCGTACGATCAGTTTTGTTATATGGCTCATTAAACTGATGGTTCTAGAGAGTTCATACTCGTTTGCTCCTGGCTTCTTAGGTAGTGCTATGAAGATAGACTTGCTGAGGTCATCTGTTATTACCCCACTATTATAAATTTCATTTATTATTTCTGTAATTTTCTCTATACCAAATTCTTCCATGGCTATCAGCAGCTCTATTACTATACCGTCTAGTCCAGCTGCTTTGTTTCTATTCAGTTTAGCTACTTCAGATTCCACTTCAGGCTTTAATATTTCAGGTTTGTCCTCATCTTTGCGTATTATTGGTTGCTCTCTCTTGTCATGGAAAAGATCTTTTATATATTCTTTCCATCGTTGGAGTATTTCCTCTTTCTCCAAAATGATTGTTCCATCCTTGGATTTTATATATCCTGTTGAAGAGCAGTTTTTTTATCCTGTCAGTTCTTTTATTTCCTTATGCATATCTGCTTTATTATTCCTGCTCAATCTCTCGACTTCAGCACATTTGTCATTGGGCCATTCCTCTTTAGCCTGTCTAATACCTAAATGACTTAAATGTCAACTGACACACACGCACACAAAACAGTCACGCACGCAAAATTCTCCCGAACCTATGGGTGAATCTATGTCAAATTTTATTATGTAAGTTGTTAGGACAATTAAAAACATATTCCAAGGGAATTAATCCTTTCCTGTTCCAAAACAGAGTACCTCCCTTTTCACCTCTGAAAGTGGGCCCACGCGAGTCACTTGATCAACGCGACATTCAGACGTGAGACGCACGACTCAACAGACTTGGAATATGGCCGTCAATGGTTAAGAATACATGCATGTTCTCCTGCCCTAATGGTTGTGACACACAACCCGATAACTTGGGACTGCTTCTGTATGTACCTATGCTGTAATGTTTCTCCGTGTAAAATAAATGTATACTTCCAGTCAACCGTGAGTAAATATCTACTTTTTTTCGTTCCATGCATTTTCTCCACGTGCTGCACGCACACACACACACACACACACACACACACACACACACACACACACACACACACACATATTCGTTCACGGAACATGAATCCTACTGTAAATTAAGGCTTTTTAGTTATGAGACAAACACCCCGTTCATAATGCTAGTCAATCTTTTTTAACTTTTATTAACCAGTAATTACCGTATTTTCCGTCTTACAAGGCGCTATGGCTTGGAAGATGCATCCTAACACTGGAAAGAAATTTCTCTAAAAGAAGTCAATCTCATACAACATATTCGGGATTTCCCCTACTCCCCCACTGGAGCAAGTTGTGACACAAGGTCAGTTTTTAACGTGTAGAACGTGAGCACGTACGCTCAGGCCATTGGTCAAAGATTATCCAGTCCCCGCTTACGCGATAACTAGGTACAAAGCTAGGCTTAGCTGGTCATTGCTTGTCAAAACTGGTCATGCCTTAAAAATCTACACACCGTTGGCGAGTGCTGCAGGTGGTCGAAGAGCCGAAAATGAACATCTGAGAACAGATACTACACTTTGATCCTACTCTCCTGGCCAAAATGTTATTCTCATACAACACCACCATGCGGCCTTCACATATTGGCGCCACGTATTGTTTACATGAATCATTCGTCCGATTTTGCTTGCATGGATATTTACCTCTTCCCTCCACTAGGATGCGACACAAGGTCGAAGTTTAATGTAGGGAGCCCGGACGCGTACGAGCGTGCAAGGCACAAAAATTGCCCAGTCTTCGCAACCGCCGGTCGCGCTGGAGGCACCAATGGACACTGTTCCCCGGGACCGGGTATCTCACAGTATAATATTTCTCAATTGCGTCCCTGTCGTGGGACAAAGATACAACTGAGAGATGATTTAAATCCTCAAGGTAAGTAGATTTCCTAAACGCAGCTTAGATGTAGCACAAGGCCGAAAGTATGGGACACCCAGTGAGGATCGAACTCACTACCCAATTTAATGATTCTAGCGAGACAAGTTTGCTAGCCATTACACCACCTCGAGGTACCCCGATTTTGTTTGTATGTGTATTTACTCTTCTCCCCCCACTTGAGAGAGATATGACACGAGGTTTTTTTTAATGTGGGGAACTTGAGCGCGTACGCCCAGGTACTGATCAAAATATTACCTATCCACCGCAGTGGATAGGTTCAAAACCGGTCTAAAACTGGTCTTAATTTGGTCATTCCCGACCCCAGCCCGAAGGCCGGGGCCAGGGGTATTTACTCTTCTCCCCCACTTGAGAGAGATGTGACACAAGGTCTTTTTTAATGTGGGGAACATGAGCGCGTACGCCCAGATACTGGTCAAATATTACCTATCCACCGCAGTGGATAAGTTCAGAACCGGTCTAAACTGGTCATAATTGGTCTTTTTTTGGTCATTCCCGACCCCAGCCCGAAGGCCGGGGCCAGGTTTGGCAATGGTATACTAGTTGGTGGTTAGTAAATATACTATATATCTTTCATTGTCCAAAGATAGTTGTATTTGCATAAAAATGAATTTAAAACTTTTAAACTATGTATGTAAAAATAAAAGAAATGTTATACATCCTCAAATCCTAAAAACTCGTCACTGCTGGATTCATGTAAAAGCACTAAACCATCTACTGTCAGTCATGTACTATAAATGATCTTCACTACCATCCATATCATGTTTGTAACCATGGTTGTAATTGATATATTCGTCTTGTAAGACGCACACGTATTTTTCATTTAAAAAGTGCGTTTTGTAAATCGGAAAATACGGTAATTATAAAATTAAATTAAAAATTAGCTATTAATTACAAGTTTCTGCTTAATTCAGTGAGTATTAAGCAATATCAATTTTTATCACAGACTTATATTATAGTTGATATAACTCATTAATTTAATCTTATAAAATCTGTTTTCTTTAATTGTATTTATTTTTGTCATTACTTTTTCTTAAAAATACTTACAATTACTTAATTGTCGTTGTGAGGTTTATATCACACAATGGTTGTTCTTCATATTCTAAATAAATATATCTAATTATCATGTTTTTGTTTTATTTTGTTTTTGTTTTTTTTTCATTGCTGTGGTGCAAAGATCGAATGGTCGAAAGAAAGAAATATAATTTGTTCTCCTTTTATGTGACGTGTTTCTTCAGGGTGTATGCGATCATGGCTCTCCACATTTTCTTATCCTTTGTAGTTTTAAGTAAACTTTGTCTCTTTTGTTATCTCTTCCAAATCCTATTCCGCCATCTAAATAGCTAAATAGGCTATAAATGATGAATGAGTCGGTCTACCGTCATACATCGAAAACAACGGGTGAGGCCATTATACATCAGGTTGGGCAAAATCTTCGTTCGCTTATTAATTAGAACATTTACTTCAACCGAACGAACTTTTGTGAACTTTTGACGACACCAGACCACATGTTGCAAAACAGGTGAAAACCTACTTGGAAACGCTTAAATGGGAAGTCATACCCTACCCGCCGTATTCACCAGATATTGGCCAGAGCGATTTTAACTTTTTCTGATAGATAGCACATGGCCTGACTAAGCAGCACTTTTATTCTTGTGAAGATACCAAAAAATTGGTCGACTCGTGGTTAGCCTCAGAAGATATATAGTTTTACCGTCGTGGAATTCAAAATGCTTCCAGAAAGATGGAAAAAAGTAGTGACTAGTGATGAACAATACTTTCGGTGACATGTTTCTAAATAAAACATTATTTTTCATTAAAAATCAGCAAGAATTTATTCAAGGTACTAATATATTGGATAGACCTGATAACGTGAACTAGCTACATCGGTACGTCCCTACTTATCAACACAAGGATTGCAATTGCGCATATATAAGAAGACACAAGGTGCTACTTTATGTGCCTCCGCAGTTTCCATCTAACTCGCAACAACTAGTTCTTATCCACCGTCAAATATGAACTCTACTTTTTGCATGGCTCCATTGCACTTCAGTCTGGTCCGTGAGATTCTGCCATTGACCACATCAAAATTCCTGTTGCCGATAGCTTCACCATAACCCTGGCAGTGTTTCCTCCCAAATTGAAAGCCGTTATTTGATTCCAGACACATACGGTTTTGAATTCAGAAATGTCTCCTTCTTAGACTTGTTTGTCAAACGCGGCTAGAAAGCCTAGTCTACCTTGCTATTTAAGAAAAGATGGAGAAAAGATGGATTCGTACCTTTCCTAAAGTTATTTATGCATGATGAATGTAATAAACTTGGCTGGTATTCGAACTCTGCTCCCCGATTTCATATTCCGGAATGCTATTTATTACATCTCGCACATGTTTAAATGCTAAAGAGCATATTAATGTCAGACAATACTCATGTATATTTTAAAAAACGTCTATTACCAACTTTGCTAAATTACATCTGAAATATCACCAAATTAACAGAATGCTCTCTCTCTCTCTCTCTCTCTCTCTCTCTCTCTCTCTCTCTCTCTCGTTTTTCAGATAAATAATAATAGCAAATCTATGGCTCATCATTAACATATATTTGTATGAGTCTATAAAACGATATTTAAGCAAAGAAAACCTCTAGAAAGCAATAAAATGCTAGATGCTAAAGCTAAAAACTAGAAAGTCTAACAAAACTTGCTACTAAAAGAAATATTAAGTTTATAGAAGGTCAAGGAGCCCACCTTAACAGGTGAATAATAAAATAATATTTTTCGGGGTATGAAATATTGCCTAAATCAGTTATATGGCTCATATCTTTTGAATTTTCTTAGAAAAATAAGTTATGATTTATATGTATTACTTTCGTAATAAAACTTAACATTCCACAAAAACAAATCATTATCAATATTTTTATTGAAGTTACAGCCGTGGTTAGGCATTTAAGAACACATAACGTGATTTGTTTTGTTTTTGCTTTTTAAACGTATAATGCAAATAATATACAAATCCAAGTCAGTACTCACTAATGTACTTACTGCATGTTACTTATAGTACTTACTGTAGCTAATTTATTAAAAGCTCTTTCTTTTCTATGAATTTCAATATAAACTCCAATTTACCATGGTATCATGTTGCCTTGATTATAACTTCAATACGACTAGGCATGCTGACTATGAACTTCTGACAATAATCAAAACGCCCTTTGATAGCGTCCACATGAGCATGTGTATCAATTACCTGATTGTTTGACTACAACCATATTCCTCATATAATCCCACAAATTTCCGTGCGATTGAAGTCAGTGCTGTTATCAGGTCATGCCATCGTAATCGCCTTTACTTTCAAGTCTGATCGGTTATATAAGGTCAAATTGCATATATACAAATCAGCAATCCGCCTTCCATTGAATACTGTTGTCATATCTGATCAAGCCCCCTGCTATTCATCTCGGCGTTCTCGACAGGCTCCAGAAGAGAATCTGCAATGTAATCGATCCTGCCCTGGCAGCTCGACTCCAACCACTTTTTCACCGACGAGATGTGGCGTTTTCTGTCTCTTCTACAAATATTTTCATGGCTTCTGCTTCGACAAGTTTAGTTCCCTGATGCCCCCCCTCTACAAGAATTTACTCAAGCAACTAGACCGGCAAGAAAGCCCCACCCTTTTGCAGTCAAAACAACCAAATGAAACCTCCACTTCTACTTAACAGCTTTTTTTCTCGCACTTCCTGCCTGTGGAACTTCCTTCTGTATACTTGTTTTCCTGATATCTACAATCTCCAAGAGTTTAAATGCAACGTCAATTGCCATATTTTATCCCCTTGACTCCCATACTTCTCTTATTCTTTCCCCAACACCCACTAAATCTTATTCTTCCCCCTTTTTTACTCTACTCTCACGCAACTCTCTTCAGTATTCCCATCCTTCTCTTGCCCATTCTCTGACTTCCCCTGTAACCGGTTCCTCTTCGCTCTCCTCCTATGTAACCCTTCATCTCCTCTGATGTATCCCCCTGCACACCAGTAGCAGTAATGCCTTGCTTGAAATGAAATGATTTTTAAAAATCTAAAAAATGATTTATATTTTCTTGTTAATTTGAACAAGGAATGACTTATTAATTTTAATGTCACCAAAACGAAACAATAATCGTCTGTGAGAACTTTTTCTGCCTTCCATTAGCGTGGCTTATACTAACCTCCAAGGCAGTAACTTGTTGCCTCTTTTCAGACTAAATTTTTCCGTGGAAAGGTTATAATCGAATAAATTATTATGTCTTCTGTTAAGAAAGTTGGTTTTCTATGACGTGCTAGATCACTATTCTTTCCAGTCGTTCATCTTTCGACTACTCTGTATCGTCTAGTGACCCTGCTATATATTTAGAGGTTCTTGATAAAATCCAAAGAAGCATCTGCAGTGTCATTTGTCCTGATCTGGCATCTCGGTTTCAGTCACTTTCTCGCCGCTCTAATGTAGCTTCTATATGTCTTTTCTATAAATACTTTCTTGATAATTGTTCGTTATAGTATATAGAATCTATCAATTTAGGTACAATACTAGATTGAAAGCGAGATCTCATCATTTTACAGTTAAAATGTCGAGATGTTTATGTAAATTCTATGTTAAAAGTTTCTTTTCTCACACTTCCCGCTCGCGGAACTTTCTTCCGGCTTTATGCTGTCCAGTCAGGTTTGATCTTCAAATATTTAAATAAAATGCCAATTGTTATCTTCTGTTCTTTTTTATTCCTGTTCTTTTATAGTTTTGGCTGCTTAGAAGTGTTTATTATATTTTTTTCAGACTTGGTAATCTCCCCTTGGATGTGCGTTGTGGTGCATTGGATATCGGCTCGGAACAAGAAATCGGGGAGCCGAGTTCGAATTCCAGCTGAATTCATTGCATTCATTTACACGCAAATACCCTTGGGAAAGGTATTAATCCGTCTCTTCCTTCCAGTTATGGGTTAAATAACAGGACAGATTGGGTTCTATAGCCTTAGTCGGCAACCAGTCTACCGCAGAAAGCAATGGCAACCTACTGCAGGATAATCTTCTGCCCAGTCAGTCATGTCTCTTTCAAGACATGATCGCCCAAGCGTGTATCACGTATGGCACTTAACTGTCTGACTGAATCTCCCCTTCGAGTTAGTGGCTTTGTCGCCTTGATCGAGGTGAAGTTAAAAAAAATACACCTCCAATTAATCAATATCAACATAAATAATAATAATAATAATAATAATAATAATAATAATAATAATAATTTATTATCCCCACCACCGCAAAAAAAAAAATAATCCTCTGCTCCCAAACTGCTCTTGCCCATGAACCGAGATGCGCAGTGCACTAGCTTCTATAAAACATGTCCAACTGACTACGGTCACGTGACTCACAAGCAAATCCATGCGACTGAACGAGATGTTTCTTGTAGGAAGTTTTAATTTAACAAAACAAAACACGTACAAGTTATAATTTCCATTAAGTTCAAATCAAAAACCATGACATACATATCTGGAATGACATTTATTACCTCTGCTTACGCTGGAGGTATTGTATTAAGTCACGTTTGTGTGTTTTCTTGATTGTTTGTCTCTCAAGAGTAAAGATATTTCAAGACGCGCTGAATTGATTCGGATGAACATTTCAAGGGTGATTGGCCTCATGATTGGCACGAACTGCTTAGATTTTGGGTTACGCGATAAATCTTCTGGGTTATTTTCCCACTTTTATTACTATAATTTTTCTTTTACCTTTTAAATGCCAAATTTTTAAATACTGAATTACCTCCCCTCATTTTAAGTGCGTATTTCAATTTTAGAGCGTTCGAGTTCATTTTTGTATCTTCACTCATGAAAGCGGTCAAATTCATTACAGTTATTCTTTCTCATTTTAATAATCATCTCTTGCTAATCGCTGAGATAATGTCGGTATTGCCTTTGCGGGGGTTTGCGGGGTTTGACTGCTCTTTCTAGTTATTATTGTAATTGTTATTAATAATAAGGCTGCAAAATTAGCATTAAAATAATTTTACTAATAGAATTTCCACGAAATGGCTTAACTTGTTAAGCTAATTAGAATAAACTGTCTCCAGAGTAAAAGCCGAATTAAAAACAGACCGGTCGTCAAGTTGTGTCCGAGGAGGGTGCGCCTCTACCCTGAAAATCATTTCTCATGCTTCTCCTACCCTGATGCTGTTTTTCTACGCGTACCTCAGATAGATATGGCACAAGCTCGAAAGTATGGGAGACCCAGTGAGGATCAAACTCAGTACTCAGGAATAATTGTTCCAGTGAGACAAGCGTCCTAACCCTTACATCACATCGAGGTGCTCATTTTGGAAGAAGCAATCGGGAAAATAATTTTCTAAGCGTAGCTTAGATACCATATCTAAGCTACAAGGCCGAAAGTGTGGAACACCAAGTGAAAACCAAACTCACTAGTGCCCCCCCCCACCCCGACTTATGGTGTCATGGATAGCGACTCGGAATGACACATTGGAGAACAGAGTTTGAATTCCAGCCGTGTTCGTTGCATTCACCTATACGCAAATTTTCTTGGTCAAGATATGAATCTATATATTCTCCTTCTACCCCCAGCTATGGATTAAATAGTAGGACTTGAATTTAGTAAAAAATATTGTTATCTCCAGATAATTTTTAATGCAATATTCACTCGCAAAATAAAATAAAAATTCTTATAATACAAAATATGTTTCGGCTTTAATTAACGCATAAGGGGTAGATAAGCCGTAAAAATGTAAAAAAAAATCAGTCCCTGACTTAAAGGCCGGTCCCCTCCACTCTCATTAATTCTCTCTCATTCTAACTCCGTATTTTTTATTCTCAGACTTTAGAAGCAGGTAATTCGCAGTCTGGAAACGAACAAACGCCACCGTCTTCAAAAACTAAGTCAGACAGAGGAAATACAACTCGTCATCTACCCAGTTGAATGCATTTTCGCCAACGAAGTATTTGAAGACAGCGGAAGTCGTGTTTGACGAATGTGTGAACGAATTCAATCTCACGAAATGGACGGGAAAGCTTCAATAGAGGAAACTGTAAAGATATAATCAAATGAAATTAAAAACAGTTCCATCGTCAGTGCGTCAAGTGGCTTTTCTAAAATCTATAAAAGTTAACACCCGAGTGTGTGAAATTTACATAACTCGCCGACTTGTGGACAACTGGAAACATACCCAGCTTGACATAAGACTCTGGTTGCACTAAAATAAACTGAATCAAAATGAACGTTGCTAAATTCGTTGGCCTACTGTTTAGTAACAATGGCTTGAAAGATAGATCAATACACTAATCATTCCCTTAGAGTGGGTATTGAATGCATCAAACTTTAATGTATTTACTGCATTAACATTTTTACCTACAATATAGGAAACTTGGTTATAAGTAACCGTCAATTTGAAATGAATTGTTTGAACATTATTTTTTATCGATACTCGTATTTAAGTAGATATTCAAACAATTAATTTCAAATTGTCGGTTGCTTATAACCAAGTTTCGTTAAAATTCGTTAATTTGCGTAACATGTTTATATTTGTTGACATTACGATACATTTCAGAGCAGATATGGTTGTTGCGATGAATTAAAAATTGTGTTATATAGGCTTGATTAAAAGCACGTTAAGAGCGGAGGTCATACGTGATCGAGCGGTCTAAGACGTTGCAAAATCACAATGGTAGCTTCCCCTACGTAGATAGGGGTCGCAGGTTCGAATCCTGCCGAATAGCATACATTTTCGTAATAAAAATTTATCGAAAAATAATCAGGTCAGTAAATATAAATATATAATACTGTTTAATTAAAAAACAGAATATTTACTTAAATACGAGTATCGATAAAAAAGAATGATGTTCAAACATTTCATTTTAAATTGTCGGTTGCTTATAACCAAGCTTCGTTAAAATTCGTTAATTTCCGTAACATGTCTACAATATATATATATATAGCGGGGGGGGGAGACAAAATAATGTAAACACTTATTACAATAATTGGATACATTTGATTAAACTGACAAAAGCTTGTTTGTATTTATGTTGGTTGATTTAATATTAGTAGTACATAATTTTTTTACTAGAATTATTGTTTGTTTTTTTACAGATATTGTTTAAATTAATTTACTAAAATAAACTGTTAAGACTATTGTTCAAGGACTGTTTCCAATAGGAAATTCCATCTTTCAGGGTGATAATGCACCTATTCATACTACTAAAGTTGTAGTTGAATGGCACGAGGCACATTCTAGTAAAGTAGAACATCTTATCTGGTCACTACATTCCCCAGATCTCAACATCATTGAACATTTATGGTTAATTTTAGAAAACAAGAAAGAGTCGCTATCCTCCACGATAATCATTGAAAGAATTGGAGACTATTTTAGCTGAAGACAGGATAAAAACTTCTCTAAAAGCAATTCAAATTTTGTATGAGTCGATCCCACGCAGAATTCGATCCGTAATTACGGCCAAAAGTAGACTTACTACATACTGAAATAAATTTGCTTGAAATTTCAAAATGTGTACATTAATTTGTCGACCGACATATATATATATATATATATATATATATATATATATATATATATATATACTATTCCTTACTGGAATTTTATGCACAATGCAATCTGTCAGTCTCTACTCAGCACCTGAAGATTGTGCTATGCCAGAATCTCAGAGTAGTACTACCAGTGAGGAATAATATATATATATATATATATATATATATATTATTATTATTATTATTATTATTATTATTATTATATATTTAATATCACTATTATATCTTATTGAGCACTATGCCATTAACACCAGCACTCATTGTGTGATGTCTTACATTCACATATATATATTTCTAAGAGAAAAAGAAAATAATAAAATAGTGAGAGGTGTCAGGTCCCGGGGAATAGATGCCTGAAGCTCCACCACCTCATTACACTAGAGAGATGATCGGTGGTCGACACCAAGGCCAGCGCAGTCGACGGACAATTGTTTGCCCTGGACCGAGTGTACATGCTCGGGTTGTCCACCATAAACTATACCTTGTGTCACATTACGTCTTATTGAGAGGCGAGGTAAATATTCATAAATATATTTCTAAAGACTTTTTGTTAATCCGCTATTTTTATGACTTCAACGACATTATAGTAGCGGCTTCATGTTTTAGTTTGAGTTTGAGATTTGTTTAATGGCATATCAACCTCTGTGAGGTTGATATGCCATTAAGGTGAGGTCTTATATGTGGTATGTCAAAAAGGTGAGGTCTTAAGGTATTTTTTAATGTTCAGTTATAGTGAGAAGGTTGATTTAATCAGATTTTGATGAAAAAAAAATTATTTTTATATATTATATGTATTTTAGAAAACTGAAGCTATCTTCTAGTTTTGTATTCAAAAAGGTAATGCTGGTAATAATTTGTTCCTTCAAAAATGTATTTCTATAAAAGTCTATTTTTATACTTTCATAGTCTTTTGACCCCAGTTTACTATTTGCCCTGAGACGCGATGCAGGGGAAATTTAACAAAAAGATATATATACAAGTCAAAGAAAAATGTGGAAAAAGAAAAGTTAATCTATGTTTTAGATGTGGGAGATTACATATCGGAGACGAATGTCCCTTTGTGAATTTCAAGTGCTACCAGTTTAGAAAAAGTATGACACAAAAGGTCACACAGTAAAAAAAAAAGCAAAGACAGGTTCTCACAGAAAAAAAATCGTACACAGCGTTGAAACGGAAAAATAATTACAGAAAACCAAAGAAAAATCTGTGTATGTAAAAACTAATAATGTGTATGTAAAAATGAAACTAGACACTGGTAGTGATATCACAATAATCAACGAAGCCACATGGAAAGCAAACAGAAAAACTTATTTTAAAAAAAGAACTTCGAAAATCGTACGTGGCCTGTCGAGCGTGAAATTATTTGTTATTGGTAAAATGATTTGCAACGTTTCATTTGGTAACAAGTGTGTAAAAAAAACTAAGACTTACGTGTTAAAAATACTACAAACTTATTCTGTGCTGACTAGATAGAATTATTCGAGTTTGGGAATTTACTTAAAAATATTTATTACAAAAATATAAAAGTTGACAAGTGAAGAGTTTTAAAAAAACAGTGAAAATTTAAAGGTAGAATTGAAAAAAGTTTTCTAGATATTCTGTCGGATGAATTGGGTCGGTGTTCCAAAGTCAAAACAAAATTTCGAGTAAAAAAAAAAGTGGACGAGTGTATTTAAACTAAAACATAATATGTACCTTGGATCAAGTCAATAAAGAAGTAAACAGACTTGAAAAAATGGGTGCAAGTGAGAAAATTGACTATTCAAAATGGACAGAATCAGCAGTAAAGAAAAAGAATCATGTTTCTGCTGAATTTTCCAACGGATTAAAGAAGCGCTTACAATCACGCAACTACCCTATTATTAAGTCTAGAGAAAAATTTTTCGAAGCTGGATATTTCTGAGATGTTGGTTGGTTGCTTGCTTTGTTTTATGGCATATCAACCTCTGCATGTCATTTATTGCCAACTGAATGTTATTTATTTATTGCTGGTAATACCTTTTTTCTTTCAACAATTTATTATATAAGTTTTGTGTCTAGTAATACTTTTTTCTTTTCGAGTATCAAGATTCATTGGGGTTTTTTTTTTTAAGGGCAGGGTCCCCAAGTCCTACCCTGTTATTTAACCCATAACTGGATGGAAGGGACGGATTAATACCTTTTACAAGGGTACCAGTGCTTAAGTGAATGCAGGGTGTTCAACAAGAATTCGAACTCGGCTCACCGATTTCTCTTTCCGAGCCGATATCCACTGCACCACAACGCACATCCGTCACTAAACGCTTACAGCACCTGGTATTCTCAAACGGTCACCCATCTAAGTACTGACCAGGCTCTTCTGAGATGTATTTGTGTTGAGGCGCTCTTCACCTTTCCACGGAAATGGAATATTCAAATCACTATATAAAATAGTAGTGATTATACCTCGAGGAAGGAAGTCGAGTTAGCGAGTCAGTCGGGTATTTCCGGTATTGCACCGGAAGTGTTCTACTAATCAATCTATCACGTCTCTACGACGATTCTGTATACTAATTCCCTTGTTCTTTATTCTACTAATCCTCACCTCTTGTAAATACTTCTCTTTCTTGTCAATACACCTACTTTTATACTATTACGCTGTTTTGTATTATTTCACATAATTCTGTTACCCGACGTAACAATTTGCAAACATACTTTGAAGAAGAATGTTCAAAGTTAATAACGATGAATATGCACAAGGTATTATAGAAGCTCAACCGACTTTTTCTTTTGTGAAAAAAGTGGCTCCAGTCATATTTCAACAAGTGAAGGACACTACTTGCTGACTGTGATTTCGCAGTTGCTTATCTAGATGATGTATTGATTAAATGTGTACAAGGAACAATATATCAAACATGTAAAGATATTTTTTAAAAATACGACAGTACGAGTTCAAACTCAGTAGGGAAAAGTTTGAACTATTTTTGCCTAAAATCAAGTCAGTCAGTTAAGTACCATACGTGATACACACTTGGGTGATCATGTCTCGAAAGAGACATGACTGACTGGGCAGAAGATTATCCCGCAATAGGTTGCCATTGCTTTCTGCAGGAGACTGGTTGCCAGCCAAGTCTATAGAACACAATCTGTCCTGTTATTAAACGCATAACTGGAAGGAATAGATGGATTAATACCTTTCCCAAGGGTAAGTGAATGCAACGAATTCAACTAGAATTTGAACTCGGATCCCCGATTTCGCGTTCCGAGCCGATATCCACTGCACCAGAAAGTACCGAAGATAAATTATTGAAAAAATATCTGTCAACTAGATCTATCAAGAGCAAGTGAAATTAATTATATGCCTTCTTCAACAAAGTTGCTATACTACAAGCATTTCAATAGCTATCAAATTATTACTAAATCTACATGCCTAATAAGCAGAATTTGGGAGCTTCATTGAACACTTTGCTTTAAAAAGGTGTAGTAAAGTGGAACTGGACTGATAGGTGTCAAAAGTTGTTTAAAGAACTCAAGAAAACACTAACTTCAGGTTTATCATTAGCGCACAACGATTCGAAAGCAGAAATCGTAGTTACTTCAGATGCTAGTGACTATGGTATAGGAGTGGTAATTTTGCATAAAGATGATGACAGTAACATGAAAGCTGTCGCACAGACTTCGCATTCGCAACTACCGACAGAAAAAAAAACTACAGCCAGATTGAAAAGATGTTTGCAATAATATTTGCAGTGAAAAAATGTCATGAATTTATACAGAAGGATTTTTTGTTTACAGACAGTTTACAGACCTCGATTATAATTTTTGTTGTTCAAAAAAAGGAATTTCTACGCATACGGCGAATAGATTACAACGCTGCTCCGGGGTACCATCTTATTAAATTACGATTTAACGATGGACTACCAACCGTCCAAACAATTAGGACATGCAGATAGTTTAACAAGATTGATATAAAAAATACTGAACCATTTGAGGATACATTGATGACAGCATTAAGAATTGAAACAGAAATTAAAAATATATTATGCAATGTAGTACGCGCACGACCGGTTATCCTGGAAGAAATAAAATTAAAAGTATAACAAGACATTTTTCAAAAGTCAAAAAACTACTAAAATAAAGTTAGAAAGATAGAAAATTTTTAGAATGAAATCCAGACTTGAACGCTAACTCGTGATGTGACGGAGTACTAATGATTACACAACGAGTAGTAAGGCCTATCATATTACAAAATTGTATATTAAATTAATTTCACAGTGGACATCCGGGAATTTCAAGGAAGAAATCTCTTATGAGAAGTTATATGTACTTGATCAAAATGAATCAAGACATTACAAAATAAGCAAATACCTGCAGAGGTTGGTCTCTGGCAGCAAAATCACCTATAAATTAAAACCTTAAACAAAACAGATACTCAGTGGTCAAGATTATACACAGATTTTGTAGGTCCAATAAATGAATCGCATTATCTGGTGTAGTGGATGCCCGAAGACAGAGAGCTTGTCCATAGACCAAAATCCGACTGAGTCATTCTCATCTGAAAACAAAGTTACGAGGACAGTTTCGAGGATTTAACCAAAGTCCTCCCCACTAAGTCGGACTACGACACAAGGTCAAGTTATACATGGAGAACCCGAGTGGTTCAACTCGGACCAAGAGTCAAAATTTATTCAGCCCTCACATACCTGGTGCTGCTCGCTAAGCTTGTCTATTGTTAAGACAGAGCCACGACTGAATCGAACTCTTCCCGAAGACAGAAAGCTTGTCTGTCTTTCTCAGCCGAGAGCCAGTCCGTTGACCAATCCCCAACTTAATTATTTTCTGCCTGAAGACAGAGAGCTCGACTGACAATTTCGTGTTCAGTTGGGACACATTTTCACATGGACCTTTGTTTTCTTTTTAAAACATCTTTCGTAATTCAGTTGTGTTACCTGGGGTGTCTTATTTACTCCACAACGTATATATATATATATATATATATATATATATATATATATATATAATTTCTTTGTTTGAATATTATTTTAAACAAATAAATGAAATATGTCGGTTGTTAATTCCATTTTCCATTTTGTTAATCTCTGGAACTTTCCGTAAAGAGAAAGAAAACCAACCAATTCGAAACAAAAGAAACCCTAAAGTGGTCAAACACACCAATACGGCAAGAAAAAAGTCAAGCCAAAAAAGATGTCAATACAAAAAAAAAAGGTTAACCTAAATGACAAGAACAAACCAACTTAAAAAAGCAATTAAGTGATCATCTATTAAGTATAAAACAATTAAGTGGATACCCACTGATGGGTAGATTAAAAAACAGTAAAAAAAAAAAAGCATTCAAAAGAAATCAAATAACCGCACAATAAAAATAAAAATAAAGAATCGTAAACAAGACTAATCCCACAAAATTTTAAATCACAACGAGCACCTTATAAATAAGGAAAAAAACGTGACTCAACAGCAAGAAACCCAGCCCCGATGAGTGAAGGCATCATAACGGTGTCCTTTCGCTGACGGTGGCACCGAACAACAATTTTTCTTTCGTTTCTGTTTTTGTGAATGAGGTTTTTTCTCCCTTGCGAAGAAAACAACTAGACTTCAGTTTCATATAAAAAAAAAAAACTACCATGAGAAAAAAAAAATTTAACAGTCCGAAGAGCTGCCGAAGGAATGTAGGGTGTCAATGTACTAATAGAAGTATTTTACTAAACTGATCACGTGTACGGCAGCGAAGTGACAAAGTCGGGACAGACGGTTAGTATGTTAACATAGTTATAAACGATTTGGTAAACACCCACATATCATTTGAACGTGATGGTAAATCATTCTAGTCAAAATATATAACGATTTGCTAAGCATAGCTTAGATGTGGCACATGACCTACTACTCAAAATATATAAGGATAAAAATAAAAATAACTATATATATATATATATATATAGAGAGAGAGAGAGAGAGACGGGTGTATCAAAAATAATTTACAAACTTTGTGGCGGGTTCCTCACGTCAAAACAAGGACAAAAGTCCATATAACATATGTCCCCCAAATCTTCGATAGTCTCCGACAGACTGTAGAATGCATTCTTCGTGATCAGTCGTTCGAGCGGATCTGTTTTTCTCGTTCCATGGCTTGTGGTGCCACGAATCCTGTCTCAGCAATGCGACGATAAACAGCTGTAAAGGTTGGATAACTCGGCTGCCTTCGGTATCGAAACGTAATCTGATAGGGTTGTTTCGTGCCCATTAATATTCGCGCGGCCGAATGTAAAAATCACATTTGCCTGCTCACGCGATGAATATGCTGCCATTGTTAAAAGGAACACTTGACTCGTAACTACTCATGTTAAACATTGAAGACAGACTAGCCACACATGTACACGAATGATGAATGTAGCCTCGTCTATATGGCAACACGGCGCTATCTACCGTAAACTTTCTTTTAACATAATAACTCAAAAACGGATTTGTTTATATACACTTTTGATCTTGTTTTGGTAAGAACCCACCCGCGACGTTTGTAAAAGTATTTTTTAAAACCATATGTATATGTCCCTATATATATATAGTCATCCGCAGGCAGTCCTGTTTCGCTGTATCACAGCTCATCAGTACATTTAGACATCCGATTATATATATATATTACGACCTTAAATAAGTTATCGTTGATTTTCCATGAAAAGTAACGTTTTATTTACAAAGATTAGTAAGAAACATATCACTGAAAAAATTGTCCATTACTAGCCACTACTTTTTCCCATTTTTTGTCAGCATTTGAATTCCATGTCAGAAAAACCGCACGTCTTTTAAGGCTAACCATGAGTCACCTCAATTTTTGACATCTTCATAAGAATGAAAGTACTGCTCAGGCAGGCCAGGTGCCATCGATTGGGGTAAGTGATAATTGAACTAGCCAATGTCTGATGAATACTGCTGGTTGGGTAAGACTTCTCAGTTAAGCGTTTCGAAGTAGATTTTCATCCGTTCTGCGTCTTGTGGCATAGCGTTATCATGTTGCAAAATCACTTTCTTGTGTTTCTGCTCGTATAGCGAACGTTTTCCTTCAATGTCCAGCTCAAACGCATCAATTATAGTCGATAGAGGTGGTTTTGGTCGGTTCGAGTAGCTCATTATAAACTACACCCAGCTGATCCCACCAGATACAGAATAGAAGCTTCGAACCATGGATATTCGATTTTGCTGCCGATGTTAATGCATGGCCGGGCTTACCCTACGATATTTTACGCTTAGGGTTATCGTACTGTATCCACTTTACATCGCCGATCACGACACGATGCAATTCACTTTTCTTTTTCCGCCGTTGAAGCAGCTATTCATACGTGACAAGACGTCGTTCGACGTCTCTCGGCTTCAACTCGTACGGCACCCAACTCGTAAGGATTCTACAAGTTCAGTTTGCACCTGATATGAGTCTTCATGAAGTAATGCCTCCAATTCTTCGTCTTCAAACTTTCTCAGGGTGTTCTTTATCTTCAACATCAGCATCATTATTTTTGAAGCATCTAAACCAATCTCTGCATGTTGTTTCCGACACAGCATGGTCGCCATAATTCTCAACAAGAATTCCGGGTGCTTTACTTACAGATTTCTTTTGAATAAAGTTCTGTAGTAAAATTCGCCGTAAATACACTTTCTTTGGCACGAAATCCGACATGTTTAACGTTATGAAAAACGAAGTTGTTGGCACTTCGGCGAAATGACATATACTGAATTGCAAGCTTGCTTATAGTACTTCCTTACAGATACGTTACCATCTGAAACTACACGCACGCAGTTCTGAAAACGCCATCTGTTAAAAAGATACATAGATAGATAGATAGATAGATAGATAGATAGATAGATAGATAGATAGATAGATAGATAGATTGGCATAAAAGTTCGTTCGGTTGAAGTAAATTTCCTGATTAATAAGCAAACGAACTTTTTGCCCAACCTAATCTATAATGGCCTCACCTGTTGTTTTCGATGTATGAAGAAGGACCGACTCATTTATCAGTCACTCTTCCTACATATATTTGATTATCATGATGGGGGCTTTTACAGAACCAACCACAATTTTGGCAAGAATCAATCAATGCCGAGCTGTGAGGTGGAAATTGTATATAGCGTCACTTTTCGAAATGATCATAGGTTCAGTACGTGAGGCCTAAGGTATCCCAGAAGAGAAAGTATCGAGAGGGGTTGAGCAATTTTTGTCCCTAGCCCAATTATGCCTTCTCTTCCGTCCCACTTTAAACTCTACCCTTAGCCACATTCTATGCAATGAAAGTATGAATAAATGCCTACATGCGTATCTCTACTGGGTTGTGGGGTGAAAATCATATAATAATGCACTCCAGTCTCAGACAATAAGTCTCTATCGGGAAGGGGGCCAATTTCCTCACATTAAACCTGAGACGTCCCCAGAAACTGAAGTATCTAAAGAGCATGGGTAATTTTTGTCTCTCATCTAATTGTGCTTTGGCTCCAATTTTACTTTAAACTCTACCCTGTATCACATTCTGTCCGATTAGGAGCAAGCAGATCATGCTTTTTCATTATTGGTTCTGCACCTGAGAAATATCAAAGAATCATTCACCTGAAACGTTATGGTAGAATATATTTACCACACGACGAAACAAAACTTGAATATATAATCTTTTTAGCGCGACCTAAATGATACAATGCTGATAGCAGATACAAGAAAGAAACTACACGACCTCCTACAGGAAGTAGTTTTTAAAAAGCAGAAAGAAAGGACTACAATTAAACAAGAAAACTGAATGCATGGTAATCAGGTAAAAAAACGAGGAGCCAACTACAAGTCGGGGATACTAAAGCCAAACAGGTGCAGAAGTTTAAATACCTGGAAAGGGTTCTAACAGAGAACGGAAAGTGCAATACGGAGATCCGAAGCCGTATTTGCATGACCAAAGACGCATTCTAGAAGCTTAGCAGAGTGTTAACAGACAGGAACATTTCACTGGAAACGAAGAAAAGAGTACTGGATTGTTATGTGATGTCTGTCCTTCAATATGGCAGAGAATGCCGGACAATTTCATCAAAGATGAAGTAAAGACAAAAGCAACCGACATTTGGTTCTACAGAAGGATGCTGAGGATGCCATGGACAGAGTACACGAGCAATAACGAGCTTTTAGAGAGGATGGACACAAAAAAGGAAACTGATAGTTAACATCAGGCTAAGATATCTGAAGTTTTTGGGACATGTGATGAAGAAAGGGTGCTTGGAGAACTTGATACTCGTGGGACAGATAGAGGGGAAGAGGGACAAAGGGAAAGCAGCGTGCGACATACTTGATGGACTTGAGCAGATGGATAGTGGAACGTAATACAAAAGGGTAATAAAAGTGAGATCAACAGCTCGAACAATAATTTAATTTCTAATTTTATATTCTTGAAAACCAGATTTTCTTACTAAAGCGTTCCCTATTTGTTATAGAGAAACAAAATGCCGAAATTTTAATATTAATACAATTATACGAATCGGAAGAAGTGAGAATATGTCCGATTCACATGATCTCTTAAATTCATTTTTTTTTTTAATATCCAGAACTCATGTTTTAAAAATCGTTTTGAAAGAAGACAATTAAATGTGAGCTTGTGGCCTTTGCTCCGATTTGACTAAATTCATTTATACTAAAACAATAATTCTCCTCACATTCGTGTCTTATTAATGAAACAGAAAAAATCTTTTCACATGAAAACGAAAAAAAAAGTTACAAAAGTATTTACACAAACAATTTTTCCAAACAGCTATTTTCATTGAAAATTAATATTGCAAAAGCAGAAACTGTTATTTTTACTTAGAAAATTTAAAATAAGAAAGTTTTGCGAGACGCCTGATTATGCTCCATATATATATAATCGCCGACTGACACCAATTCGGTCGGGTTTCAATCCTGGGTAAAAAAGCAATCGGCTGTCTAACCGTACTGATAAGCTGTGATACAGCGAAACAGATCTGTCTGCGAATGACTATATATATATATATATATATATACTACTTTATACATACAGAGAGAGAGAGAGAGAGAGAAAGAGAGTTTTAATGCAAAGAATTTGTCACTTTAACTGAGCAGGTTCATGCTGACCTCTACATAAAAAACAGTCCCGATGAGCGAAGATATCATAGCGTTGTCCTCACGAAACTTAAAGAGTCGGCATGAACCTGCTCAGTACTAGCAGAAATACGCACCAGGACATTTGCGTCCCAAGACAAAGGTGTTCCTATATTGTGTACCCCAGTTAATCTTTTGAAGTCTTTAAAGGCAATTAGCATAAATTGGGCAAAAAAACATAGGTAGTAATCGCCAATTTTTAAAAATGGGATAAAATCAACACAAAATACGAGTTTATTTTTCTTATAAATGCAATAGACGATTAAAAGTGTTTTAAAAATATTTCAAAAATTAAAAATTATTGTAGTTTCACATATTAAACTAAAAGTTACTAAATGTTGTGAGCTATCACTTTTAGGAAAAAATTTTTTTTCAGGAATATACTTATCTAATAGCGCCAAGATTCTCTTATTTGCATTTTTATTTTTGATAATAGAGCTGTTATGGTAACTATGTTTTTGCTTTTTTTAAAATAATTAAAAGTTGGTTTGCAATTAGCAACTCTTAAGAAAATATGGTAACTACAAAAATTATCGAAAATTAGGTATGCAATTATTCATGGATGCAGTTGTCTGAGGACGCAAATATCCTGGTACGCAACTGTCCGATACGCAACTAACTGTCCGTGTACTATAGATATGTATATTTATTAATATATACTTCATATAGCTCTATTATACAGCTGTATTATATTATATTGAGCTCTGTAACTTATTAACACCTAACAAATATTTATATATCAGTGTGCACCTGTAATAATTTTTTTATTTGTCATCATTTATATGCCTGTAAGTGTGAAATTTGCCTTGTTTCGTGTCGTTATATATATATATATATATATATATATATATATATATATATATATATATATATATTTAAATGTTCTATGTTCACTGAACATTAAATGTTCATCCTTTGATAATGGCTTATGTAAGCCGAAAGCTCAGACCTGATAAAAAAATCAACAATTATTGTGATTTCTTGTCGTCTTTCCATGACAACACTATCAAGCTAATCAGATCATACGAACGGATCTTACACAAAATAGACAGAACTTGTCTATATTATTCAATGAAACCTGTATTAATATATATATATATATATATATATATATATATATATATATATATATATATATATAGGTTTTCTTCCCAGCCTTTTATTTGCAGTAGCGTGGAAACTGAATATCATGATGATATCATGATATTATTTTCTCTTCTAGTTACATGTGATACCAATTTTAACTCTTTCTGTTGTTGAAAGTCCCCAAGTGAAGCGATTACTACAATTGTAACACTTCTTCTTTTGTGATGATTCTGTAGCGCCAGTTCACAAGGTTCAGTGAAGTGTGGTCTTCACCGAAAGTCATAGGCTTCATTCACCGCACCAAATATTGTTAAAATAAAAGGGATTTAATTTACTCGATGAGTCGATTGCTGTTTTTAGGTCCTCCCACGGATTTTATATACACTTCCATCACTTCAGTGATTCTTTATATGAAAGAACGCATGTTCCGGTTTTGTTAAACACACATAATCAAACATGCTAGTGTTTGATACTGTGCACGCACCTATACACTCCAGTATACGAACGCACATATATACACACACACCCGCAGAGAGAGAGAGGCACAGAGGAACACACGCATACAGTACACAACCACAGGTGTGCACACACATAAAATCTACGATTCTGGGATTTCCTTCTAGCTACGTCGAAAAGCTAAACAAAAATCAGGCCGTGACTAAATTCCAACTTTAATTTAATACGTTGTCTCAAAATGGAAATTTGGTTTTTAAACAAATTAAGCTGATGGATCGATTTTGCTGGAAAGTACAGGTTGAACTTTTGTGTAACACAACGACTGTCGACGACTAAAGTAAAACCGGAGGGCCAAGTTCGAATCCTGACCGATTCATTCGCATCGCACTAATACCGTTGGAAAAACATGAACCTATCTTCCCCTAACTACGGGATAAATAGAAGGCCACACTGGGTTCTCTTGGACAACCTGTATAGAAAAAGGAGAACGCTGAATTCAACGTCTGTAAATAATAGGATAGACTGGATACTTTACACTTATTTCCTGGGAAAAGAGATGAGTCTTTCTACTTCCAAGTATGTGTTAAATAGCATGGCAGATTAGGCTTTCTTGCCTTAGGTGGTAGACAGTTGAGATAAAGGAGAGTTCTGAATTCTGTAAATAAAAGCTCAGATTGAATGTGGCAACGAATAAAGCAAAATTTAGCCCGAATACATTTGGAGGAGGTATTAATCGATCTTCCACAATTTATGCGTTAAATAGCAGAGCAGACTGGACAATCCTGCTTTGGAGAAGAAAGAGAACTGAATTCAAGTTTCTGTATATAATAGGATCAGCTGAAATTTATTGCCTTTGTTGATAATCAGTCTAAGAGATTGGCAACTCCAAAGATCAATGGATTTAACCAAGAAATCTTTCGCTAAACACACCCTGCTGCAGAACGAATGGTACCCTGCGATACTAATTGGTTTTACAGCAATCGGGATAATGATTGTGACGAATCGGAAATATGCGATTGTTCTTAAGTTTTCAAATTTTCATTTCCTTCCTGAAGGCTGGAATTTATCACTCTAAAAATTACTGGGTACGTAGGTACACATCTATCTTTTGGCTATAACATTTCTTTGATCAGAAAACGCTAAGACCATCCAGTAAAAACAATCAAGGCATTTAACTTTCACTATACCAGCAATTATTATTATAATTACTTACAAATAATTAAAACCATTCTATAAATGGAATTCGATACGCTTGAAGTAATTCCCTTTGCGAAATCGATTCATTTGGAGATACCTGTGATGCCGATTTCTTACTAATATTATTAAGTAGAAAACCGGGCTGGAAATCATTCATTTTCTAAATTAGCATATTTTAAAAGTGTTGCACTATGGATGGCAGAGCAGATCGAGGGAGGGATAGTAAGGAGACAAACATTACCCAGAACTACGAAAGATAGAAAGTTGTGGAGAGCCACGGTAGCTTACGTCCTGAAGAGACACTGCACATAAAAGAAGCATCTTCATCAATTTGTGGCAGTTTCTTTATGAAAATAAATAGTACGAGAAGGAAAAAAAAAACTTAGAGGTACAAAGTTGATTTTCTAAACGCTGCTTAGATGTAGCACAAGGCCAAAAGTATAGGGTACCCAATGAGTATCGCACTCACTAATCAGTTGTAATAGGTTCTAGCGAGACAAGCTTGCTAACCATTACACCACGTCGAGTTGCCCGAACTATAAAGGATAGGAAGTTGTGGAGAACTATGATCGTCCGAGTTTAGAAAGGACAGAGCTCATAAAAGAAATATCTTCATCAGTTTGCGGTATTTTCTTATATATAGTACGATAGTACGAAAATTAGTGAAAAATAAAGAGTTACAATGGATAGGAAGTTGTGGAAAACCATGACCTTCCAATTCAGAATGGACATGTCACATAAAAGAAATATCTTCATGAGTTTGTGACATTTTTCTATATGAATACATATGACAGGAAATTGTAGAGAACTATAATCGCCAGAAAGGACAAAACTCACAAAAGAAATATATTCAGTTTCCTATATCTTCTTATATGAACACGTCGATAGTACAAAAATTAGTGAAAAACAAAGCTACAAATGGAAAGAAGTTGCGAAAAACCATGACCATCCGAATCAAGAAATAACACAGCACCTAAAAGAAATATCTTCACCAATCCACCATCCGCACATGTATTGAGTACTGCTGCCACATCTGGTCGGGTGCCCCTTCTATCCTCCTCGGGGTTCTTGACAAAATACAGCGAAGAATCTGTAATGTGATTGATACCGACTTGGCTGACCGCCTGCAGTATCTCTCTCACTGGCGTGACGTGGCTTCCCTGTGCCTCTTCTATAAATATTTTCATAGCTTCTGCTCTGACGAACTTAAATTACTGGTGCCCCCTAGATGTGAATTTGCACGAGATACTAGATTGGCAACTAGGTCCCACCCTTTTACAGTGAAACCGATGAAATGTAACCGCAATTACTACTCCAACAGCTTCTTTCCTCGCACTTCCCGCCTGTGGAATTCCCCACCGCATGCTTGCTTCCCCGACGGCTACAGCCTCCAGGAGTTTAAATGTAAGGTCAATAGACACCTCCTAACACACTAACTCACACCCACTCTCTCCAACTCTCTCCCTATGTACATCCTAAGTCGTCTATCACCCTCCTTCTGACATTTCCTATACCCAATCCCTCTATGTAACCCCATGTGCTATAGTGGCAGTGGAATGCCTTGCTTGGGGTGACACGATTAAAAACAAAAAAATTGCGACATTTTCCTATACAGAGAAAGTACGAGAATCAAAACAAAAATGTGGGAATATTTTTTTCAGGATGTGTCAAATTAGAAATAATAATAACGGTTACTTTTAATTATAGCAATTACTGGAAATCATTGTTTTGGATAATTTACGTTGCTGTAAAAAAATTAACTTTGCAAAATAGAAATTATGAACAATATAATTCAAATTCGGACAAACTTTTAATAAATTTTCTAAAATCGGTGTTGTTGAATAATATTCGGTTATTTAATCTATCGCCGCGTTCAAACTTTCCCACATGCGCCATGATTGTTGCCATTGACCCGGGCTTTTAACATCGGGTTAAATGTCTACATTTCCGGTTGTGTTTCAAATGAATTACCACTTGAAAACAGATAGCAATGTTTCAACAATCGGAAGGCGGAGTAACAAAGCATGTACTTATAAATCGTTCATTTACGCATTCGACTCCTCCAATTTCTTTTTTTGTGGTGGTTGGGGGTGGGGGTCATTAAATTTTCTATGAACCATGAATTACTTATGGGAAAAAGTAGAAATGACAAAATATTTTAAAATAGGGTTTTAAGCAGCCATTGATATGAAAGCGTGTATTTATTAAAACAAACCCGTCAAAATCTCCATATATAACGCTGCATATATAATGGCTCTATACGGGATGTGCGTTTGTGGTGCAGTGGATATTGGCTAAGAACGAGAAATCGATTTGTTGAGTTCGAATTCCAGTTAAATTGCTTGCATTCACTTAAGCGCAAACACCCTTGGGGAAAGGTATAAATCCGTCTCTTCTCCCTCCATCTATGAGTTAAATAGCACGACAGATTGGGTTCTATAGACTTGGTCAGCAGTAAACAGTCTACAGAAAGAAATAGCAATCTACTGCGGGGAAAACATTCTGCTCAGTCAGTCATGTCTTTTCGAGATAACGATTGCCCAAGCGTGTATCAGGTGTGGCATTTTAACTGACTGATATAATGGACATGAGCTATCGAAAAAGAAACGTTAAATCTTTCCTTCACAAATAACTCGTTTCCGAGTATATCTGTTGGGCTGATGTTGCTTTCTAATGGCTACTGATGACGCGTCCTCAAGTCTGTGGTTTATACTATACTAAACGCATAAGGCTTAGGTCAGTTCTATAATGTCAAGAAGTCACCTCCTAGACAAATTATATATATATAATTTATAATAAATATTTACAGCTCTATATATTATCTATCGAGCACTGTTTTAAATTAATGTTTTGGACGTTTTAAAAAGTTTTTTCTTCGTTCCTTATTCACTCGGATGTGTGTGTGTGTGTGTGTGTGTGTGTGTGTGTGTGTGTGTGTGTGTGTGTGTGTGTTTCATTAAAAATGACAAATATTATCATTAAGTTTTTATATAATTTTTCATGTGTTCATATAGTTTTTTCTTTTTGAAACTCAAATTATATGTGAATTGTCAAAAGCTTTCGTACTTTCGAGCACTTTCGGCTATACTTTTAACCGTTATCGAGAATTAATTTTCTTTTACTTGTAAAAAAACGTGTAAAATGTATGCATATAGTGTCTTGTGTATGTTAAGTTCTGAACACGGTAAGCACATGGTTACCATGTTTATAACTGATGTTATTAAGTGCAGGATTTCTCCTTTTTTATTAATGCCTCCATTTTTTTAATCATCTTTTGCATGCAGATGATGCTATTATGTAAGTATTATCAACAAGGATATTACGGATGGGTCCTGGAAGATCTCGATGTGCGTTTAAATGAAATCGGCTAGAACAGTTGTGGGAAAGCTGCATTGACAATCTTCTCGTCAATTTTGTGGTGGTGTAGCCAATGTCGTTAGATAGTTTAGGAACACAGTTCTTCAAAGGACATGTAAATTCGTAAACGACACTGGTTTTCTGCAGTTTAGATTTTGCAAGTGAATTATTATTATTATTGATGATTGAGATTGGCAGTTTTGAATTTTTTGCAATAGATTGTGCCTCGTGGTGCAGTGGATGTCGGCTCGGAACGAGAAATCGGGAAGCCGAGTTCGAATTCCAGTCGAATTCCTTGCATTAGCTTACGCACAAATACCCTTGAGAAAGGTATTAATCCGTCTCTTCCCTCCAGTTATGGGTTAAATAATAGGACAGATTGGGTTCTGTAGCCTTGGTCGGCAAACCAGTCTACCGCAGAAAGCAATGGCAATCTACTCTTTCGAGACATGATCGCCAAAGCGTGCATCACGTATGGCATTTAACTAACTGACTGAATTAATTTAGTTTTCTTGTTTGAATTGGTCGGTGTTACATAATCTTGGATGATATTGCAAAGTGAAGATGCACAATAACTACAGACAAGACGAATCTTCAGAAAAATTTGGTTATTATGTTGTTCGCAGACAAAAATGAATCACTAAGTGAAAGAACAGAAATTATGTCCAAGTGTCAGTCAGTTAAGTGCCATATGTGAAACACGCTTGGGCGATCATGTCTCGAAAGAGACATGACTGACAGAAGATTATCCGCAGTAGGTTGCCATTGCTTTCTGCGGTAGATTGGTTGCCAACCAAGGCTATAGAACCCAATCTGTCCTGTTATTTAACCCATAACTGGAAGGAAGAGACGGATTAATACCTTTCCCAAGGGTATTTGCGCGTAAGTGAATGCAATGAATTCAACTGGAATTCGAACTCGGCTCCCCGATTTCTCGTTCTGAGCCGATATCCACTGGACCACAACGCACATAACCATACTAATAAATACCTACTACGATCATACAATCCTGGATGAAAGTGTTCTAAAATTTTTAAGTAACTTCTCCTAATTTTAAAAATTGCGCTTTCATAAAAGATCCCTGTTACGTGAACGTTTTAAAAAACGGTAGAATCAGTTATTGAAAATCGTCTGAAGATACCAAACGATAAACTTACAAGAAATTGTAACATAACAAAAAATACCTATTAGGTTCATACAACCATGGATGAAAATGTTATAATTTCTTGCAATTTTAAAAATTGCGCGTTCAAAAATTCCCCGTTACGTGAGCGTTCAAAAAAATCACCGTTACGTGAACGTTCTTAAAAGAACAGTAAGCGGTAAAATCGCAAATCGCCTGAAGACACCACTCACGGTAGAAACCTAGGTCGCGTAATAACTCGTTTGCAAATAAAAAATATTCGAAAGTTCTACAATATAACTGTATTGAACGCTTTTTAATACAATTTTGTACGGGTTTAATTTTATTATGACCCAAAACTAAGCAACTGAACAATCAATATATATATATATAACAATCAATATATATATATATATATATATATATATATATATATTGATTGATTGATTGTTCAATAGATAGATAGATAGATAGATAGATAGATAGAAACTGAAGTAGGGATAGATAGATAGATAGATAGATAGATAGATAGATAGATAGATAGATAGATAGAAACTGAAGTAGAGATAGATAGATAGATAGATAGATAGATAGATAGATAGATAGATAGAAACTGAAATAGATATATATGAACATAGATAGATAGATAGATAGATAGATAGATAGATAGATAGATAGATAGATAGATAGATATTGAATTGTAAATTTATCTTTGAACACGTCTCGAAAAACCCACCGAGTATGAACGCGGAGGGGAAAAAATGGAAACAAAAAAAGAAACGAACTAAACACCTGAACATTCGTCAAAGTACTAGTCGAAAGAAAAAAAAACCCGAGACGAGGAACCGAACACGTAAAGCGCTCAACACAATAGCAGAGCAAAAGATAAGTTAAGTAGCTGACCTAGAGCCAACGGACCTACCTAGGTTTCACCTAATGGATCATCAGGGCAAGTTGGCTAATTAGGCTGAAGTAAGACGGTATTATATAAGATGCTCCGCAACCACGTGACTAAAAAAAAAGAAGACACGAAGCCTAGGTAGGTCTGTTGGCTCTAGGTTAGCTACTTACTTATATATATTGAACAATATATATATATATATATATATATATATATATATATAGATAGATAGATAGATAGATAGATAGATAGAGAGAGAGAGAGAGAGAGAGAGTGAGTGAGTGAGTGAAACAGTAAATTTTGGTGGTAATGGAGAGAATTGAAGCAATGATTAATGTTGCATTTTATTGCCAACTGTGAATGGAAATGTTCTAATTAAGTATAGTTTGGGCTCTCTAGCAACTAAATTTATCGTCCCCACCATTACTCGGCTGAGAGTTTAGTGATGGCTAAACACCAAGTGTTAATAACAAAATGGGCCTATTGCGGGTATAATATAAATCAAGGGTGATCAAAGTGTTCAATATTGATCGCTGGGGATCGATAAATCCCTAGGGGAGTCATAAGAGGATTGATAAATGCTTAGAAGTCAACAGCGGTCTATAAATAAATCGTAGCGACTTACGACTCATACGCATAAATTTCCAAGTTTCATGACCCCAGATGTAAATGATTTTAATATAGAAATTCTAAGGAGACGCCGAATTCGCATTTAGTAGAGAAATGGCTTCGATTAAACATTAATGGAATAACATATAATGAACAAAGATTTGTTTTAATCATGTCACCCCAAGCAAGGCATTCCACTGCCACTATAGCGCAGGGGGTTACACAGGGCAATAGACGAGTTAGGATGTACATCGGGGGAGAGTTGGAGAGAATGGGAGGGTCAGTGTGTTAGGAGGTGTCTATTGACCTTACATTTAAACTCCTGGAGGTTATAGCCGTCGGGGAAGTAAGCATGCGGAAGGGAATTCCACAGGCGGGAAGTGCGAGGAAAGAAGCTGTTGGAGTAGAAATTGCGGTTACATTTCATCGGTTTCACTGTAAAAGGGTGGGACCTAGTTGCCAATCTAGCATCTCGTGCAAACTCACACCTAGGGGGCACCAGTTATTTAAGTTCGTCAGAGCAGAAGCCATGAAAATATTTATAGAAGAGGCACAGGGAAGCCACGTCACGCCGGTGGGAGAGTGACTGCAGGCGGTCAGCTTAGTCGGTATCAATCACATTACAGATTCTTCGCTGTATTTTGTCAAGAAGCCCGAGGAGAATGGTAAGGGCACCCGACCAGATGTGGCAACAGTATTCAGTATAATGAAATAATGGATTAAGGTATAAAGGAACAAGTACACGGAATAATGGAATAAGGTATAATTGAAACAGTAATAAATGGAACAATGGAATATGGTACAAGTGACATAGATATATCGATGCATCAATCTATCAATGTAATCAAGGTATAAAGGAACAAGTATATAGAATAATGGAATAAGGTATAATTAAAACAGTAATGAGGTGAGGTATAATTGACAAAGAAATAATGGAATAAGGTAGAATAAAACAATAATAGAACAATAGAATGATCAAAATATAACACGACTATTGAATAATGGAATAAAGTATAGTGGAACAAGGATATAATGGAAACAAGAAATAAGGTATAGTTTGACAATGAAATCGGTATGATAGAACAAGAATATGAAATAAGGTATAAGGGAAGATATAATGGAACAATGGAATATCCAATAACAGAAAAAGTATACAATCGAAGAATGGAATAAGGCACACTATTCTAACTGTCTATTCTGAACTTTTTTCATCGATTGTTGTCTTTAATTCAACCAACTGAAAACAGCACTTTTATGAATTCAATCTCTGGTTTCATAATAAACAATGCAAATTATTGAAAGAAAAAAACACATTACGAATGTTTGCCCAATGAAAGATTATGGGTAAATATTTAACTCCCGACGGCTTTTCCCTTTCAAATTTATCCAAAATAGCATTATCTCTGTGCAAATTTATATGCTGAACTCAAATCAACAATTAGTTATTGAAGAAACTTGCCTTTTTTTATCTAAATATCTAAAAAAAACGAACTATATTTTGCCCTTTTTCTCTCCCGTAACTCTCAGGAAGTCATGTAGTTAACTGCAGAATGACCTTTTACGTAGGCGACAAATTTCTGTCGATTTTTGGTCAATTTTCTTCCTTTACTGAAACTTCTGGCGATGTACTTCCTGTCATGAAAGTAATGCGCTATTGTATTTCTACGCTTATTACTTTCATGACAGGAAGTACATCGCCGGAAGTTTCAGTAAAGGAAGAAATTCGACCAAAAATCGACAGAAATTTGTCGCCTACGTAGAACGTCATTCTACAGTTAATTACATGACTTCGTGAGAGTTACGGGAGAGAAAAAGTGCGAGATATAGTTCGTTTTTTTTATGGACTTACAAAGCAAAAAAGGTAGGTTTCTTCAATAACTAATTGTTGATTTGAGTTCAGCATATACATTTGCACAGAAATAATGCTATTTTAGATAAATTTGAAGCCGTCGGCACATAAAACTAAAATTTACCAGATTATGTATTTAAATGTCGTTTCAAAAATACTTTTATAATATTTCTCTTTCAGGGAAATCCATCAGTGGAGAAAGTACATTAGAATGAAAATATTGCATAGTAAAAGATAAAAAGTAATCACATGAAATTAGGACGGATGTTCGCACTTTAGCGATCAAAGAAGAGCCCTTGCTTAAACATAAGGGCGGCAAGAAAACATCGAGCGATAAATGTTCGTTATATTATTTGTTCTCTTTAATTGATAATTCCCTCCTCTAACTTCATATCTTTGGCCTGATTCGTTAGAAAATAATGAGAACACGAAAAAAAAAATATAGATAAAAAAGAAATGTTTTAACAACTGACATTTGCAATGAAAGATATTCCGGGAAGTATATATTCATAGCTGAACGTGCTTACAAGAAGAATGTGGTTGCAACTATAAATTGAGAATTAGGAAAATCAAACGGAAAAATTAGGAAAAAAAAGGACAACTTAAGCGTAATTACAAATTGGGAAATAGGCAAACTCAAGAATAATAAGAAGTTGGGGAAAAGACGACTCAATCATTTTTAGAAATTGGAAAACTTAAGGATATTTAGAAATTGTGTAAAAGAACAATTCAAGCATAATTAGAAATTAGAAAAAAGAACAATTCAAGCATAATTAGAAATTAGAAAAAAGAACAATTCAAGCATAATTAGAAATTGTGTAAAAGAACAATTCAAGCATAATTAGAAATTGTGTAAAAGAACAATTCAAGCATAATTAGAAATTGTGTAAAAGAACAATTCAAGCATAATTAGAAATTAGAAAAAAGAACAATTCAAGCATAATTAGAAATTAGAAAAAAGAACAATTCAAGCATAATTAGAAATTAGAAAAAAGAACAATTCAAGCATAATTAGAAATTAGAAAAAAGAACAATTCAAGCATAATTAGAAATTAGAAAAAAGAACAATTCAAGCATGATTAGAAAATTGAAAAAGAAAACTGAATTATTATTAGACATTAGAAAAAAGATAACTGAAACATAATTAGAAATTGAGATATAGAACAATTTAAGGTAAATTACAAATGAGGAAAAAGACAAATTCAAGCATAATTATGAACATTATACAACTCAAACATATTTATAAATTAGAAAAAAGGACAATTCTATCATAATTAGCAATAAGAGAAAGAGCAATTCAAGAATAATTAGTAATTGGAAGAAAATAATTTAAAAATAATTAGTAAATGAAAAAAAGGACAATTCAAGCAGAATTAATCATTGAGAAAAGGGACACTTCAAGCATAATCTAAAATTGGGAATAAACAATTCAAGCATAATTATAAAATGGGCAAAAGTCAATCCCAACATAATTATAATTTGGAAAACATGACAAATGAAGCATAATAAGAAATTGGGAAAAGGGACAATGCAAGCATAATTAGAAATCAGAAAAGAGAACAATTCAATCCTTATTAAACACTGGGAAAAAGGATAACTCAAGCATAATCAGAAATTGGGAAAAAGATTTTAGAAGAGTAATTAGAATTGAGAAAAACAACCCTAGCATAATAGGACGTTGGAAAATGACATTTCGAAAATAATTATAATTTGGAAAAAGATAATTAGAAAATGTGATAACAATTCAAGCGTAATTAGTATCTGGGAAAAGAACAATTCAAGCATAATTAGAAATTTGAAATACAACAACTGATGCACAATTAGAAATAGGGAAAAGTGTATTCAAGCATACTTAGAAATTGATAAAAGGAACAATCAAAGCATAATTTGAAATTGGAAAAAAGAACAATTCAAGCTTATATAGAAATTGGAAAAAAAATTCAAGCATAATTAGAAATTGGATAAAAGTACAACTCAAGCATAATTCGAAATTAAGAAAAATGTAAAGTCAAGCATAATTATAAATTAGAAAATTGGACAATTCAAGTATGATTAGCAATTGCGAAAATGGTCAGCTCAAGTACAGTAAGAAATTGGGGAAGAGGACAATTCAAGTACAATAAGTACTTGAGAAAATTGACAATTCTTTCATTATTAAAATTTGGAAACAGTACAGCTGAAGCATAATTTGAAATCGCGTCAAAGAAATTAAAGAAAATGATAACTCAAGTATAGTAAGAAATTCACAATTTCACATTTCTTTTTGCAAATTTCAAAATTCTTTTTCCAAATTCGAAATTTGGAAAAAGAACAGCAAAAGCATAATCTGGAAGTAGAACATCCCAAAAATATTAAGAAATTGGGAAAAAAAGACAACTCTATCATCGTTAGAAATTTGGAAATAGTAAAAAAAAACAAGCAAAGTCAGTAATTACGTAAAAGGACAGCTCAAGCATAATTAGAAATAGAGAAAAATGTTAAGTCAAGCGTTATTATAAATTGGGTAAACGTACAAATCAAGCATAATTAGCAATCAGGAAAAATGACAACTCAATATTATTAGAAATTAGAAAAAAATGACAAACCAAGTATCATTAGAAATTGAGAAAAAAAATGAAACGTATTTAGAAATTGGAAAAAAGCACAATTCAAGTATATTTAGCAACTGAGTAAAAGGAAATCTTAATTACAATTCGAAAATTGGAAAATGTACAACTCATGCATAATTATAAATGGGAAAAGAGACAATTCAAGTACTGTAAGATACCGAGAAAAACAACGATTCAATCACAATTAAAAATTTGGAAAAAGAACAGTTCTAGCATTATTATAAATTGGTAAAAACATAACTCAAGTATAATTTCAAATTATTAAAAAGAGCAACACAAGCATAATTAGAAATAGATAAAAGGGACAATTCAAACATCATTAGAAAATCAGGAAAAAAGTCAACTCAAGCATCGTTAGATATTGTGAAAAATAACAACTCAAGTTCTGTAAGATACTGGAAAAAAGAACAATTCAAGTATTAGAAGAATTTGAGAAAAGTAACAACTTGAGTAGAAATAGAAACTGGGAAAAATAAAAACTCAAGCATAATTAGACATTGAGAAAAAGAACAACTGAAACATAATTAGAAATTAGAAAAAATGACAAATCAAGCATAATTAAAAATCAGGAACAAAACAGTGGAAGCATAATTAGAAATTGGTAAAAATGACATGTCAAGTAAAATAAGAAACTGGGAAAATGAAAACTCAAACATAATTAAAAATTGGATAAAAAACAATTCAAGCATAATTAACATTTCGGTAAAAAGAAAATTCACGCATAATTATAAATTAGGGAAAAGACAACACAATCATAATTAGAAATTGAGAAAAAGAACAATTTAAGCACAATTGGAAATTGGGAAATAGACAATTCTATTATTTTTATGAATTGGAAAAATGATAACTCAATCATAATTTGAAATTAGGTCAAATGACGAATTAAACATAATTTGAAATTGATAAAAAGGACAACACAAGCATACTTAATAATTAAAAAAGAAGACAACTCATGTATAGTAAAAAATTGAGAAAAAGCACAATGGAAGCATAATTAGCAAATGGGGAAAAGGACAACTCTAGAGTAGTAAGAGGAAAAATGATACCTCATGCATAATTAGAAATTGGGGAAAAGGACAATTTAAGTTTAATTAGAAATTGAGAGAAAAATAAATCAATTACAGTTAGAAATAGAAAAGTGCATAATTATAAATTAGGAGAAAGGACAACTCAAACATAGCCGAAAAATTGGATTAAAAACAACACAAGCATTATTAAAAATTGGTAAAACGGACAACTAAAGCATAATTAGGATGAATGAATAGGATATGTGTTGTGGTGCAGTGGATATCGACTCGGAACAACAAATCGGGCAGTCGAGTTCGAATTCTAGTTGACTTTCTTGCATTCACTTACGCATACAAATACCCTTGGGAAAGGTATTAATCCGTCTCTTCCCTCCAGGACAGATTGGGTTGTGTAGCCTTGGCCGGCAACCAGTCTACCGCAGAAAGCAATGGCAACCTACTGCGGGACAATCTTCTGCCCAGTCAGTCATGTCTCTTTCGAGACATGATCGCCCAAAGCGTGTATCACGTATGGCACTTAAATTATAATTAGACAATTTGAAAAAAATACAACTTAATTATAGTCAGAAATTATGAATTAGATAACTCAAGCATAGATCGAAATTAGGAATAAGGATATCTAAAGGATAAATAAAAATTGGGAAAAAAAGACAACTCTAACATAATTACCAATTAAGAAAAATAACTACTAAAGCAGAATTAATAATTGTTAAAAGTGAGTATTCAAGCTTTATTAGAAGTTAGAAAAAGACACCTCATGCATAGTCAGAAATTCGGTCAAAGTACAATTTAAGCATAATTACAAATTGGGTAAATGGAAAACACAAACCTATTTAGAAATTGGTAAAAAAACATTACTTAAACATAGTTACACACGTGACATTTCGAAACAAAAACAAAGTACCTATAACTTTTTTATTAGGCCTGAGATCAATTTGATATATTTGTATTATGAAAAAGGATACCTTTATATAATGTTTAAAAAGTCAATATACTTGCATTTTGACAAATATCTTGCATAGAAGAAGGTTTGAAGGATGCCAATCGAAAATGTTTATTACAAAAATATTTTCTCTATTTGTACCTGCTGACGTTTATTGTTGTAAATAATTTATGCATTGTACATTCACAACTTGTGATGCAGTGGATATCGGCTCGGAGCGAGAAATCAGAGAGCCGAGTTCGAATTCCAGTTGAATTCGTTGCGTTCACTTACGCGCAAATGCCCCTGGGAAAGAACAGGTTGGGTTCAATAGCCTTGGTTGGCAACCAATCTACTGCAGAAAGTAATGGCAGCGTAATGCGGGATAATCTTATGCCCAGGCAGTCATGTCTCTTTCGAGACATAATCGCCCAAACTTAACTGACTGACTGACTGACTGACATTCACGCCAGGTGTCTGGTGGATCCTACTGGGGATCATGTAACAGCAAACCACCTTAGATTTCTAGCACCTTCTTTAGTATTATTGCTGAATCCAACAGAATGTCTAGATATTTCTGGGCTTCACTATTTCTACAGTCAGAGTGACCATAGTTTGTCTTTAAGAGCATTAATCAGTCAAGATACTGGTGTTTTTTTCTTCGTTTTTGCTTTTCATTTTATGTTTCTTTTTTTTTTGAGTCTGTGGTCGGATGGAATAGTCATGTCCTCTATCTAGCAAATTATCTTTTCGACTCATTATCAAGAGTTATGAGTAAACGTGCTGATTATGAATTGCCTGAAGGACTGACTCGTTTTTTACTTCTTATCAACCCTTTGCAGGTTATTTAAAGCCATAAAAGAGTGTAATAATTTCTTGTTGGGGCGTATAATGATGGTTTAGTGATACAAGCCTTACTAATTAACCCAGAACTGGTGGGGAGAAGAAGAGGTTGTTTCATACCTTTTCCAATATTATTTGAGCGTAACTGAATATAATAAACCCAACTGGAACTGGAACTTCAATTAACAATTCTGAGCCATTATTCATTATACTACCTGCACATCCAAGCTTTTGAGCCTGCTATTTCCAAGCGGTCAGCCATCTTGGTACTGACCAGGCTCTACGTTGCTTAACTTCGGTGATCGTACGGGAACTTGTGTTTCAACGTGATGTGGCCGTAAGCTTATGAATAGAAAATAAATACAGCATCAATTATACACAGATATCAATGACGTATGCAGTTTCAATCTTGTCATTTGTAAATAAAAAAACAAAGTACAGAAAACTTTTTTTTCGATTTGGCGCTGTACTTTCATTATGAATAGGACCAACCTAAAATGAGTTTAAAAATCAATATATTTTGATTCTGATAAATGTTATGGCTTCAAAAAGTCTAATGAATGATAATCTATAAGAATTGCTCCCACAAAAGTAGTTTCCTATTTTTAACAAGTGGACAAGTCAATTGAAGTATTTATTGACCTCGCACATTACTATGTTTTAAGCGGAAATGTCAATATTGTAAAAAAATTATGTGTTTTTGTAAAATAATTGGTTTTCTGTATTATAATTCGATGAATATTTGTTGAAAAAATAATGAAGAAGGGTTTGTTTTTGTTTTTTTAAATGTCACCCCCAACACGAAATTTCCAAAATCGTATATAATTATAGTACTATTATGACTTTCTGGAGCCTTCTAGAATTTTATGAAACCTTTGTATATCTAAATTTATTTATAAATGGAACTTTGTCTGTGTGTGTGTGTGTGTGTGTGTGTGTGTGTGTGTGTGTGTGTGTGTGTTACCTATAGACTCCAAAACGGCTGAACCGATTTTCTTGAAAACTTACGCAGTTGTACTATAAGCGTCTACGAGTGTTCTTAGCTAGGTTTTGTGCCGAGGTACCCCCGATAAATATCGAAAATCGATAATCGAAAACATCGGGTTATAGAAGGAGTGGTCCGATTTTAATCAAATTTAATACACTCATAGACAAAGACATAAGAAACGATATTCAGAAGTTTCAAGGTTGGAGTTCTTACAATAGTGCAGAAAATCGATAATACACACACACACACACACACATATATATATATATATATATATATATATATATATATATATATAAGGCAAGATGTTTGTGTGTGTGTCTGTTTATCTGTCTGTATGTCCTTTATACAAATCCACAAATTTTATCCGATTCTCACCAAACTTCATACAAATATTCTTTAGGCTGAGTTTGAGCTCCAGAACCATGGATTAGTTTTAAAGCTTTCATTACACCCGAACAACGCCGGGCTATACTGCTAGTTATGCTATAGATACAAACTTTAAAATGCGTTAAAAAAAGTACTATTTAATTACATCATTAGCAAATAAAAAATATATAATTTCTGCAAGTTTTCAATTTTTGTTTCTTTATAGCTATTGTGAATGCATTAAAAGTACTTACAGTTACATCCTTAGCAAATGAAAAAAAATAAAGTTTCTGTAAAATTTTTGTTTGATTTTTTACTCTTATTGCGAATATGGTAAAATCTTATTTTCCGTTTGCGATGACCTCTTTCAAGTAGTAAAACATTAATATCGTTTTCATTACTTTGTAACAAAAGTTCATCAAGTTATGACTCGAGAATATAGGGTTGAAAACAAATGTCATTACCCTGTTGTAAAAATAGCAAAACACAATAGAATAATTTAGAGAAGTCATATTTCTTTCGGGCAAGAGGAAGATATAAATTCCTCTAAAGGTCTTTTATATGCCAAGCCCCTTCAGGACGTGGGTGATCAAGGCTCCCCATAATTTCCTCTCTTTTAACTTCGTCTCTCTGTACCTGACTCCTCATGCTATCCTCTACCGTTACAAGACCCAGATCTCAGGGAGTACTGTTGTAATAATTGGGTTTAAGCTACCCTGTTTTCACGTTTCAGTCTCGACGGAGTTCAAAAGCGTCTCTGAGTCTTTGTGTGTGACGAATTATTTTCCATCTTCTAAACTCTCTCTCACAGGCGGTCCCTCGCTGCTCTATTGCTACTTCCCTGGAAAGTGCTGAGACGAATTACATTCTAAGCTTCACGGCTAGGACCAACCATACCACATATTTTGGCAAACCATTCATATTCCCTCCGTATTCCATCGGTAAGTTCCACTTGAACGTTTTTTTTACAGCGAACCACCTCTCCGAGGAACCGACTCCCAAAAGGATGTTTCCCCGATCACTATAATGTTAATTTGTTCAAATCTAGAATTAACCGTTATCTTCCCCGCCAATACGTATAAACTACCTCTCAACTTCACTCTCTAACGAGAGTAGCCCCAGAGCCTTGTACAGAAAAGAAAAACATTTTCAGTTCATTTGAATTATATTAGCGCTGTTTTCACTGCTTCTCTTGCCTCCAGTATGTCCTATGCGTGTTAAATTCTCCAAGCCCTTTTTATTATATGTCTTAGAACCTTCAACTGTTTATTTCTGATTATAAGTAAAAGTATTCTTTTTGTTCCAATTTTCCTTAAAGTTCCCTTGCTGCTCACATTTACAACCCATGTTATTTTTAGCATTCGTCAATTTGTGAGCAACAATTCGTTGCATTCACATACCCACAAATACCTTGGGAAGATATGAATCTGTTTCTTCTCCCTCCAGCTATAGGTTAAATAAAAGAAGAAATTGGATACTATAGCCTTGGTTGGCAGCCAGTCTACCACAGAAAGTAATGGCAACTTACTGCCGGAAAACTTTCTGCTCAGTCAGTCATCTCTCTTTCGAGAAATGATCGTCAAAGCGTGTATCATGTATAGTACGTAACTGACTGACGATGAAATATATCAATGCTTCAAGTATCATCTTTTGCAATGATGTTCACTCTGTACAAGGCTCAAGAGCCATTTGAGGTAGTGGTTTACAGAGTATAAGGCAAAGTTTATGGAAATATTTGGGGAAGATCATAAAACCTAGATTAGGCAGATTATTATTATAATGATCCAGAGAGCATCCTTCTGGTAGTCGGTTCCATAAAGCAGCGATTCGTGGAAAAAAGCTGCTCGATTAGAGTTTAAATCTTCTTCAGTAATAAAAAGATTGTCCAGCTTATAAGAGATAATATATTACACATTTCACTTAAACATTATTTTCTTTTTTCTTAATATTTGCTAACTTTTTTGAAGTCGGTATATTTATTTGCCCATATGAAGAAAACTAACGAATAAAAGGATAGTAGAATTTCATTCAAGCAGTACAAAAACAAACATGACAAGCCAAAAGACATGAGTAGATATCACTTGTACCTAGAAGGTCTTTCAGCAGCAGTAACTGTTCAAATAGATATCACATGTACCTGGAAGGTTTTTTTAACAGCAGCAACTGTTCAAATAGATATCACTTGTAATTGTAAGGTTTTCAGCAGCAGTAACTGTTCAAATAGATATCACATGTGCCTAGAAGGTCATACTGCAGCAGTAACTGTTCAAATAGATATCACTTGTACCTAGAAGGTCTTTCAGCAGCAGTAACTGTTCAAATAGATATCACTTGTACCTGTAAGGTTTTCAGCAGCAGTAACTGTTCAAATAGATATCACATGTACCTAGAAGGTCATCCAGCAGCAGTAACTCTTCAAATAGATATCACATGAACATAGAAGGTCTTTCAGCAACAGTGACTGTTCAAATAGATATCACTTGTACCTAGAATGTCTTTCAGCAGCAGTAACTGTTCAAATAGATATCACATGTACCTGGAAGGTTTTTTTAACAGCAGCAACGGTTCAAATAGATATCACATGTACCTAGAAGGTCTTTCAGCAGCAGTAACTGTTCAAATAGGTATCACATGTATATGGATGATTTTTAACAGCAGCAACTGTTCAAATAGATATCACATTTACCTAGAAGGTTTTTTAACAGCATCAACTGTTCAAATAGATATCGCGTGTACCTGGAAGGTCTTTCAGCAACATCAACTTTGCAAGTAGATATCACATGTACCTCGAATGTCCTTCAGCAACAGTAACTGTTCAAATAGATATCACATGTTCCTGGAAGGTGTTTTAACAGCAGCAACAACTAAAGTGAATACCAAGTATAATTTTTTTCCTCTTCATATGCCATGTCTTTTCAGGACGTAGGCGATCATTGGTTTCCACTTCGCTCTGTCTCTTGTTGCTCTCAATATTTTTCCTCTTGGTATCTCTCCCAAACTCCACTCTGCCATCCATTTCCTCTACCCTATCAAATATGTTTCGCGCTGCTTTCTCCTGTCACTTTTTCCTCCTACCCGTCCTGTGAGCATTAAATACTCCAGACCCTCCTTCATCATTGCGTGTCCCAAGAACTTCAGCAGTATCTTCCTGATGTTAAGTATGAGTTTTCTTCTCTCTTGCATCCTCTCCAACACGTCACGTGTTCGGTCCATGGTATCTGCAGCATCTCCTTCATCCTTGATTAGATCGTCCAACATTCGCTACCATAGAGAAAGACACATATCACATAGTAGTCCAGTACTCTTTTCTTTATTTCCAATGAGATTTTCCTGTCTCTCATTACTCTAGTTAGCTTTTGAAATTCATCCTTGGTCATGCCAATGCATCTTCGGGTCTCAATGTCACACTTTTCATCCTCTGTCAGAACGCTTCCCAAGTATTTAAATTTTTTTACTTGTTTTATTTTAGTTTCTCCGACCTGCAGTTGGGAAAATAATTATATAACCTAAATGTTGACCATTCATACGACATTAACTAAAAGGTTAGAAAGGAACTAGAAAGAGCGATAATTATTTTCCTGAAAAGATGTTTTAAAATAAACATTTTATAAATTTCAGCCGACAGTAATTCTGTGTGTTCGGCTAATGAAGGTCAAATATTTCTAGGATGAAAACGGTTGATCTTGCTATTGTCTCTCTCCATAATCGTGACAATGGCGTAATGTGTTTCAATCTAAACTTTTCTAATTTGGAATTTGAAAAAAAGCAGTGATGATACATACCCTGAATCAATCATAAAAATTCAGGATGCAGTATTAATTAATTAATACTGAATACTTCAGATACCTCGATCTATTGATTATCTATAACAAAATACCGTATTTTCTGGTTTACAAGACGCACTTTTTTTCCAAAACGATGCCCTGAAATATACGTGTGCGTCTTCTAAGACGAATGTATCTGTTACCACCATGGTTACCACCATGACATGGATAGTAGTGGGGATTATTTATTATGCATGGCTGACAGTAGTGATGGCTGCAGATTATAATTTGGGGTTTTTACATGAAGCCAGCAGTAACAAGTCTTTTTGGATTTGAAAATAAATAAAATTTATTTGATTGTTTTATGTTTTTGCATGCATCTTTTTAGCATTTTGAATTCATTTTTATGAAAATAAAACCACCTTTGGGCAATGAAAGATGTATAGTATATTTACTAACCACCAACTAGTATGTCATTGCCATACAAACAAAATCGGACAAATGATTCATGTAAACAAGACGTGGCGCCAGTATTTGAGGGACTCATGGTGAATGGGTTGTTGTATGAGAATGACATTTTTTTTAGAGATTTTTTTCCAATATTAAGGTGCGTTTTCCAAGCCGCAGCGTCTTTTAAGTAAAAATGCAGTAATTATAAGAGTAAAAGAAATTGAATATAGAATATGCTGCGCAACACTGCAAATTTCTACAAAACGAAAATATTATCCTGAAAACTACAGTAATGTCCTAAAATAGCCTAGTCAGATCGAGACTTCCATATGGATATTAAGAATGGTACCAAACCCGTTTAGAAATATCTACTTTCTAAGATCAATGGTCGAAAGGGCTTTGAGCAAGTGAAGCCAGTGGATCTTAGAGAATACCACACTTCATCGAACATTGCGAACATGCGCTACACAATCATCAACAAAGAACTGTACCAAATAACTAAACCAGATCACTTGAGGTCTTTCAGCAGCAGTAACTGTTCAAATAGATATCACATGTACCTCAAAAAGAAAACTATGACATAATCAAGATTTTGAACTTTCACACAACTTCAAATAAAAAGTTAGGAAGGAAGCCCCAGTCAATAATGGAAAAAGTCATAACAGCTACTGGACTTGACAAAGCGATTTCTCTAAAAAATTGTTTTAAAAGAAAGATTTTATAAATTTAAACTGACACCAATATTGGCTTCTTTTTCAATAGATGCCGAACATTTTCTAAGGAAACGAGTAATATTACCATTACAATTATATTTCAATGAAATTAGCTTATCTTTTAAAAGATTTCATACTTTGGCCATTCTTTGATGTCAAGTTTAAATAAAGTGTATTTAGAAGTTTTATGACATCTGAAAAATTTTTCCTCTACAAATTAGAACTTTTTGTTTTATTCATTTATTTATAAAGAAAAATTTATATTTTCAATTCGGCCATTGATCTTATAGGGCTTTAGCCGAATAAAGATATTTGCAAAAACTTCAACATATTTCACTGAGATTAGATTACTTCTAAAAGGTTTTATTCTTTGGCGTCTGTTTAACATCTGGCACTCTAAATTATTAATATTATTTCCATTTTCACTGCATTCTTTTTCAAGGCCTCTTAATTGCAGTATCCTTATTGATAATTTCGATCAAAGTTGTTTTCTGTTGCCATAGCTGGATCTAACAAAACAACTATGAAATTCAAACACACTATTGCTTAGGGATCAGAGTCGCCTTAAATGGCAAAATGATTTTTTGTACGACAAATAAAGTCACATACAGAGAGATAAAGGTAAAACACTTTGTTAAGAAATCAAGTTTTTTTTTCTTTTCTAATATGCTTTCAGATAAATAAAGGTATTTTTTTTAAAGCATGCATTATACTAGATTTGAATGAGATTGGCTTACCTTTAAATATTCTATTCGTTGGTGTCACGTTTAAATGCGCTGTATTGATAAATCAGGTCTTCTCAATTCATCTTGTGACAGTTAAAAAAAAGAGTTTTTTTATTTAAAGTAGTCTTTTTCTACTTTCGTGGAGAGAATAATTATGGACGAACACGACTTTGATTTTTTTCTCTTTTTTTTTGTATTTTTATTTGTTTTGTTTTTTAATTGTTTATTTTACTTTTATTTTCGTTCTTTTCTCTTTTTTTTATCTCAAAACTAAATTCTATTTTTTTTTTCTTTATACACTTAACTTAGATGTTCGTATTGCTTTCACAAGGTTAACTATCCTACGTAATCAATGAGATAATATACGCACATATTAAGTAATGCTCGTGTCTTTTGACTAAATGTTAGAGCTGTGTCATATTGTTTCGGTCGTAGTTGTATTCACCTCATCCAGGGCAAACAATTAAGGTCTCACAATCTCACTGCGAATAATTGGCTGGGAACGAATATAACAGTGTGCTTATACGAAACACGTGACCAGAAACAATATCTCATGAACAAAGTTAAACGCTCAGTTAGAAAAATAAAAAATGGAGAAAATGTTGAAAGAGTTCAAAATCGGTTTATTCTTCTTTGTTTTTTCTTCTTTTTTATATTATGATTTTTCTGTGTTTTAATGGGAACAATCTCAATGAGTGACCTTGGGTTAACAGTTTCTAACGAACACACCTGTGAGCGAGGAAGAGGTCACTGCCGATCATCTGCGTGTCTGTGGGTGTCCGAGAGTGAAAAAGAAAGAAAGAAAGAAGTTACGTTTAGAAAGAACAAAAAAGAAAAGAGTATAAAAACAAGAGAGAAAAAGAAGAAAGAATAAAACGAATATTTCTGATGATATGTAAGAAAACACATTCAAAGAAAGAAAGAAAGAAAGAAAGAAAGAAAGAAAGAAAGAAGTTACGTTTAGAAAGAATAAAAAAGAAAAGAGTATAAAAACAAAAGAGGGAAAAAGAAGAAAGAATAAAACGAATATTTCTGATGATATGTAAGAAAACACATTCAAAGAAAGAAAGAAAGAAAGAAAGAAAGAAAGAAAGAAGTTACGTTTAGAAAGAATAAAAAAGAAAAGAGTATAAGAAGAAAAGAGGGGAAAAGAAGAAAGAATAAAACAAATATTTCTGAAGACATGTAAGAACACACATTCAAAGAAAGACAGAAAAAAAGACGTTACGTTTTAAAAGAGCAGAAAAGAAGAGAGTATGAAATGAAAGAAGAGGGAAAAAAGAGAGAATAAGATGAATACTTCCGAAGAAACAGAAGCATACACACAGATGCGTGATGTAGCTTCCCTGTGCCTCTTCTACAAGTACTTTCATGGCTTCTGCTCCGATGAGCTTAGATCACTGGTGCCGCCTAAGCACGAATTTACACGAGATACTAGATTAGCAACTAGGTCCCACCCTTTTACAGTTAAACAAATAAGATGTAACCGTAAATTCTACTCCAACAGCTTCTTTTCTCGCGCTTCCCGCCTGTGGAACTCCCTTCCACAACTCTGCTTTCCCGACAGTTACAATCTCCAGGTGTTTAAATGTAGGGTCAATAGACACCTCCTATCACACTAACTCCCAACTATTCTCACAACACTCATCTACCCAACCCTCATTCTCGGTATCCTCACCCGCCTATCACCCACCCTCTGTTATTTCCTATATTTAACCAGCCTTTCTCCACTCTACGTAGCCCCCTGCACAGTAGTGGCAGTGACATGCCTTGCTCGGGGTGAAACGCTTATAAAAAAAAAAAAAAAAAAAAGATGCACAGAGAAAAAGGGATAAATTAAATCCTAATTCGAAAATTTAGTCAAGAAAAAAATCACTACATAAGTTTCTTCTTCTGTGTACCTTGTCCATTCAGGAAGTAGATGATTATTGCCTGCCACGTCTTCCTATCACCGGTGGCTCTTTGCACGTTTTCTCCTGTTACACCACGAAACCCCTGCTCTGCCATCCACCTACTCAGGTCCGTCAAGTATGTTACATGTTGCCTTCGCCCGTCTCTCTTTTCTCCTATCTGGCCTGTTAGTATCAGATTCTTCAAGCTCTTCTTCCTCATTGCATGTCCCAGAAACTTTAGATGTCTCTTCGTGATGCTCAGTATTAATTTCCTTTTCGTTTCCATCCTTTCCAACACCTCATCATTGCTGACATGCTCGATCCATGATATCCGCAGCTTCCTTTTGTAGAACCACATTTCAGTTTCTTCAAGTTTTTCCTTCATCTTCGATGAGATTGTCCAGCATTCACTGCCATATTGAAGAATAAATATCACATACCAATCCAGTACACTTTTCTTCGTTTCTAGTGAAATTTTCCTGTCTCTTAATACTCTACTGGCTTCTGGAATGCGTCTTTCGCCATATCAAATCGCCTTCAGATATCTGCGTTGCACTTTCCGTCTTCTGTTAGAACATTTCCCTATTATTTCAATTTTTTTAGTGTCCCCCACCTTTATTTGACATTTTGGGCTGCTCGTTTTGCTGATGACTATCAATTCGATATTCTTGCAGTTTATTTGTAGTTCTTTTTTGTTTGTCACTCTCTTCAGCTACCTTCTGTAGGGGGTCTTGTAGTTTCCTTTCCGTGTCTGCTCTCAGTACTGTATCATCTGCGTATCTTATGTTGTTCAGATTGTGGCCTCCGATGACGAATCCTGGCATATCTTCTAGTGTCCTCAGAATAGTCTCGCTGTACAAGTTGAATAAATCCGGTGAAAATAGACATCCTTGTCTTATGCCCCTTTCTATCTTTGTATATCTGCTGAATTTGTTACCTGTCCGTGTGCAGGTGGTTTGCTGCCAGTAGAGATTCTTGATTACTCTTATGTCTTTCCCAAATATGTCTAGGTTGCTGATCGTTTCTATCAATTCTTTGTGTCGTACTTTGTCTGAATTTTGAAGGCTAAATAAGTCCTCTGAGTAAATGGTATCATGGCTGAGACTAAGAACTACAATTATAGCTATTTAGAGCCAAACCCGAAGCAAAAACTAAAATAAAAGGGCTGAAAAAAATACAGACATACAGACAGATAAACAGACACACACACAAACATCTTATAGTACAACGCTTATCACGCGCTTATAGTACAACTGTGTAAATTTTCAATAAAATCGGTTCAGCCGTTTCGGAGTCTATAGGTAACAGACACACACACACACACACACACACACAAATACAAAGTTCCATTTTTAAATAAGTTTATATATATATATATAACGGTTTTTATTATAGTAGAGAGGATAATAGCCTTATTCTCTAAGCAACACTTACCTTAATTCCTGATCACTGACAATTATTATGCCCTGTTTGTAGATATAATTCTATAATAAACATTATAAGCAATGCATTTACATTTCCCTTTATATGTTCTATAATTATTTTCACTGTAATTGTTCTGATGATTTTCCTCGCTGGTATCTCTTCAAAGTCATGAATTTAAGCGCAGTACTAGAGTAGCAGTTAGGTTTTATAATTTCAGTTAAACTTCCTAGATTAACTATAAGTTCTATGCTAATAATTTATACTCCCGCACTTCTCGCTTGTGGAACTCTCTTCCGGTTCCCCGTTTTCTGGTCTATTACGGTCTTCAAAAATTTAAATGCAATGCTAATATGTCTCCTTGAGTTCTGTCCTATTACTTTCTTCGCAGTCTAAGTAACCCTTTACATTCGAGTGGCTTTTACAGCCTTGCTTGGAGTGAAACAAATATATATATATATAGCCATCCGCAGACAGATCTGTTTCGCTGTATCACAGCTCATCAGTACGGTTAGACAGCCGATTGCTTTTTACCAAGGATTGAAACCCGACTGAATTGTCGTCAGTCGGTGATTCTACTTCTGAGCTATGGGCGCTCGGTAGAAGGAGTCAGACTTTTTAGCGTGCATATTATCATTATACACAGGCCCAATAGCTGAGAGTGTTCTAATTCATTGCTGAATAAATGATTTGTAGATGCCAGAGTAGCTACTGTTTTTCAAAGTCTACCATTCTTCCAGAGTGCTCAATCAGGGTGTGAGAGCGTAAATAGTCATCCGCAAGCAGATCTGTTTAGTTATATCACAGCTCATCAGTACGGTTAGACAGCCGATATATACTATCAGTGTGGCTAAACATCCGCTTGCTTCCAGCCGGAATCAAAACTCGACCGATTCGGTATCAGTCGGAGAACCTACACCTTAGCTATCGACGCACGCCGGAGTGAGGTGGAAATTTTAACGTGTTATATATACGCGGTGTATACACACGTCAGCAGTCGAGAGAACTCATTTCACGACTAAAGACTAGTGCTCTCCTGTTATTAATGTTTGCATTCATTCTTGACCTATAATAATCATTTTCTTTTTTAATTTACTATATACAGCATTGATTATATATACGCGGCTAAATATTTCTGAAACAAATGTCTAATAAAAGAAAATTTATGCTTCTGCATTTTTTCAACAAACCTTTAATACAACCAGAGAAAATATCTCCCATATGACAGTAAATGCTGGACGATCTCCCAAAATAAAGAAGAGACCTGAAGCAACAGAAATGTTGTTCTACAGAAGGATTCTGAGAATACCATGAATTTAACATGTGAGCAACGATGAAGTTTTAAAGAAAATGGAAATAAAAAGGACATTTTTACTTAATATCAGGAAGAGAGAGTGGAAATTTCTAGGGTATATAACGAGGAAAGAGGGCTTGGAAAATTTGATACTCACAAGACAGGTTGACGATAAGCAGGAGAGAGAATAACAATACATAACATACCTGGTGAGCGTGAGTAAATGGATAGAGGAACAAGGCAAAGGAGAGATAAAAAAATGAAAATGTTTATTAAGAACTTACAAATGACGTGAAACTGTGGAGAGGTATGATCGCCAACAACCTGAAAGGACACGGCAGATATATAAGAAGAAGAAATCTATCAATTGATAAAGAAAGGAGACGCTAAGAAAATTTGTATAAATTGTCGACAAATTGTTCAAATGCGTGCATTTTCATTCATTTCCCCACTACGTAAAGAAATCTGTCTTTCCCTTTATCTTCAACCATTAAAATACATTAGTTTTCCCCTACTTCTTTAATAAATCCTACCTGTGATGTCTCCGGTTTCATAAACAACTTTATTTTATAAATAAAGATAGGTTGAATGATTGATTCGTTTTTTTACGGATTATCAACTCACTACATGTTATTTAAAGCCAGAAAATATTTTTAGATTGTACGAATTCTTTTTGGGAAGCTGGAGAAGTTAATAATGGTTTAGGGATACGAGTCTTAATAATTAATCCATAGCTGGGGAGAGAAGTAGATTCATACCTTTCCCAAGGTTTTTTGTGCAATATAGTGAATATAACGAACTCAACGGGAATTGGAACTTGGCTCCCTGATTAACAATCTCGAGCCATTATCCATTACACTACCCGCACATCCAAGCTTACATTACCTGTTACTCCGAAACGATTATTTATCTAGGCTCGATATTGCTTAAACGTACGGGAACAGGTGATTTTATTCTTTGTTGTTTTGTTGTTTTTTTTTGTTTTTTGTTTTTTTTTTGGGGGGGGGGGGGGTTATGTGATATAGGTGTAAGCCTTATAAATAATAAATTAAAATATTGAATATATAAATCAATATACTGGGGTAAATCAATAAGTTCGTAGTCTAAAATATTTTTATCGCTTTGCGTGGGGTGAAGTGATTTTTAAAAAGTCCCCTTCCTTGTCGATAAACATTCAAATGAGACCACCTCCTTTAAACTTGTTTAACTTCTCATGCAATACTTTATCGTGAATTATTTTCTCATGGATTTAACTAAGTCAAGAATTCTACTGAAGTATGCATGTTTTCAAATGCAACCGCCTTTTTATCACAGCTTTTTGACTCAAGTTTACGAAATAGACGTTTAACCGAATTTCAGCTATTTATTTATTTATTGTTGTGTTTTTTTTTTATTTTGTTTTTTTAGGATACATATCCGCCATTTATTTCCATCTTTGAAATTGCATACAAGTAGTCAGAATACGAAAGGGAAGAAACAGACGTTGTATATTTTATTTCGAAGAGAATAATGCAACTTCAGCAAAAACGTGGAACAAAAGTGTCGATGATGAACAAGCACCATTTTGTGAGCTTAGAGGAAACTATGTGTGGGCATCAAGAAGGAAACATCTCGAGATCACTGGTGCCTCCTGTGTATGAATTTACACGAACTACTAGATTAACAACTAGGTCCCACCCTTTTACAGTGAAACCGATAAAATGTAACCTCAGTTTCTTCTCTAACAGCTTCTTTTATCGCACTTCCTGCCTGTGGAATTCCATTCCATATACTTGCTTCCCCGACAGCTACAATCTCTAGGAATTTGAATGTAAGGTCAATAAACATCTCCTGTCAAACTAACTCGCATCCATTCTCTCAAGCTCTTTTTTCATCTACTCCACCCCCATCCTCAGTATTCTCATCCGTCTATTACCCTCCTCTGTACATTTCCCATAACTAACCCCTCTTTCTCGTCACTTTCCCCTAAGTAACCCCCTGTGCAACAGTGGCAGTAGAATGCCTTGCTTGGGGTGAGATGACTTTTTTTTTAATCTACACACACCAAAAGGAAAACACATTCCCTGTTATTTGATGACTGATTCATTGATTTCACTTCATACAAGTTTGAAGAGCCATTTAAGCCAGTTAGCTACAATCTAAATGGTTTTGATGAATGAGTTGTATGATATGAATGAGGAGGTAGTGAAGATTATACAAAAGGATAGATAACGATTGACCCTCCACTTGAAGAGGTGTACATTGTAATGTTCAGGAAAGTATCTACACGGGTCTATGTTACACAAAGTCACATTTTTTGAGAACCTGGATTTTCTTCTTTATACTTGGAATACAAGTTTAGTAAAATGTGAGTGATTCGTATCATCCGTAAAGAGAAAACCTGGTTTGATGGGGCAAAACTGACTTAATTTTCAGAATCAGTGTGAAAAAAAATAGCCCAGAAACATCTGCCCATCGCCCAACAACAGTCTGTCAGTTAAGTGCTATACGTGATACATGCTTTTGTCGATCATGTCTCGAAAGAGACATGACTGACTGGGCAGAAGATTATCCCGCAGTAGGTTGTCATTGCTTTCTGTGGTAGACTGGTTGCCAACCAAGGCTACAGAACCCAATATGTCCTATTATTTATCCCATAACTGGAGGGAAGAAACGGATTAATACCTTTCCCAAGGGTATTTGTGCGTAAGTGAATGCAAGGAATTCAACTGGAATTCGAACTCGGCACACTGATTTGTCGTCCCCCGATTTGTCTCACCACAACGCACATTTGTTTGGTTAAAAAAATTGTCAACCAGTGTAATACAACCCCATATTTCTGAAGCTAAAAACAGACTTAACTGACTGATATTTGTTGAATACTTTACTAACATTTTTTTTGCACATGTTAATCTTTTAAGTGCTCAAAATGTCTCCCTTCAACATTGCAATATTCCTCGAACGTCTCCAGAACACTATGATACACAACACGACACAAATCCTGATCTGCATCAACTTTAATCAATACTCCTGCGATGTACCCTTTTAATTCATCCACTGTGTCGGAATTTCTCTCATAAACCTTGTTATTTACTATATTCACAAAAAGAAATCTATTAATGTTAGTTCAGGTGAACGTGGAGACCATTCGATGCTGCCCCTTCTTCTGAACCAACGCTGTGGAAAGATTTGGTTAAAGTCGTCCCTTACTGCCCAACCTTAATGAAGATATGCTCCATCCCGCTGAAAAAAACAGTTCGGCGAAGTTAAAACAAACAATGAAACAGCTATAAGACTACTTTTGACCCACCCTATATTTCACTAAAATATATTTTTTACGTCAATAAAGCATGAACTGGATGTGTAGCCATTGCAGGCTTCTTCTAACTAAACATACTCAGTAATGTGTTTTAAGGTCTTAATTAATCCATCATGCGTTTCTGTTTGATATGGCCTTATTATTTGATGTATATCTTCGTATTACTTGATCTGGATTTCTTATACAAGCCTTCCCTCTGTAAGCAGAGGGATTTTTTACTGGGTTTGAATCTCATTGGGCACTAATTTTCCTTGTACACATTTTTTATCCCCATTAGTCATCCTCTATTTATTTTATACGCCTCTTATTTTAATTCCCAGGATTTTGTACCTTTTAAAAACATTTTGTCTCTTTGTTAATTCCTTAAACCCTGTTCAATCATCCATTTACTCAAGATCACCAAGAAGGTTACGCGTTGTTTTCCTGTCTCTCTTACCTTCAATCTGCCCTGTGAGTATCAGATTTTTCAACCCCTCCTTCCCCAGAAACTTCAGCTGTCACTTCCTGGTGTTAAATGTAAGTTTCCTTTTTGTTTACATTTTCTCTAAAACTTTGTCGTTGCCTACATGTTCGTTCCGTAAGTGCCTTAAATATATACTTAGTTAATTTTAAACTGGTCCCGCTCCAGATCTGGAGAGTTTTGCAAACAAACGATGCTGCTTGGATACGGAGAAACTCTTGCAGGAAATTGAAAATCTAAAAATGACGTAATGGCTGCAACATCAGCAGAAGCATACGATGAAATAATCTGGCTAGAAATCAGTTGAAGGCGGGGGAGTTATAACAAAGATGTCATAAGAAAAATGTCATGAGAAAAAATGAGTTAAAAGGGTCAGAGAAAGATGTCATGAGAAAAAAAGGTTCATAAGTTACGTTAAGTTACTGTAGGAAAACAAAACACAGAAAGAAAAATGTTGTAACTTATAGAAAATAATTAATATTTTAACTTATTTAACTTTTATAAACAAAATAAGAGACAATTGATTTAAAGTAATAACATAAATCTTAAATTAATTAACTTATTTATTAACTTATTAATTTAACTTATTATTTATTAACTTATTAATTAACTTATTTAATTTTATAAACAAAATAAGAGACACTTGATTTAAAGTAATAACATAAATCTTAGATTAATTAACTTATTTATTAACTTATTAATTTAACTTATTATTTATTAACTTATTAATTAACTTATTTAATTTTTATAAACAAAATAAGAGACACTTGATTTAAAGTAATAACATAAATCTTAGATTAATTAACTTATTTATTAACATTAATTTAACTTATTATTTATTAACTTATTAATTAACTTATTTAACTTTTATAAACAAAATAAGAGACACTTAATTTAAAGTAATAACATAAATCTCAGATTAATTAACTTATTTATTAACTTATTAATCTAACTTATTATTTATTAACTTATTAATTAACTTATTTAACTTTTATAAGCAAAATAAAAGACACTTGATTTAAAGTAATAACATAAATCTTAGATTAAATAATTTTTAATAACATAAATCTTAGGTTAATTAATTTTTATAGAAAATTGTTTTCTTTATATTTATTTTATTTTATTTTTTTATTTTATTACATTGAATTAAATATATTATATTATTTTATTAAAAATTATTTTTTAATATAAACATTGCTTTTATTTCATTAGTTTCAATTTAAAAATTATCTTTATTTTATTAAAAATGTTAATTTTTAGGTAATATAACTATGTTTATTTTATTAGAATGAATTAAATTAAATATTTATAAGTTATATTAATATATCACTTCGTTACTGCAAACATTACTTTTATTTAATTAGTATAAATTAAATAAATTATTTTTATTAATTTTTTTATTTTATGCTTTATGCTTTAAATATGGTTTATTTTATTAAAATATTTTATTATTGCAAAGATTTATTTTATTTTCTGCACATTAACTAATTAAATATATTTTTATAATTATAAATTAAATTAATTATTTCAGAAAAATATTTTTTGAATAAACATTACTTTTATTTTATTTGTATAAATGAAATTATTTTATTAAAATATTTTATAACTATGTATGGATACAAAAGTACTCTAGTAACAAGAGGAATTTACTAATGCCTCAAGGGACCCATGACGATTAAGCGACAGTCCACGGAGAGGATATTCAATTACTGTATAGTTTTCTATAGACATTAACAAGATTTCGCTGTGTACTAAAAAGAAAAAAGAACAAGAACCAAAAAGCTACAATGCCTTTCTTAGGAAGCTTAAAGGTAAGTTATATGGAACATTTTTTTATTGATATATATGTATGATTAAAATGTTTTATATGTGTATACCCTTGTTTCTCACAAAAATGGTTTCGTCTTTAGATCATCAGAGTTTATCTGTTCGTATTATTCTATTCCTTCCATCCGTCTTGGTAAGGTGTTTATCATGGATATACTTGTAACACCCAACGGTCCGTCCGAATAATTTTCTCCGGCGGCCGTTCTCCACGCTGTGATGTTTGCCGGGAGTTTGTTGAAAATGTCGGAGCCTCAAGTTGGGGGTACAAGATTGAACTATAAGGAACGAACTTCCACAACTTGGATGAGTTGAAAGGATGCTTTATTTCATGTAGAGTTAGTTTTTCGGTTGGGGCAGGCGAATGTGACACACAGCTTTAACTCTAATTAATGGAGATCAACAAATCCGAACTGACCGAAACAAGACGAACGGAGATTCTACTCACTCAACTGTCTGACTCTCTCACTCTACTCTACTCTACTCGGAAAAATTACCTGATTTTATTTAAAATTTATCCGGAATTTCGGAAATCTGGAAATGCTTTAGACCACCGGTGATAAACATTGGCGACTGTAAGTCTGAAATTTCAGTTATTTTTTTTTTAATAAAGCTTCCCCCGGAAAATTCTTAATGTGTGGTCAAGATATAGAAAAAGACAGCCTTTGACCGGATCATTCGAAAACCCACCTCCTGAACTTTATCTCTTTATCACATTAAATCACTGAGTCAGATATTTACCGGAAGAGTGGTAGGATTTAAAACAGTAATCGGATACCGTTGTCTCTTCCACAATTTTCCTCATAAAAAAAAAAGCGTTTATTTATTTATTTTTTCCTCTTTTTTTCACTTTTTTTAAATATGTTTTTAAACTATTTTCTATTCTTAACCATTTTCTATTGTAATCTATTATAATAAAATACATATATGCCTAGTTATCGTGTCACATACTAATGACTTTATTGGACCTTGGAGAAGAGAGGAAACTGAATTGTAAGAAATCAAAGTTATAACTTTTTCCTGTCACACGAAAATCTTCTTCTTCTTTTATGTGCCATGTTCTTTCAGGACGTAGGCGATCATGGCTTACCCATTCTCCCTGTCCTTGGTGGCTCTTAGCACGCTTTCTCCTGTTGCACCATCTAACTTTCGTTCCGTGATCCACCTGATCAGGTCCTTCAAATATGTTATCCGCTGCTTTCCTCTGTCTCTTTTTCCCTCTATCTGGCCTGTTAGTAGCAGGTTCTTCCAGCCCCCCCTTCCTCATTGCATGTCCCAGGAACTTTAGTTGTCTCTTCCTGGTGCTCAGTATTAATTTCCTTTTTCGTCTCCATCTTTTCCAAAACTTCGTCATTGCTCATATTCTCGGTCCATGATATCCGCAGCATCCTTCTGAAGAACCACATTTCAGCTGCTTCAAGTTTTTCATTCATCTTCGAAGATATTGTCCAACATTCACTGCTATATTGAAGGACCGACATCACATAGCAATCCAGTAATCTCCTCTTTGTTTCTAGTAAAATTGTTCTGTTTATTAATACTTTAATCAAATCCTGGAATGCTTCCTTCGCTATTCTAATTCGCCTTCGGATCTCTGTTTCGCACTTTCCGTCTTCTGTACTTCCCAGGTATATAAATTTTTGTACCTGCTTGATTTTAGAAAATCACTTGTACTAATTCACCTGCATTTATTATTGGCTCTAATTTATCTAATTTATGTAATTTTGAAATAACGGATACAACGCTTGCAATACTATCTTAATAGGAGAGTATATCACTTTTTGGTTAATGCTTTAAAATTATGGTAAAATTTTAGTAACTCTAGTTATTTGAACCTAAATTGTCAGAATTAAAATTTTGAGATTGTAGCATTTTCCTTTAACAGACCTGCGCTTTTTTTTATATATATAGGTAAATTGTGCAGTCTTTAAATTCTTAAGAGCAACCATCCGCTTGTTTTCAAGCAAAAGAAACCGGAAAACATGATGAAATCGTCATCGTTTAATAAACACTCTAGCCTGTGGTTCCCAAAGTGAAGTGCATGACCCATAGGGGAAATTTGAAGGGAAAAAATTAATTAACGATGACTTTTTCTAGTGAGTCTGTGTTTATATGAGTCTGTGCGAATTAATCCATGCGGTGCATATGCAGCATGCATGCATAAAATTAATCTTTTATGTATGTAAATATATAATTACGTATGTATTCTATATCAGTCAGTTAAGTACCATACGTGATACACGCTTGGGCGATCGTGTCTCTTTCACTCCACAACTGACTAGGCAGAATCTTTTTCGCGTAGTACAGTGCCGTTTCTTTTAGCAGTAGACTGGTCGCCAGCCAAGGCTATAGAACTCTATATGACTTGCTATCTAAACCACAGATGGAAGTAGAAGAGATGGAGTAATACATTTCCTAAGCATATTTGTGCGTAAGTAAATTCAACGAATTCAACTGGAATTCGAACTCGGCTCCCCGATTTGTCATTCCGAATCGATATCCACTGCACCACATATTCGTAACGCAATTAGATGTGCGTTGTGGTGCAGTGGATATCGACTCAGAACGACAGATCGGGGAGCCGAGTTCGAATTCCAGTCGAATTCCTTGCATTCGCTTACGCACAAATATCCTTGGGAAAGGTATTAATCCGTCTCTTTCCTCCAGTTATGGGATAACTAATAGGACATATTGGGTTCTATAGCCTTGAATGGCAACCAGTCTACCGCAAAAAGCAATGGCAATCTACTTCGGGATAATCTTGTGCCCAGTCAGTCATGTCTCTTTCGAGACATGATCACCTAAAGCGTGTATCACGAATGGCATTTGACTGACTGACTGACTGAATAGTTTATAAATATAGTAAAATCCTGAAAGAAAACGATTATATTGTTACATATATAGAGTCTCAAGTTCTTACAGTTAACTTAATAGTCTTTTATGCTTCCTCCACGTGAACAGAAGTTCACTCTTTGAATAATAAGATATATATGTCACGCAGGATAACAGGATTTTAGAGATGCTTAGGTAGGACATGGTAAAAAACTGGTTGGGAACTACTGTTCGGGTCGGACTTAATACAAATAAGAAAATAATTGAAAGGAATGGGAAGCAGACTAAAACATACGACTCAGCTATAGGAACAACGTGTAAGAAGATGCAGTAACAAGAGGTATTCATTTCAAAGAATTGTTTTCGGGCGTCCCATAATTCTGTGTCTCCAGACAAGTATGTACCGCGAAACGAAGTTACTGACATCGATAAAGAAATGTCACTTTCGAAAGAGAAATTAACAAGAAATGAGAGAAGTGAAAAATTACACGCATTCATGTGCGTGTAACAGCCATAGTTACTGTTACAAGTGATGTTACGTACAAGACCTAAAAGAATGTTCTGTAAGACATTCTGTTGCTAAATTAAGCTTCTCCTTTTTTTACAACAAATACGAACGTGTTGCTTTCGCTACGAATATATGGAGTAGGACTGGATGCAACTGACTGTGTAGCGTGTTTTACAAGTACGTGAAGTTCACAACTATAATAGTGCAAGTACAAAAGATTACTTGTCAACAAAACAATATATTTCTTTGGCCATCTATCACTGTGACTGCATAGTGAGGTATATTTGTGACACCCTAAATTTAGTACGAAATATGTTGGAAAATTAAAATTTAGAGGAAGTATTTGGAAGTATCTTGGTGGTGTAGTAGATATCAGCTCGGAACAAGAAATCGGGGAGCCGAGTTCGAATTCCAGTTGAATTCCTTGCATTCAATTACGCTTACAAATACCCTTGGGAAAGGTAATAATCTGTTTCTTTCCTCTAGTTATGGGTTAAATAAAAGGACAGATTGGGTTCTATAGCCTTGGCTGACGACCAATCTACCGCAGAAAGTAATGGTAATCTATTGCGGGATAATCTGCGTAGTCAGCCATGTCTCTTTCAAGAGATGATCGCCCAAGTGTGTATCACGTATGGCACGTAGTCTGACTGACTAATTTGGTGCTTAACTTAATCGTGACTGGTAAGTATTCGCAAATCCTAAATTTCACTCTCGCGTAGAAGATAAGATAATACTGAGGTGACCATTTAAAATGCAAGTACGTCTTATATCCTGTATATATATAATATTATAAAAATATCTTTTTTCACTACCTCAGTTTCTTCCATATATATATATATATATATATATATATATATATATATATATATATATATTTCAGCAGCTAGAAAATCGATTCTAGCCTTTGATCATTTCACCTGGACCAAAAGTTCTTACGATAGTTTCGCTGTCCTTATAGGGGTATAGGATTTACCACAAGTTGCTGATCTAATATATTTTAGATAGCTTAAGTAGAATTGTAGACCCTAAACAAGTTAGCTTATAACGTAATGACAGCCTCATGTTTATCCCAAATAGCAATGGGCCTTTGACTAATAGAATTCAGAAGAAAATCATTAGGGCCCTTAAATTTCTAGGAATAAAAACTGAAGTTTCCTCTAATCTAAAAATAGTTCATTATTTGGACATCACCCTTAATCTTAATGATGGTTTTTACCAACATTACCTTAAGGAAAACGATACCCCCAACTATATCTATGTTAATTCTAACCACCCTAATAATATTATAAAACAAATACCCAGCATTGTTAACACCAGAATTAACCAATTATCTTCAAACCTCAAAATTTTCGATGAAAATAAAAAATTATATCATAAAGCCCACCAGGGAAGACACTTTAAGGATAGATTAGTATATGAAAAACCAGTTGTTAAATCTGAGCCATCTTGAACAAGGAATAGATGTTGCAAAAAGAAAGTTATATAGTTTAATCTCCACCATTCTGGTTAACATAGGAAAATATTTTTTGAAATTGATAAGTAAACATTTCCATACCAATAACCCTTTGCACAAAATCTTTAACAGAAATACAATTAAAATTAGCTATTCTGGCACACATAATAATATTATTATTATTACAATAGACAAATTTTAAAGAATTTAGATTGAACTAATTTTAAAACTAGTATTTTACCATGTTGCAATTATAGGTTCATCAACAATTGTCCGGCGGAAAGCAAATTAAGGCCCACCCAAGTAATCTATCAAGCCAACATCTCCCCCATAAATAATAAAATAATTATCAAGTTTACATGGGAATTTCAGAGGGAAAATTTAACAAGGTTACTAAACCCATAAACACGTCTTTTCCAACCCCAATCACAAATTACAGAATCCAACCCAATAGTGCGTTGGAGACTAATAAACTTTGCTATGTTTAGTTGAAAAAATTAATATTATAAAATGTCCTAATTAAAATTTGCTTTTAAACTTAAGAAAATAATTCATTAGCAAACGTCGTCATAAATTCAAACTTTAAAATTCTAAATTTAGATATAAACTTCCCTAAATATTTATCCAAATTTGAATTTTCGATAATAGTTGTTTCCTTTTCTTTCTTCTTATTAACATTATAATTATTTATATAATAATATATGTTAAACTGTTTAACCTTTAACTTTTCTAGTCTAATCATTTGATATTAGTTGGCGCCATAAATTTTAGATTTAACTAAACTAAAATTTATTTCCCTAAAAATAATTGGTTTATTTCCTCTTATTAGCTCTACACTACAGAATTATATTCCTATTCACTCTAGCTCTACTTTTTTCATTCTGTTCATTCTTTTTTCATTTTGACCTAAGTGAGAATTAGCTTATGTGGTTTAGTATTAATGCATTCATGACCTTAAATTTAATTTAGTTTTCTAATAATATTAATTATTCTAAATTACTTTAGTTATTGGTTTTATCACTTCTTATCAGCAATTTAAATTGAGATTATATATATATATATATATATATATATATATATATATATATGTAAGCGCTCAAATGTCATTATATATATATATATATATATATATATATATATATATATATATATATATATTAAAAGTTTTCAATCAGTGCCTGGTAAATGAGTTGTGCACAAAAATCAAAGTTGTGCTATCCCTAAAAATAGATAGATAGATAGATAGATAGATAGATAGATAGATAGATAGATAGATAGATAGATAAATAGATATTGTATTTTGCTGCTTATAAAGCTCAAATATGGATATACACAAAAATAACGCTGAAAAGAGAAATATGACATAAAATGAAATAAAAATGCATTACTTCTTTAGTAATTGCTTTGTTTACGTTTCGGATACAAAATTGAACAGTTATGAAGTTTCGATGATCGGCTCGAGAAAGAATGTGCTTTAAAGGCAAAATGCAACCTCGCTTAATCGCGACCCAATTCGGGGCCGTGATGTTTAAAGCGTAGCACACATTTTTCTCATAAAGGTTTCACAAATGAACATATATATATATATATATATATATATATATATATATATATATATATATATATTCGTAAAAAGGAAACCGAAAATGACATCACTATCATTCTTAACCATAGATGTCAGTTCATAGATAATAAATAATTGTAATCTTGGAGAATTCCAAAACCTGGAGAGAGAAACGAGAAAACTATTCCATTGTCTTTCCCAAGAATACAAGCCAATTCACAGGTAAGACAGACAGAAATCTTAGAGAAGCCCTACTCTGAATTTCAAACCGTAGAGAAGACAAGAGGAAACTACGATTTTCTCTTTTCCAATAAGCCATGACAAATCACAGATAATAAAGAAAAGGATCTTGGAGAATGACTACTCTGAATTCCAAACAGTTGATAAGCAAAAGAAATCCACATTTTCTTTCTGACGAAGCCCTGAAATTCTAATACAAAAGGAAACCACGACACCCTTTCCAAAGACGACATTGCAACTTCTACATAATAATGCAAAGGAATATTCTGAATTCCAAACCGTGGAAATGACAACAGGAAACCACTAGACTCTCTTTCTAAAGACAACATCGCAATTCACACATAATAATAATAAAAAGGCATCTTCTAAAAGAACTACTCTGGGTTCCAAACAGTAGAAACGGCTAAAGGTAACCATTCTAATTTTCCCAAGAGGACATGATAATTCTAGGATAATAATGAAAGAATCATACAGAAGAACTACTCTAATTTTCAAACCGTTAATAAGGCACCAGAAAACCACTTCGCTCATGGCAATTCACTCATAATAATGAAAAGGAATCTTCTAGAAGAACTATTCTTATTCCCAAACCATAAAATTAGCAATAGGAAACCATTATACTTTTTCCCAAGAAGATATGGTAATTCTCAGATAATAAACAAAAGTAATCATGTAGAGGGACTATTCTAAATCCCAAAAATTGGAGAGGACTTCAGGATTCCTCTACACTTTCTCTCCCAAAAAGCCATGGAAATTCAAACATAATGAAGAAGAGGAATCTTGTCGAATATGTAAGGACCGATTACATTGCAAATCCTTCTTTGGATTTTGTTGGAATCTCGTGATGAATAGCAGGATAACACGACCAGATATAGGAACTGTATTCAAAGCAAGGACGAACGGTAGATTTATAAATATACAAAATGATTTCTGACAAAAAAAACTTTCTGGCCTGACATAAGGTCCCAGCCTTTCTAGCGGCAAAAAGCAGGCATGGCTTCGATGTAGTCGTTCCCTTTTAAGTCGGTTGAAAAAGTGAGACCAAGTGGGTGCAATGTATGGCTCTCCAGAAGACTAGTGTCATCCAGGCTGATGGCTGGCGGGAAAATTTCTCGATGATGGTTAAAGAAGAGAAGTCTCATTTGGAAGGCATTAAAATTTACGAGTCATTTCCTGTCCCAGTTAATCTTAGATTGGAGATCTTTTTCAAAAGCAGTAGCCAGATTCCTTACGTCAGCCTTGACAGATTTACTATTGTAAATAGCGGTGCCATTTGCATAGATGCCTACTTGGGAACTGATTATATCAGCAAGATCATTGATGAAGATCAGAAACCGCATAATACCAAGGATATGGCCTTGAGGGACACCCATGTTCGTGTGAAAGTATCTGGAAGCGACCTTCATTTTACGATTTACTAGGGACTGTTGGATTAAACCTAACAATCGCAGACCAAACGCTTTCGAGATATCTAAAACAACAGCTCAAACTACGTCAGTATTATAAAGAGCCTGGTATACATATTCAGTAATGAATCACATCAGCGGTAGACCTGGCAAAGCGGAATCCATGTTGTCTGTCGGAAAGTAGGTTGATACTTAAATACTTTAGCACTGGTTAGAACCACGAATACTAAGTCGTAAGATGCTAAAAGGATGAAAGTTAGAGGGGTCACCAGTTTTTAAAAACAAGAATTGCAGATGGGAGCTTCCAACAAGCATGAAAGCAGGGAGCAGAAAGACAATAGATGTAGAGTTTAAAGAGAACTAGCGCCAGCTTAGGGGCATATCTCTTTAGGAGGGTGACTCTATTTCCATTTCCTCCTCTTATAGGAGTCTAATTTAGAAATGATATCTGGGACCAGATATGGGATTATGCATAAACTACTCAGTAGAGCCTTTGTTCTGAGAGGGAAGTCGGATGTGATTACTCTGGACGAGTCAAGTGTTGTATTGAAAGAGAATTTGCGAGCAAACAATTCATTGCTGTCTGGATGTGAGGACTTTGAATTGAACGAATAGAGGATGGATCGAGGGTTTGCCATTTTTCAGCACACTCTTGCAAAGCTGCCATTAATCTTTAGAACCACACCTGCGAGGTGTTATACGTTGTTTCATTCTATCAGTAAAAAATAATGTTGCACCATTTCGAACATGCCTGCATTCATTATGAACAGAGACAGATAGGTGTCTATTGTAGTCAGACTTGTCACTCCGGAATAGCCGGAAAAAGTGATTCATATGAACAATAGCAGCCAAGCAAGCAGAAGATAACCAAGGAGATAAATTGGTTTAGCTTGGAAATTTTCTTGATGTAATGAAAGCTACGATGCTGGCTTTCATTCAAGACGAGACCTCGGAGGCGCAGTCTTGAACAGAGAGACTGAAACTTTTGTTCCAAGGGCTATCATGAAGAAAATCACGGATCTCGTTCTAATCGGCACGTCAATAACAGAAAGATAGTTTTAGTAAGATGTTCCTTGATAGATGAGGAGCAGAAAGAGATTTTTACAGACACCACTACATTATCATGGTTGCCAAGAGGGCAAAGCTGTATACCAGTATAAGAGACACAGATAAAAGTAAAAAGAGATCTAGAATAGAAGCGTGTCCTTCGGGGTTACTGGAGAAATGCGTAGGAAAATCCACCACTTTTGTGAGATACGGCGTTATAGAGAAGTTCAGTGTCTGGATGCCAGCAACATATGTGACAATGTTTAAGCAACCTGGCACAACTCTGGATTCCAAACCATAGAAAAGGCAAGAAGAAACTACTCCACTCTCTTTCCCATGAAAACCTAGCAACTCACAAATAATAAAGAACAGGAATCATACAGGAGAACTACTCTGAATTCTAAAACATGGACTAGGCGACAGGAAACCACGACTCGCTCTTTCAAACGAATAATAATTCTCAAACAATAAAAAACAGGAATCCTGGAGAACAGCTATTCTGAATTCTAAAGCATAGAAAAGCCAACAGAAAGCCATTACATCCACTTTCCAATGAAGTCATGACAATTCACAAATAATAAAGAACAGGAATCACGGAGAAGAATTTCTCTGAATTATAAATCATGAAAAAAGCAACAGGAAACCACTACACTCTCTTTTCAATGAAGATGGCAATTCACAAATAATAAAAAACAGGAATTATGGAGAAAAGCTATTCGAAATTCTAAGTTTTTTAAAACGTAAACAGAAAACAATTACACTCTCTTTCTAACGAAGACATGGAAATTCACAAATAATAAAGAACAGGAAACGTGGAAAAGAAATACTTTGAATTCTAAACAGTCGACAAGGTAAGGGGAAACAACTTTACTCTCTTTCCCGTGAAAACATAGCAATTCTCAAATAAAAAAGAACGGGAATCATAAAGAAGAAATACTCTGAATTCTAAACCGTGGAAAAGACAACTGGAAACCACTACACTCTCTTTCCAATCGAGATATGGCAAATCCAAAATCACAAACAATAAATAACAGGAATCATGGAAAAGAACTACTCTGATTTCTAAACGGTGAAGAAGGCAATAAAAAACCACTAAACTCTTTTTCTAATGAAGACATCTCAATTCATAAAAAATACAGAACAGGAACTGTGGAAAAATACTGAATTCTAAACCGTCAAGAAGGCAACAGGAAACCACTCTACACTCTTTCCCATGAAGACATGTTAATTCTCAAATAAAAAAAGAACTGAAATCATAAAGAAGTACCACACTGAATTCTAAAACGTGGAGAAAGCAACAAGAAACCGCTAGAATCTCTTTCCAATGAAGACATGGCAATTCACAAATAATAAAGAACAGGAATCGTGGAGAAAAACGACTTTGAATTTGAAACCGTCGAGAAGGCATCCGGTAACCACTCCATTCTCTTTCCCATGATAACATGGCAATTCTCAGACAATAAAGAACAAAAATCATGCAAGAGAACTACAATAAATTCTAAACCGTCGAGAATGTTACAGGAAACTAATTGATTCTCTTTCCAATGAAAACATGTCGATTCACAAATAAAAGATAACAGGAATCGTAGAGGAGAAATATTCTGAATTTTAAATCGAGGAAAAAGCAAGCGGAAACCTCACCAGTCTCTTTCCCATTAACACATAGCGATTCACAAATAACAAAAACAAGAACCATGGAGAAGAACTACTCTGAATTCTAAACCGTGGAGAAGGCAACAGGAAACCTCTAGGCTCTCTTTCCAATGAACAGGAATCATGGAAAAGGCCTAATCTGAATTCTAAACCGTGGAAAATGCAACAAGAAACCACTACAGACCCTTTACAATGAAGACATGGCAATTCAAAATAAGTAAACAAAGAATGCACGGAGAAGAATTATTCTGAACTCCAAACTTTGAAAAAGTCAACAGGAAACCACCAGACTCTTTTTCCAAATAAAACATGGTAATTCATAAATAATAAAAAAACAGGAATTATTGAGAACTACTCTGAATTCTAAACCGTGGAGAAGGCAAGAGGAAACTACTCTAGTCTCTTTTCCATGAACACATAGCAATTCAAAAATAATAAAGAACAGGAATCATGGAGAAGAACTATTCTGAATTCATCCATAGATAAGGAATGGAAACTATTCCACTCTCTTTCCCAATTTGTCCTGGTAATTCCTAGAATCTTGAAGAAGAACTGCACTAAATCCAGAACCTTGGCGAAGTCAACTGAAAATCACGGCATTCTCTTTCACGCAATGGTAAGACAGTTCCCAATTAATAAAGAAACGGGATCTCGTAGAAGTACTCTGATTTCGAAACCGTGGAAAAGACAGCAGGAAACCAATACGCTTTTTGTCAAGGAACATGGGTATTCACAGATGATAGAAAAAAAGGAAAAAAAATAATACGAGTCCTTATTTCTAAACGTGGAGAATGCAACAGTAAATCACTAAACTCTCTTTCCAAAGTAGTTATGGCAGTTCACAGATAATAAAGAACAGAAATCTTATAGAAGAACTACACTGAATTTCAAACCCTGGAGAAAGCAAGTGGAAACTACTACAATTTCCTTTCCATGAATCCATGTCAATTTCACGAATAATAACAAAAGGGAATTTTTGAGAAAATTCATCTGAATTCTAAACCGTGGAGAAAGCAACAGGAAACCACTACACTTTCTTTCTTTCTCAAGAAGAGATGGAAATTCACAGGTAATAAATCAAAAGCATCTGTGAAAGTCGTGATCACTTGCACCTTGGTATGATGTGACATTAAAAAAAAGGTTCCTACGTCTAGTGCAAGCTGCAAGGGCGTACGTGATCATCGAATGTCAGAAAATATGACGACACAAAGTCACCTTACGAAATGAAAATATCTTTCACTATATGTCACTCTTGTGTATTAGCGAATGTTTACATTTACACATCTATTTGAGTGCTTGCGGCTTTGGGGATGCTATGAACGTTCACAAAGCGTTGTGTTTGCGCATGTGTGAAGAATTGTATAAGAAAGAGAGAGTGTGTGCGTGTGTCGCTAAATCTGTAAGTCTCTCCCCTCCTCACTTGAAGAACTGTAAGTAAACACCAGCATTCTAATAGTCTCTTACTAACGCATTATCTTTTTTTTTTAACACCTGACCTAATTTTCTTATTTTAGAATACAATTTTGTTTACGGGTTTATTCTATGACTCATTGATTGAGACAAGTAAAATCTGTCAAACTTGATTGCATCGGACTGTTGGATGCTTGGTCTTATTATGCCAGCTATTGACTGTCGCTGCCCTCTTCCGCCGGGTTGGCCGTTGAAATCGTGTAGATCTTTGCCTATTCTGGTTTTCAAAATAAGAGAACTGTCCGTTTCCTCGTAAGAAAACATTCGACATTCATTGATCGAACAGTTATCATTATTGTCGGTTGAAATCGTTTCTCTTAAAACATTTTTTAGGAAATTAAACTTCTTAGTTCTGTTAACTGTTATAGCTCTTTCTAATAATGATGAGGTTTTCTGCCAATTTTTTTTTGTTTTTGGTAGTGTAGAAAGTTGTATCATATCATTATTTTCTCTTCTAGTTAAACTTGCTACTCATTGTTATTGCTCTCGGAGGTGTTCAGGTGATGTGCTTCTTATTACAAATCCGAAGACTTGGGAAGATTATGCTGCATACTCACAAGGTAACACGATGAAAGACAAACGCCACGTCAAGTAATAAAAACGCCATCTTTGTTTCCTATATTATACGTCGATGTTTTATTCTGCGTTACGCCTGTTCAGGTAGATTGGTAGTTGTTAAATGGAACGACTTCTCCTATATCACCTTTTCCTTGTACCATCTCTTCGACCATCCCGACGTGGTGGGTTGCAGTATGAAATGTAGGCTTCGGAACCGATTCACAGATATTTCCATCTATTGCCAAGAGCAGACCAGCACTCTCCGCGATCTCAATCTTGATTTACATAATATTCTTATTTTACAATTCAATTTTGTTTACGACTTTATTCAATGACTCACACCCTGTTGGGTTGTTTCTTCTTAACATTTTATTATGAAACTTAATTTTTGAAATAGATAATTGGGTTAATATATATTCAAGGCAATATTTCTGTTTTGATGTCGAAAACTGTGTGCCCACCCTTGTATCGTAAGTTTTTTTTTAATTTTTTATCATTTCACCCCAAGTAAGGTGACAATGCCACCAAGGTGCAAGGGCTACTGAGATGGAAAGAAAATGAAGGACTTTAGAAGGGACTGGAATCCCAATCTTAAACAAGAAACAAGAAATAAATCTCGACTAAATTTAGGAATGTGTGCGAACCGGACGAATTATTTTTTAATTTTTATTTTAATTTTGTATTGTTTTTTTATTTTTTTAGCCATTGTGATATTTTACCTTCCGCTTCCTTCTGAAATTATACCGGTCCGTTTCTAGTTTTTGTTTACATCGACGCAGACGGGATTCGAAACACAACATGAGGTGAGTTTTTCCGATCGTTGACAGACTGAGGTGAGGTCTGTACGTTGCAATAAAGAACGACTGAACACTCTTTATCTTTATTTTACAACGAAATTTTCTCGTTTCCTAATAGTTTCTGAGAAGTATCTTTTGCTATTCCAATCCATCTTTGGATTTCCGTGTCACATTTTCTCTCGTCTGTTATAGCATTAACCATTTATATAACCAGCCATCAAATTATATAAATTAGTTTAATGAAGTTATAAGACAATAAATTCGCCTTGATTACATATTATTTTGCCAACTTCTACCCAGAAAAAGGTTAACGGTATAGCTTTTAAATATGTCTGAATGTAAGATCAAAACATTTGCAGATTATGTAAGCTCGTAGTACGCATGCACTTCTAACGTTTGTCTTATTTACTATACACCAATAAACCCACTTCTTAATACACACTTAAATTACGCTAACGTTTCAAGTATTCAACACAGAGAGGTCAGGAGGTAAACACGTGATACCCACAAAATGTGATACATACGTAATAACACCGTAAAATGAACGTGTGATTACTCAACCAATAAAAGCAAGCAATATAGAATTTAAAATTCTAAACAACTCTGCATTATACCACTTCCTGCTAATGCTTAAAAATAAATAGAGAGAAATGAGGCTGTTAGTCCGATTGTAAACGATTATCGTCGTCGGCGGCACCCGCTCGTATCCAAACATCAGGATAGTCATCCTTGCACCCTATTCCCGTGGCGGAGATGACTACGAATCAAGGAGAGTTTGACAAAGCCATTGGCGTGAATTTGATTTTGGTGGACAAATCTGCGCGACGGAGAAGCCTACACACTAGCGTCTGAAAGGCAAGATATAGCAAACCTGATTGCCTCGGAGGTCGGATGTTTTGAATGTCAAGTTCCGGCTTTGTTATGCCAGCTACTGACTGACACTGCTCTCTTCCGCTAGTCTGACCGTTGAAATTGTATAGATTTTTGCCTATTCCGGTTATCGTAATGATTAAGTTATCTGTTTCATTGTAAGGCAAAGGTTAGGGCATCTCGAGGTAGTGCAATGTTTAGCAAGCTTGTCTTGCTAGAATCATTGCAACTGAGTAGTGAGTTCGAGCCTCACTAGGTACCTCATACTTTCGGCCATGTGCCCCCTTTAAGCTGCGCTTAAAAAAACACCGTTAACAGAACAGCTAGCATGCCTATCGGCTGGATTCTTCGGAGATTGCTCGCGTTCAGTCTGGTCCTTTCTTCTTGATCTTACCCATGACCCTTATCCATTGGTACAGGAGTTAGAACTCCAGACGGCCTCACTCTTATGATCACTGGGACATGCAAGCCTTCTACTATGACAATAATAGACACTATATATTTTACACTGGGGTTTGAAGTGAACATTTCTTTATTAAATGCACCACTTTGACTTATTATTACTTTAATGTCAACTAGCAGTATAGCCCACGTTGCTCAGGTGTAATGAAAGCTTTAAAACTAATCCATGGTCCTGGAGCTCAGACTCAGCCTAAAGAATATTTGTGAAGTTTAGTAAGAATCGGATAAAAATTGTGGATTTGTATAAAGGACATACAGACAGATAAACAGACACACACACAAACATCTTGCTTTTATATATATATATATATATATATATATATATATATATATATATTATCAATTTTCTGCACTATTGTAGGAACAGCAACCTTGGAACTTCTGAATATCGTTTCTTATGTCTTTGTCTATCAGTGTATCAAATTTGATTAAAATCGGACCATTCCTTCTATAACCCGATTTTTTCGATTATCCATTTTCGATATTTATCGGGGGTACCTCGACACAAAACCTAGCTAAGAACATTCGCAGACGCTTATAGTACAACTGTGTACATTTTTAAGAAAATCGGTTCAGCCGTCTCGGTGTCTATAGGTAACGGATACACACACACAGACACACACACAGAGACAAATTTCCATTTATAAATAAGTTTAGATTAGATTAGATTAGATAATATAGACGAATCAATAAATAAGAAAATATAAAGTTGCTATTAAATATATCAGAATATTTTATTATTTAAAAATATAGATATTTATTTGTATAAAATTATACAAATTGTGGCACACGGCCGAAAAATTGGGGTTGGGTAGAGGGTGATCTTCCGTAACTATTCTATGCCTAGGTAAACACATTCACAGCCCTATCACTCATTAACAATTTGCACATTCACCACAAAAACCCATCCATCACCTCCCAATCCTTCACGCACCACAATATCACATATTTACAAGAGGCGCGTAAAACGGGGAAATAAACCCATGATGTAAAAATGTGTTAATATATACAATAATTACAAAAATATATCTAAAAGATTTAATGATAATGAAATTAAAATGGGGAGGGGATGAAATACCCAAGACGAACTAAAATATAACAAAATATTCAAGCTAGAATAAACAAATGTTAGTCCAGCCCACAAAATCAGAGTGTCTGCTGTATTCCGCCAAACGGCGAAATCATGTAGAACACTGGCTAAGGAAGTGGGAGAGGATAAAATAAATAATGGAATGGGAAAATCAAATCCTGACCCAGTCAAGATGAAAAAAATGGGGCAAAAGCAAACTGGGGAGGTTGGGAATCCTGACTTGGATCATTTAAAAGAGAAGAATGGGAACAGGCTAGGAACGCATTCATTCACATTAACTAGGTGTATAAAAGACGTCTAAATTAATCAGGGAGGGGTTCACAGGAAACCGCCCCGTTGTGGCATAAGGGACCTAAAACAAGAAAATCAAGGCATGTCCTATTCACGCGAACTAGGCTTGCTACTTTTACCCACCTTTCGCCCAAATCTGTCGATATCAAGCGCCCTCTATCAGATCTGATCCTCATCCTGAGCCGATACTCAAAGAATCTAATCAGATGCTGATAAGAATAACGCTCATATCGCAAGATTCCCTCCTGTCGCATTGTCCAAATCACCATTCGAGTTACAGCCAGCAAAGTGAGAAACACCATTCGTTTCACCACATAATACGGGAGTGACACATTATGACACCTCGTACGCGAGATCAATGGGCACAAGAAGATCGGGCGCGATACGAGCCGTCAACGCGCCGACATAGTCCCAATGCCCTGTCATTGAGAGATAGCAAGTTCCGAATCAATCGCCAGCTAAGTGAAAACTCAGGGTTGCTGAGGTAATTAGCTGCTGGCGCCCAAGACCAAAGCGATAACTCGGCCACCGACAAGCCGAGCCGATCACGTAGAGGGTCCTTCGTTGCGACCCCCTCCACTAAAAACGATAAAAGTGCCTTCGAGGCCGAGAAATGTCAGTGGAGTGGCCTGCAAGGTACTTTGACACCCAAGTAAGAATTCCAACTGATAAGCCCCGGGAGAGCAATGCCCTTCCAGGCACCTAACCGCAAGCTGGAAGACTTGTCGCGGTTAATTTTGGCCCCTGTCACCTTTTCATACCGCTCAAGGGTAACTGCGAGCAACCCTCACGAACCGACCGAGACAGTGCAAAAGCACCCGACCGCTTTCCATTCCCATGTACCACAGCACTGGAGTAGCGATACAGTAGGCTGATCCACCTACAGAAGTCGGCTTTGAATCCAGCGGCCTGCAGGACAGCTGCCAGATACCGATGGTCGACTCTATCAAATGCATTGGACTGATCCAAATTGATCAGCGCGACTTGCTCGTCGTCTTTTGCACCCTCTAAGATCGTGCGGGTCAAGTGCGGGTTGCTCTGAATTGTTCGGACCTTCACAGCACAAGTCTCCTTGGGTCCCAACAGAATCTTTGCAACTGTCTGCAAGCGCTTCTTCAGGATCTTGGCCAAAATCTTTAACTCTGTGTTTAGTAGAGTTATGGGCCGGTAATCATATAAACCCTCGGCAATACCCCTAACCTTTTTCAACAGCGTGATCACACCACTGGGAATCCTGTTGGGTACGGAACCAGTTGTTGAACACCACCGTCAAAGTCGGTACAAAGGTGTGCAACAGCCTCAAGTCCAATTCATAGGGTAGACCATCAAGTCCCAGAGACTTGCCCATGCCGACCCTCTTCAATGACAAGTGGACTTCGCCCTCCGTGATCTCACTCTAGCAGCTAGCTGCTTCAGTCAGCCCAAGCCGAGAAAAGTCAGCTAAATAGCTGCGAAACTCCTCATCACGGAGACCAGGATCCTTGGTAAAGCGGCTCTCGAAATGCCGCCAACATGCCTCATACATATCGTCGGTTAACCTCAGAGTACGCCCCTCCAGGGTTTTGACCTCTCGAATATATCGATCGCCACCTCCACGGATTTCTTCCTTGCTCACGGCTTCGTTTGTCTAATTACCTGACCGTGGTACTGCTTGCTAGCCAAGCAATCCAAAGCCTGCCTAGCTAACGCTATCTCTAGGGGATCCAAACCAGTCTCCGCCCGGGACAAACTGGCTTAAAGTGCCTTCATCTTAGCTAGGGCAAGTCGAAGGCTATAATCAGCGGTAAAAGACCTAATGCTATCCTGAAGCCTCTCCCACCACATATTTCTCATAACCGCTCCCACTAATTCCCGCTGCACTAATATAGTTAGATGTTGCTGGAAGTGTAGCTTGTCCAGTAAAGACACGTTGAACTTCCAGTATCCAACCAACCTAGGCCTACCGTCTAACGCCACCTTGGCACAAACGATTTTGTGGTCCGAGTAGCCTAACCAGTGAAACGTGGGATAATCTAACAAATCTATATCGACCCTTCTCACTAACATTCTATCCAGATAGCTATCTGGGTAGACGGTCTACTATTAGCTCACATCAACATTTTCCCCCAAGGGTGATCGATCCGGTATCTAACTCGTCAATCAGATCTAACAGGCTACGATCACTCCACCTCCTTCTAGCTCCCCGACCCCTATCTAACGTGGGGTCCAGGACAGCATTCCAGTCCCCCACTAAGACTAGGCGCGAAGAATCCACAAGGAACGGCCACGATCAACCGGTCCACCGTCGCACCCAGGGTAAAAACTTACAAGGAAACCAACAAGGAAACACCTCTAGCCTGCTGGTCCCCGTATGCTGAATACACAAAAAAAGTCGCTAGACAGCACACTGGCATCAACATCTCAAAGTAAGTCTCCTGGATCACAGCCACATCCATTCCGAAGGACAAGAGACAAGAGATTTTTTAAAAACATGTCACATCTGTCTTACGTCAAAACATTTTGCTTACGTCGCAATACTCTTTTGTTCTTCGACTCCCAAAATGCGTTTTCATTACATACTTATAACAGTTATCTGCCATTTTGGCGGATCTGTATGGTCAATTAAGACCAATTAAAACCATCTGAGACTAGCTTAGTACCCAGTTACCGTGTATACGGGGGCTGGGTAATATTCAATCAGCGGGCCGAGGGGAGGTGCGGGATAAAATGTTATATTTCTGACAGTTTTATAGAATATTGTTGTTATATAATTTCAGGAACATTCAGCATTCACTGATCGAACAGTTATCATTAGTGTCGGTTGAAACTTACAAAATCTTTCTCTTAAAACAGCTTTTCAGGAAATTAAACTTTTCAGCTCCACTTTTATAGCTCTTTCCAATAATGATGAGAATTTCCTTCCAAGCCTTTAGTTTTTGGTAGTGCAGAAAGTTGTATTATAGCATTATTTTCTCTTCTAGTTAAACTTGCTACTCATTTTTCTTGTTATTGCTCTCGAAAGTGTTCAGGTGATGTGCTTCTTATTACGAATCCGAAGACTTTGGAAGAGTATGCTGCATACTCACAAGGTAACACGATGAAAGACAAACACCACGTCGAGTAATAAGAACGCGATCCCTGTTTCCTATTTTATATGTAGATGTTTTATTCTGCGTTACGCCTGTTCAGGTGGATGGGTAGTAGGTGCATGGGACGACTTCTGGTATATCACCTCTTCCCAGTACCATCTCTTATCCCATTTGGCTGGTATTACAAAACGGAGGCCTCGAACCGATCCACAGACACATCCGTCTACACCAAGTGCGGACTAACACAAGTATGACTGTTAATATAGACAGCACCTGGATATACCCTATTTCCAGTTTGGTTGCTACTTGATCTTCAATAATTCCTTTCTGTTTTAATTCCCTTTCGGAACTATCCATTGGTCTATCAAACAGAAACAGTTTAGATCAATATTAAACTACCACTTCCTTTGGTATATGGGTGTCTATAGTATTACATTCTTAGTTACAAATTTTTTTCAAAAAGTTTTGAGAAAATTAAATTTCACAAGTCTACTAATTGTTATAGCTCTTTCTAATACCTATGGAAATATATAATACCAATGGGAATTTCTAATACTAATTGGAATTTCTAATACCGACGGAAATATATAATACTAATGGGAATTTCTAATACCGACGGAAATATATAATACTAATGGGAATTTCTAATACCAATGGAAATATATAATACCAATGGGAATTTCTAATACCAATGGGAATTTCTAATACCGACGGAAATGTCTAATACTAATGGGAATTTCTAATACCGACGGAAATGTCTAATACTAATGGGAATTTCTAATACCAATGGGAATTTCTAATACCGACGGAAATGTCTAATACTAATGGGAATTTCTAATACCAATGGAAATATATAATACCAATGGGAATTTCTAATACCAATGGGAATTTCTAATACCGACGGAAATGTCTAATACCAATGGGAAGTTCTAATACCGACGGAAATGTCTAATACTAATGGGAATTTCTAATACCGACGGAAATATATAATACCAATGGGAATTTCTAATACCAATGGGAATTTCTAATACCGACGGAAATGTCTAATACCAATGGGAAGTTCTAATACCGACGGAAATATATAATACAAATAGGAATTTTTAATACCGATGGAAATGTCTCACACCGAAGGCTATTTTCTTCCAAACCTTCTGTTTAATTTTTCATCGGTGATCTGAGAAAACAGTTTTAAATAGAATTTTTTTTAATTCAAACAGAAAATAGCGAAAACTGTTCATTTATAAAGCTTTTTTCCACTTGTTGCTTAATTTAACATTGTCGGATTTAATCCGTAGTTTTCACTTATGATTATATTCACTATAAAAACTTTTTGCTACTGAGTAAAGTACAGTTAAATTATGATTTTTACGCTGTTAAATAAGAGAATATTATCAAAAAAACTATACTCAACATTTGTTGATTTTTCATCTGTTAGATTCATTCAAAGATAACGTAATCATTTTTTTATTATGTAACAACGAAAAGAATCTACTTTCTTTTTTCGAAAATAAATGTTGAAATTTTATCTTGCGTCTCTGACAACAAACTTCTTATGGGCGAACACTTAATAAAATTGTCTCTCCCTTATCTGCGGTTTCGTCTTGAGTGGCTTCATTTAATCATAGAAAAAAACAATTCACAAGTTTTATTTTATAACATTCCAAAACAAAAAATACGTGATTCTAGTATTTTTAATACGTAAAAAAGAAACTGCAAAATTCTTCCTTGAAATGGAAAAAAATTATCTTTTTTATAAAAAAAAAGAAAAACTTGTATTCTGAGCTTTCTAAGAATAGGAATAATTTTTTATCTGTTACATAACTTTTATCAAAGTATTTATTATAATTGTAATATTATGTTTATTATTAACTGTTGTTGCTGATTGCTTTTTGTACCTAATAAGGTAAGAATGTACCTTCTAACTGACGAATAACTTTCATGACAGTACACTATTATAGCGATTGGGCCCGTGCCGTCAAAAACGATAGCAAAATATTTATATTGATATCCTGTCTGAAATGACGGCACAATATATATAGATGTACCTACTATTGAGTATCTTGCATTAAGACAAAATAATCTAAACTCCTCAGCCTGACAGGAGTAAATAACAAACTTATATATTTATAGTGAGAGAGAGAGAGAGAGAGAGTGAGAAAGAGACAGAAACAAAGACAGAGAGAGAGACTGAGAGAGACAGAGAGAGTGTGTCGTAAATTAAAAAATATACATATGAGGAGGGTGAGCATACGTATAGTACTATTATTCAGGTGTTAATGAAACAGGGCTCGGTGTATTATTGTATTATATACATATTAATAAATATACATATTATCCTATGTCTATGGCACGACTCGAAGTTTCATACGTTATGCAATCATCAGATGCCTATTTCAAACTTAGCGTCGCATCTCCTTCATGTGTATGTGTAATTACACCATCTTAAGTATCGCTTTAGTCAGAGAATGTGTTAAAAGACGAAACGCTTGGATCGAAAATATTTTTACACTTTGACATAAATTTTCCTATTATATATATATATATATATATATATATATATATATATATATATATATATAATTTACACTTTGTCAGATTTTCATAATATATACATACATATATATATATATATATATATATATATATATATGACAAAGTGTAAATATATATATATATAAGTATATATATATATATATATATATATATATATAAGCACACTTCGTCAAAAATTTTCCTAAAATTTATATATACGTGTGTGTGTGTGTGTGTGTGTGTGTGTGTGTGTGTGTGTGTGTGTGTGTGTGTGTACGCGAGTGGTTAGAAGGTTTGCTTTCCGGCCATAAGACCATGGTTCGAATCTTATCGTCGTCAATTTATCAGGAAAGTGATTTCTTGACGTTATAGGCAGGCGATCCCAGCGCACGGCACCTTCTGAAAATGCCTGTAAACCAGACCACGGATTGACCAAAGCTTGCCAGTGAAACTGAGTAGACGGGACGATTTGGGTGTTGTCGATGGTTGTGCTAGGAAGAAGTCGCAAGACAACATGACCGAGACTTTGAGCATGCTGGCATTGTTTGGACTGTTGATCATGCCAGATAATGCACTCTTTCCCAGAAACTGGAACTAAGGTTCGCTCAGCATAGTACGAATTGTATAATCCCCAGTTGTGATGTTGTAGGTGTTGAACAAACACAAATATGCCTGGGGAGGCGTCTACAACATGGATTAGCTAGTAAACAGGCATATTTAGATAGGAGCGGTCAACCACCACACATATGTATAAGCGGCTACTCAGTAATTTTTTCAAGCCTACAGTCACTTCCGCACGAAAGCAACGTGCAAACCTCTCGCCACTCTATCGCTATTTTCTCTATCGCTATTTATTTAGAAAATGTCTTGACATAACCACATTATCTAATACCGCTAATTCAGACCTTTACAGCCAAGTCACACTATGTCTGTGTAAAGAGGGCTGAATCGTTTTCATTTAATTCAGATTCCATTGGTAAAGAGGAAGTTTCTTCTCCTAGAACCGCTACTTTGCGGAATAGAATATGCCATGTACACATAGATGAAATATCCGTATTCACTTCGAATTCAGACATCTGTTTCCCCAAAAGCCGTTTCCGTACAATCCGTCGTGATCAGCTGTTAAAAACTCGAGTACATTCAAACAATCGATCCCAACAACTTGTGACTTCCAACAATTTAGTAAGGCTTAGTTCGACGTGTGGGATGCTTTTCAGGTACTACTCAACGGCGCTGTATGCTGGGTGTCGGCATCGATGCTATCAATGTTATCTTCTTCAAAAATCGGCTCTGGAAAGATTAGAACCCAGACTATGATGGTCAGGACGCCAGCCATCTAAGCACTCGAGTGCGCACCCAGTAGTATTTTTATTTATACACATGGGTTGTCAGATTAGCCAAATAGATACAAGATACTGTTCAAATTTGCATACATCTATCTAGGTAAATTAAGATACAGCATCATTGTATGCTGAGAACGAACCCCTAATCCTGATCACTAGTCTGGTTACATTCTAGTCAGAAGACACCTCTAGGGCCAGTCTCGTGCACTTCCATTATCGGATACGACCCAACCAAATCTATGATACAGGGCCCCCACTCTACCACTACTAATTTTCATAACCTTGTAACCTAATTATGTACAATAATGGAGCATATGAAATAAACAGGCAAACAATTCAACAAGAAAAATCGAAAATAAATGCAATGAATCTACATACAAATTAATGAAATGTCATAATAGATTATTCAATCTTAAATCAACAATGTTTTGCGACAATTTTTAACATCTACTTGAGATTTTCTTGTCAAAAAGTTTAAGCCCTTTAATGCATTCAATATTATGGATAACAAAAATAGTGAATTTTGTATAGTGTTTTCTTTTTCGAGACTTAACATGAACAAAAAAAAATCAAGGATTTGACAAAAATAAAAAATAACTCAGAATAACGTAAAAATCTGCAAAATATTTTCTCTTTTAATAGTCAGTTATGCTCATCTTAATTTGTAATGTATATAAGTGTAGGTAGAAAAAGTCAAATGTTGATAAGATAGCGATGGTCAGAGCTCGGAGCTCCTATCAGGTTTAGATACGCTGGGTCGAGGGTAGTATACACTGGCACTGGACACCTCCACCGGCATTTAGATAAGATCTGAAGAGCACCCCCACAAAATATTTTTAAAATGCTATATTTTGAAACGTATTCTGCCTCAACACCTTTTAGTACTGAATGAAGTCGAAGGCTTATATTAATTCTTAGGTAGACAGGTCAAGCGTAATTTACAGATGCAATTTCATTATAGCATTATTATTATTTCATTATAGCATTTTTCATTATTTCATTATAAAATATTCCCCAATAGGGGAATATTTTACACGAGAGTACCACTACAGTCAAAAAATGACGGCAAAATATTGGACAGGATTATTAGCTGTTTTCTCACAAGTTATCCTCCTAAGCATAACAAAAAGGAATCCTTTCTATTATAACAAAGACATTTGTGTATATATTTGTACAATATATATATATCCCTCCTGCCATGATAATTAAGAGAGTGAGTCATACTATATATATATATATATATATATATATATATATATATATATATTATAATAGTGTTGCCCCAAGCAAGGCATTTTACTGCTACTGTTGTGCAGGTTACATAGGAGAAATGTCATGAGAAGTGAGAGGTTGCAGGGGGTGTCAGGAAGAGAGTAGGAGAGGGAAGAGAGTACTGATGAGAGTGGGGTGGATGTAGATAAACATGAGATAGAGGATGTAAGTTAGTGAGACAGGAGATGACTATTGACTTTACATTTAAATTCTTAGAGATTGTAACTGTCAGGAAAGCAAGTATGCGGAAGAGAATTCCACAGGCAGGAAGTTCGAGAAAAGCTGGTGGAGTAGAATTTGCGTTTACAATTAGTAAAAGGGTGGGACCTAGTTGCTAATCTTATCGCTGGAGGAAATTCGTATATAGGAGGTACCAGTGAGCTAAGTTCATCGGAGCAGAAGCCGTGAAAGTATTTGTAGAAGAGACAGAGGGAAGCCACACTGTGTCGGTGAGAAAGCGACTGTATCCTAGCAGCCAAGTCGGGATCGATCACATTACAGATTCTCCGTTGGATTCGGTCGATATATATATATATATTAAAGTTTCAAATGTATATATATATATATATATATATATATATATATATATATATAACGGTTATTTTAATAGGGAGGAATCTGCTTGCAAGAGATTTTGTTAAAGAATGAATTTAGATCTTCCAACTCTATCCACTCTTAAAAATTGTATTTGAGACCAAAAAAAAATTTAATATTTTACCTATTTCAATTAAAAATCGAAATACCGTGTATTTATTTTGTATATTTAATTTTATTTGAAACTTTTGGAAAATCATATTTTTTCATCAATTCACCCACAAGCAAAGCGATAATGCCACTCAAATTCAAGGGGGCTAATGGGAGTGAAAGGGAATGAGAAACCTTTAGTTAAGAGAAATAACAATCAAAATCCAGAAGCCAGAAATAGTCAACTAACTTTGCATTTAAATTGTTGAAGAATGTAAATGGCACGGAAGCAAAAAGCATGGAAGACATTTCCCCCAGGCAAAAAGAAAATATTATAATAAAATTTACAGTAATAAAACAATGAGATCTATTTGCCAATCGAGTAGTAAGCCTAAATTCATGCAGTCGAGATATAAGGAGACCTCATTGCAATGAAAATATCTATAGAAAAGACAAAAAGAAACCACTCACAGTGGTGAGAAAATTATGAAAGTCGAGATTCCAGATCAGAACTGATAACAATACAGACCCTTCTTTGGATTATGTTAATAATCTCCAGATATATAGCAGGGACACCATATAATCAATCCACTTCATGTTGGTGGAAAACGTGAGACCAAAAAGGCGCACTGAGTCGCTCTCCAGAAAATTAACATCGGTCATGCTGATGGAAGATAACATTTGTTCTTTAAGATGATTAAAATATAGCATTTTCATTTTGGCAGTGTTAAAATTCCCATTTCATTTTGGCAGTGTTAAAATTCCCATTTCATTTTGGAAGTGTTAAAATTCCCATTTCATTTTGGAAGTTTTAAAATTCCCATTTCATTTTGGAAGTGTTAAAATTCCCATTTCATTTTGGAAGTTTTAAAATTCTCATTTCATTTTGGAAGTTTTAAAATTCCCATTTCATTTTGGAAGTTTTAAAATTTCCATTTAATTTTGAAAGTGTTAAAATTCCCATTTCATTTTGGAAGTGTTAAAATTCCAATTTCATTTTGGAAGTGTTAAAATTAACATTTCATTTTGGAAGTGTTAAAATTAACATTTCATTTTGGAAGTGTTAAAATTCCCATTTCATTTTGGAAGTGTTAAAATTCCCATTTCATTTTGGAAGTGTTAAAATTCCCAAGCTATTTCTTTTCACAATTAACGACTGATTGGAAATCAATTTCGAGAGTAGCTACCAGTTTTACTAGCTTAGGACCTATCGGAATTATTATTAAGATAGGAGTGAATATTGTGTCCTCAGTGTCATCATATTCTAACTAGCTATTTAGATAGTTGAAAAATGATGACATAGAGATAGTCTTTGATGAAGGTCAGAATTAACAAAAAAATTCGAAATAAAACTGTCGATATATCTTTCAGTCAGGAATATAAGATTTCGGTATTCCTCTAAGTGAAATTAAAATTGACCAACTTTGCAATTAAAGCGCTCGAGGTAGTCTCGCCCAACACAGCACATTGCTACAAACTCAAAATATTAACCTGAAAACTTGTTTGTAAATAGCCTCATCAGATCGAAAACTTTATTTAAAAGTCAATCCGTTCAGAAACGTCTAAACTGTCAGTTATATACAATCGCTTTCTAAGGTCAACTGTTAAAAAATGGCTTTGAACGAGTTTCTGAGTCTAGGCGAAGATCACACTTCTTCAAGCCTTGTGGGTGCCACAAATTCGCACGTAAATAACTGTACCAGATAAGAGAAACCACATCGCTTGAGAAATTTCAACAGCCGCAAATGATAAAATGGATAGCACTTGTGACTCGAAAAGAAAATGACGGCATATAGGTACTGCAAACAGCTACTGGGTTTGAGAAACTTATTTTCTTGAAAAATCGTTTTAATAGAGAGGTTTTATATATAGTAGTACCTGCTCGGTCAAAGAATACCGAATACTTCATTATAAGGAACGGCTAGTCTTACTATTATCATTCCAGACACGAAAATATAAATTGGCAGATACTAAAAATGGGCTAATAACACATTTTAAACAATTTAAATAGTTAAATTTTGGCTTATTCTAAATATAATAATTCTATTATTATATTATTATATTATATAATAATATAATAATTCAAAGTTCATCATTAAAAAAAAAAAATTTAATTCTTTAAGTCTTTAAATAAAATTTTAGACTTTTTTTAAAACAAAAATTTAAGCACAAAGTAGCTGACCGTGGAAATGGCAGTAGAATACCACTCCACTATATTTCCCAAGAGGCCATGGCAATTGACAGTTAAGAAAGAAACCGAACCTTGGAGAAGGGTTACTCTGAATTTGTGACCGTGGAGATGGCAGTTGAATACCACTCCACTATATTTCCCAAGAGGCGATGGCAATTGACAGTTAAGAAAGAAAACAAAACTTGGAGAAGGATCACTCTGAATTTGTGACCATGGAGATGGCAGTTGAATACCACTCCACTATAGTTCCCAAGAGGCCATGGCAATTGACAGTTAAGAAAGAAACCGAACCTTGGAGAAGGATCACTCTGAATTTGTGACCGTGGAGATGGCAGAGTAATACCACTCCACTATATTTCCCAAGAGGCCATGGCAATTGACAGTTAAGAAAGAAACCGAACCTTGGAGAAGGGTTACTCTGAATTTGTGACCGTGGAGATGGGAGTTGAATACCACTCCACTATATTTCCCAAGAGGCGATAGCAATTGACAGTTAAGAAAGAAAACAAAACTTGGAGAAGGGTTACTCTGAATTTGTGACCGTGGAGATGGGAGTTGAATACCACTCCACTATATTTCCCAAGAGGCCATGGCAATTGACAGTTAAGAAAGAAACCGAACCTTGGAGAAGGATCACTCTGAATTTGTGACCGTGGAGATGGCAGTTGAATACCACTCCACTATAGTTCCCAAGAGGCCATGGCAATTGACAGTTAAGAAAGAAACCGAACCTTGGAGAAGGATCACTCTGAATTTGTGACCGTGGAGATGGCAGAGTAATACCACTCCACTATATTTCCCAAGAAGCCATGGCAATTGACAGTTAAGAAAGAAACCTAACCTTGGAGAAGGGTTACTCTGAATTTGTGACCGTGGAGATGGGAGTTGAATACCACTCCACTCTATTTCCCAAGAGGCGATAGCAATTGACAGTTAAGAAAGAAAACAAAACTTGGAGAAGGGTTACTCTGAATTTGTGACCGTGGAGATGGGAGTTGAATACCACTCCACTATATTTCCCAAGAGGCCATGGCAATTGACAGTTAAGAAAGAAACCGAACCTTGGAGAAGGATCACTCTGAATTTGTGACCGTGGAGATGGCAGAGTAATACCACTCCACTATATTTCCCAAGAGGCCATGGCAATTGACAGTTAAGAAAGAAAACAAAACTTGGAGAAGGATCGCTCTGAATTTGTGACCGTGGAGATAGCAGTTGAAGACCACTCCACTATATTTCCCAAGAGGCCATGGCAATTGACAGTTAAGAAAGAAACCGAACCTTGGAGAAGGGTTACTCTGAATTTGTGACCGTGGAGATGGGAGTTGAATACCACTCCACTATATTTCCCAAGAGGCCATGGCAATTGACAGTTAAGAAAGAAACCGAACCTTGGAGAAGGGTTACTCTGAGTTTGTGACCGCGGTGATGGGAGTTGAATACCACTCCACTATATTTCCCAAGAGGCGATGGCAATTGACAGTTAAGAAAGAAAACAAAACTTGGAGAAGGATCTCTCTGAATTTGTGAGCGTGGAGATGGCAGTTGAATACCACTCCACTATATTTCCCAAGAGGCGATGGCAATTGACAGTTAAGAAAGAAAACAAAACTTGGAGAAGGATCACTCTGAATTTGTGACCGTGGAGATGGCAGTTGAATACCACTCCACAATATTTCCCAAGAGGCGATGGTAATTGACAGTTAAGAAAGAAAACGAAATGATGGCACCAATTGTGACACTGCCACCCGGATGGCCGGTTGGTTCGTCGCTGTTGCTGGTCATGATGATCCCGTCATAAAAGCTGGTTTTCAAGACGTCTATTGCAACAACGGACCACTGCTCACGTTGTAAATTGATCTCAGAAAGTCGCGTTGTGCAATTTCAGTTGCCGTCTTTCCATCAGAACCAGACCGGACACTGGTGTACACTTGTGGTTAAAAATAAACACGATACCAAAAAAAATTAAATAATGAATAAGGTCGAACACGCCTGGAGAGTTACGAAGAATGTTTTTATATATATATATAAAAAAAAACAATTATTAGTCACAGGAGCAGATAATACAGTTATCAAAATGATAATACAGTTATCGGAATGCCAGTTTACAACGGAGAGAGAGTTCGTTTTCAAAATCTCAGAGCTTCCAATCTTCAAAATAAGAATGCCTTTTCTAAGTTTCGTTAAAGTAACAGAAATCTTCAAATTCTTGTTAAGGTCTTTTCATGTATTCTCTAAAATTGGAGCTGTTCGTTCTCTAGGTAATGTTAAAAAATAACAAAGTTCTTTCGGCTTCCTATCGGAACTTGACGGGATTTGCCGAATCAGAAGCGAGTAATGGCAGCGACGTGACGGCGGTTGGTTTGTTCTTGTCGTCTGGAAGCTCGCTTCCAACTCAACTGATTTTTCTCGCTGAGTCTCTATTTTTATAACCCTCTCCAATCCTCTCGGGGATCTAGCCGATTCGAAGCCTTCGACCAATGCGATTGTTTTCCACCCACTCAATTTGCGGGGATGGGGCATGGCTCGACGAATGAAATATCAACAGCTCACATGACGTAATGTCTTTCTGTCTTCTGTCTTTCGATTACATCATCTTTAGATTTTTCAATTCCCACAATTTTCTGTTCTCAGGAACGTCTGTTGGGGGATCTAACCTTACTTGACCCCATTAAGTAGATCCTGACATTTTATTATGACTGCAACCATTTTGTCAAATTTCCACCTAGCGCAAAATAACCGGTATCGTATATGAAAAAGAAAGAAACTATAATGAAAAAGAAAGAAAACTATATTTCCTTCTCTCTCTCTTTCAAATTGTCAGCTAATTTATCTATTTCCCGGATTTTGCAAGTACGTGATAGTATTAAAATAGCTAATTTTTCTATTCCCCGGATTTCACATGATAGTATTAAAATAGTTTGTTTTTTTTACCTAGGCTCACATCGCGAATTACAATAAAGCTCAATTAATAATACCACTAATACTAATTCCTCTCTCTCCGTTTTATTAAACCAAACAAAAAAAAAGATAGTCACACTTGTATAGCAACCATTGTTAGAGAAGGAAAACTCTGAATACTAAAACCACGAAGAATGTAACGGTAACCCATTAAACTATATTTCTCAAAAGCGCGTGGCAATTCATAAATAAGAAATATGTGTAGCAACATGATCGCCCAGACTTCGATGTTACATGACATTTATAAATGAAAAAAGGACATGTGAGACATTAGCGTGCCAACAATATGACACTTGGTAGAAGTATCCGATGCCTAATATAACCATCATGAGACTCACTACTTATCTAGTGTATAGCTGTGAATCCCTTTTGCCTTAGCTTCCTCATCCTTTAAAAATGAAACAACCCTCTGTACTTGATTCTCCCCCACTGATCGTTCTACTGAACAGAGATTCACTGTGCATCAGCCTCAGGAGACATTTATTTTACAGAGCGGTTCACCCTCGAGGTAGATAGAGGGTTGCAATAAAAAAAAGGCTGTTTATGTGGATATACAACGATTAAGCCTAGACACGAACAGGGTAAGTGATGTGGAGCCAAAAATGGGTCTACGGAAATATAACACGGAACACGAGGTGTCGGTTAAAGAAAGATGTATTTACAGAAAAAGGTTACAAAGAAGAAGGTACAGTAAGCAGAGCTTACGAATCCAGTCTGGTCCTTGGTAGTCGACTGCGGTCATGCGCACAGTACTATTGTGTGGTTCCCCACTACTGCTACCACACACCTATTAATATAGCAGAGGGTAAGTCCATGTTGAGGTGAGTCTGGGTTCCACAAAACTAAGAATGTAGTGATCGGGAGTCGGTACCACGGAGCAGTGGTTTGTGGTAAGAAGGTATTCGAGTTTAACTTACTTCTCACCAGTGAAATAGGGAGAGAATGTGAGTAGATTTCTACAATGTAGGTGGCATTACAGCACCTGGCCGTAAAGGATCTAACTGGCGAAACCAAGAAACGCGGTTCTTCTGAACACTTTAAATAGAAGTAGCTACAGAACAGTGAGAACCTGTGACAAAGAGATTAGAGGATGAAAAATGATTTATCACCTACAAGGACTTTGAGACGCTTCTGGACACCCGCACAAATATGACAACAGTACTCTATTTTAGGTCTAATCTCGTTCTTGCAGCTTGTTAAAGTCAGGCAATTAATGTTCAACCCTCTGGTATTTAAACAAGACAGTTACTGTATCTATATCTAAACTTATCAAAACAAAATATAGTTATAATCTTCAGTTAAGATCAGAAATCATGAGAGCCATGTCTGTTGTTGTCTGAGAGCAATTATTATTATGTCCTTTTTCATCATAATTCGATTTCTGCTATGGTCGCTAACTAAGGAACTAATAAAGAGACAATAATAATAATAATAATAATAATAATAATAATAATAATAATAAAAGGACTGGATGATACAATTAGTTAAACAACATGAAAACAGAAAGAAAAAGATTCAATACTGAAAGAAGATACTAAATACAAACAAGATTTACATTTAGTAGATTCTGTAGAAAAGCAAAACAGAAGCCAAGAACCAAATATTGCGGCAAAAAATATGAAAAAAGAAGCCAATAATAAAGCTCTTGAACAGATGAAACAACGCTGGCAATATAAACTTCTGCATGGTCAATATCCAGAACGTGCTAATAATGTGGATAAATGTTGATAAAATTAATAGATTAAAATTTGAAACTGAAGGCTTTATTCTTGCAGCGCAAGGCCAATGTCTTTTTACTAGGAACTTTCAGGCAAATATTATACATAATAATGTGGATCCAAAATGCAGGTTCTGTGATAAATACCAAGAAACAATAGACCATCTAATTACAGGATGTTCTGTACTTGCCTCAAATGAATATAAAAATCGTCACGATAGAGTGGTTTCAGTATGTGTGCTTGGTAATTTCTTGTTATCAAGAACTGATCTTATGCAATAAGAATAAAACCTTCGTTTTCAGCTTTTAAACCTGCTCTACGTAGCAACTGATGGGTACAGGGTTTGTCTACATCAGATTGTTTGGTACGGGAAGAATATTGACTATGGGTAGGCTTATCTTGCCATCGTTTCTGTATCTAGTCCATTGCAATTGCTTTTGCTTTATTTTTTAAGCTCTTTATCACTTCAGCACGTGTATTATATTTTACTTGCATTTTTTCTTGATATCTTATTTAATTTATTAGAATTTCGTAAATTTTGTGATAGTTATATTGAATATGCGTATTGTATATTTCAATGTAAAATCGGTCTTTTCTGTTTTTATATTTCAATGAAAATTCGCACTTTTTATTTTTTGGTTAATTTTATTGTTGTGCTTCAATAAAAAAAAAACCGTGCTTTTTTTATTTCAATGTGATGTAATTTTTTCATTCTTTTTTTTTTTCAATGTAAAACCGGCTTTTTTATTTTTGTATTTCAATGTAAAATGTTTTTTCGTCTTTAATTCAGTTAAAAACCGCTCACTTTTATTTTTTCTTTTCAATATAAAATCTGTATTTTTTATTTCTCTTATTTTTTATTTCTACTTTTTTGCACTCCAATGGAAAGTTAGTTCTTAATTTATGGATTTCAATGTAAAATGACTTTTTTATTTTTTTAATTCAATGAAAATTCGCTCATTTTTATTCTATGATTTCAATGATAAACTGGTATTTTTATTTTCGTATTTCATTTTAAAATCGATCTTTTTTATTTCTGGATTTCAATATTAAATTATTCGTTTTTATTTTTGCATTTAAATCAGTCTTCATTTTGATATTTAAATATAAAATCACTCATTTTTATTTTTGAATTTTAATAGAAAAATGGTCTTTTTTATTTTTGTATTTCAATGTATACTCGCCCAGTTTTATTGTGAAATTTCAATGTAAAATCGTTTATTTTTATTTTTGTATTTCAATATAAAAATCTTTTTATTTCTTTATTTCAATGTAACATCGTGCTTTTTCGGGATTTCAGTATAAAATCGTTTATTTTTATTTTTGCCTTTCAATGTAAAATTGCTCTTTAATAAACCTAGCATAATACAGGCTTTATCCCGTTTCAGAAGCAACCCCTTAGACATTGTAGTAAGCTATGATATAATTTTTGTTACCTTGTCAGTATTATTTAATTAGATAAACAAATAAAAGCACAATTTATTCCACTGAAATATTTTTACATACAGCAAAATAATTCTCTTTGCCTTCCTGCTAGCTACAATCTGCATGAGTTTAAGTGCAGCGTCAATTGCCATCTTTTATTCCCTTGATTCACATCTTTCTCTTATCTTTTCCCTGGTCCCCACCCCTGTATCTTGTTACTCTTTCTTTTCGCTTCCCTCACTTGCAACCCCTGCGCACCAGTGGCAGTACTGCCTTGCTTGGGGTGAATCGATTAAAAAACATATGCAACCTATCGCTAAAGATTCTGGAAAATATATCGGTTACAGTATATATTCTGCAGCTTTACAAGATCTAGTCAGTCGGTTAAGTGCCTTACGGAATACACACTTGGGCGATCATGTCTCTTTCAAGACATGACTGACTAGGCAGAAGATTTTCCCGCAGTAGTTGCCATTACTTTCAGCAGTAGACTGATTATCAGACAGTGCTATAAAAACAAATATGTCCTGCTACTTAATCTATAGCTAGAGGAAGAAGCGAAGGCTTAATACCTCTCCCAAGGGTATTTGCCCGTAAGTGAATGCAACGAATTCAACTCGAATTCAAACCCGAGCTCTCCGATTTCTCGTTCCGAGCCGTTATCCACTGTACCACAGTCCAAATTAAAATGTTCTGCTGTCAAACTGTCCGTCTACCCAATCCTCACTTTCCAGTCTGGATAGAGTTCTGTATAGTATTTGCAGCCTTGTAGATGATTAATTATATTTCCACTCTACTGCCCCTATTCCGCAAACGAAACGTCGCAGACCTCTTGCTACTCTGTATTTATCCAAGCTTCCCCACAAAAGTGGGATGTGGCACAAAGCCGATTTTTACCGGAGGCATTCCGAGCGCGTAGACACTGCGTACACGTGGTCGGGCTCTCGTCTACTTACGAAACTCTGTCATTCGGCAAAGCCTCATCTAACGACTCTAACCCTGAAATCTATGACCTGCACACCGGAACGAATCATCATCACCCTCTTCATATTCTGTTAATAAGAAGGAAGTTCCATTCGGACGGAACTCCTACTTTATAGAATAGATTACCGAAAGGATGCTTCTCGAATCCCTATAAACCTAACATCCTCTTTAAGCCGACGCGTGTCGAAATCCTCACAGTATTTAGTATTGTTCAAGTTATCGCTACCATTTTTTTGTCGAGATTTACAAACACTACGTTTCGTTCAATTTTCCAAACCAATCGATGAAATTTGATTTGTTTCGAAAACTACTTTGGCAAAAATCCTACTTCGCTGTTTAATGCTTTCTTTAATTTAGTTTTATAGGACTTCACGGTAAACAATATTTTTAAGAAAATTTTTATCCTTCTCTCTTTTTAACAGCGAAGAATAAATTCTACGGATTTCTTACTCTTGAGAATGCAACATACAACAGGCTATACATAAATATTTGTTTCTGGAGCCAAATTCTAATTTTTTGAATCATTTGACCTTTTGATCTGTTTATAGTTCTTGCAAATGCATTGCGAACTGGAAACTGGATTCTTGTACATATAAAAACTTAATGAAAAGATATATAAAAAAAACAACATTGCATTTTTATTAAGTAAATATTTGTTTTTTAATCATTTTGAATAGTGAGAGCATTTTATATGTTAAATAATAAAAATTAATTTTTCCTAAAATTTTAATGAAAATTTATTGTACTAAACTACGCAGCCTAGTAAAACTAACTTTAATTTGTGCCCCTTCACCTGTTTGTCCTTCTATCCAAAATTTGGATTCAATCAGTCAGTGTATATTTTATGACGGACGGACAAAAGTCACAAAATTTTATATAGATATATGAATAGTCACAAGCGAGTGGGGAAATGCTGTGTGCTTCTTTTATTACCACGCCACAGCAAATAAATAAACTATTTACTTTGATAAATGAAAATAACAAATATACTCTATAAGGATTTAGTTTAAAAAAGTAAATAAATACGGAAATGAACATCAGTATCCTTGAATACTTTAAAAAATGGCCGCTTTCTTGAAGCGGTGAAAAAAATGTCTGTTCACTGCGACTTGGTAGCGTAAAACGAGGATTAGTTAAATAATCTCACAAGCCATAAGCTAGATCATCATTAGAAGCTCCCACTTATAGATTTATGTAAGACAGAACTAAAATTTAATATCTATACTAGCCCTGGGTATGACGATAAACTATCTACAGCAGCAAGATCTCTGATCAGGAGGTTCTGAGGAGTATGAAACCACCTCTTACTTGCTGTTGTTTCCAGGACCACCTTGATCCCGAGGAGGTAGCACTTATTAGCGTTTTAGCTGTGAGTAAATAGAGAACCCCAAACAAAAACAAGACGCTATGAAAATATAAAAATTTACAATTTATAGTAAAAATACCAGCAGTGCATTTTACCTGTAGTTGAAGGTATACATCCAAAATATTTAGATTTCAATATAAACTAACTGGCACTCAGAAATATCTAAACTGTCAGTTGTATACAAATGTTTTTTTAAATTCCAGTGTTAAATTGGTTCTGAGCAAGCGAAGCCTTTGGGTTTTGGTAAATACTAGACTTCCTCGAACCTTGTACACTGGCGCTATAATCATAAACAACGAACTGAACTAAATAACAGAAACCACATCCCTTAAAAGCTTTCAATGGGAGCAACAGCTAAAATGGAAATAAATTGTAAAAATAAGAGAAAATAATGGCAGAATCAAGATGTTTGACATTCCACACGACTTAAAATAAAAGACTAGGAAGTAAAAGCCCATCAGTACTGGAAAGAGAGATAAAAGCTACTTGAGTTTAAACACCTATTTTCCTGAAAAATTGTTTTAATAGAAAGATTTTGTAAATTTCAATTTTTAGCTGCATAGAGAGATATATCCATTTCTATGAGTTATTTAACCCATATGCTGCTGAAGAAAAACAGCCAACCAAATATCTATACCTTTACCTGTTGATCTTCCTGCTGACCCAAGTCCTCGGAACTTCGGTTTTAATGCTCACGTGGATCCGCATTCGTACTGAAGATCCTTTTTCTCGGTTGTACTTAAAGGACAATATCAGATCGTTCTGTAAGGCTCTCTGTTTCAACGGCATATCTCTGACATCATTTATTTACTTTTTTTCTTTAGTTTGTTTATTTATTTAATAATTTATCTATTTTGCGAGACCCACATTGAAGAAATGCCTTTGCATCATTTTATGTACCTTCTAGAGATGTAAACAAATTATCAGATAAATAATTGATCTCGTATCGTGTTTTTACATGTAGTGGAGATGTGAATACATAAGCGTCAATATTTCCCAACAGTCAACGAAGCAACGATCAAACCTAAATAGATTTCATGATCTTTCATTATTAATGCAACTTCCATCCATCAGTAAAACAATCACGTATCTCGTAAACCATTGGAATGACACATGCACTTGTCGATTTATTTTTACTAATTGTAAGCTTATACAAGGCCTTGGAGCCAATCAAGGTAGCGGGCTAGTGAAAGAGTTTGTTGTGTGAGCGAAAAAGAGAAAGGATAAAGGGGTAGATTTACGAGGATAAATGAAAAAAGAATAACGGTTAAGAGTGTAGTAGGTGAGGAAGCATCTTCTTGGGAGTCAGTTTCACAAAGTAGCGATTCGTGGGAAGACGTCGAACGTCTTTAATGATAATGGAATACGAAGAGCATTAGGGTGGTTCGCTGTAGCGTACGAAACATGGATGGTCTTAGCTGTGAGAAATACCAAAATAGCGACTCTCTGTGAGAACTGGTAGAGCTAGAGAATGTAGCTGATCCGAATATTTACAGATTAAAAAATAATTCATCACCCACAAGGCAACATAAACACTTTGGGGTCCTGTCAAGACGTGAAAGTAAGGACTGGGTAGATCCAACCTAGATAAGGCAGCAATAATGCATTTTCGGTCTGTCCCCGCAGTAGCAATTGATATGATGGGGCAGATTAACAGGGTCTTTCTCTCTTCAGTAGAACTTCATATTAACTAACATCAGGATTACACGAGTTAACTTAGTCTAACACAAAGCTACTCTAGTACTACTGCCCCAATGAATTGATCTGCAAGACAAGCTTACTGAACATCATGTACAGTACATAAAATTTTAACCTCTTTAAACCGATGTAATAAAACGATTAACTGCCCAACATTAGAGGATATCATTTATAATAAAGTAAATATATGTGGTTTTATTTATTTAACACATACACTGTTACGTTGTTATATCATTTCTGCCTGTCGGTGATGGACTATTCTGGAAAGATAGGAAAATGATATTAACTGAAAATAGATAACTATAAAGTCAATGACACCAATTTCTCATGGGCATTTTTTTCATCACATAATCTGTACAACAGAAGAAGCTAAACGATACCTCCAACACACAAAATAAAAATGCATCACAAAATAGCATGTATATTTACTCTAGTTTGGAAATAACATTAATGGTATTGGTAATATTAACCGTTTCCTTATAAGGAAATATTCAGCATTCATCGACCTAGCAGCAAGAACTACTTTCGTTTGAAATTTACAAAAACTTTCTATCAAACAATTTTTTAGGAAAATAGGTTTCTCAAGTCCAGTAGCTGTTATCGCTCTTTCCATTACTGATGAAGTAGTGTGGAATGTCAAATATCTTGATTCTGTCATCATTTTCCCTTGGTTATATGTTATTTAAATTTTAGCTGTTGTTTCTATTGCAAGTCTTTAAGTGATTTGGTTTCTGTTATTTAGTTCAGTTAGTTGTTTCTGATTCTCTAGCGCCAGTTTACAAACTTCGAGGAAGTGTGATCATTACCAAAATCCCCCAGGCTTCCTTAGTTCAAAGCTATTATTAACCTTTGATTTTGGAAAGCGGTTGCATACAGCTGACAGTTTAGTTATTTCACAGTGCTAGTTAGTTGATAACACAAACATTAGTAACCGACATTTCATGATATCAGGTAAACGTATATATATATACGTCGTCAGCAGGCAATGTAAGTTTCGGAAAGACGTATAACTATTTATACAGCAGCGGAAGTTGTAGATATCAAAGATAGATTAAATACTGACTACTTGCTTTTCTTTTTACTTTATTTTGTTACTTTGTGATAATGCTTGGATCGCGTTTACATTCCATAATCGTTGAGTAAGATATTAAGAAATTATATTTCTAGGCAATTTGAATTCATATCCTGTTTCGTTGGAAGGATGTATGACACGGACGATGCCTTACCGATTAAGCTATAATAGCTACTCAGTAGGTATTACTCAAATTTAGTCAAGTATCCAATTTTTCCTTATCCGAATTACTCCACGCCATATTGTTTTCTTATATCTAATGGTTGATAGGAAACCTCGACATTTTCGGCAAAGATATAAGAATAATCAAGAATCTCTACTGGCAGCAAACGGCCTGCATACGGACAGGTAACGATCTCAGTAGATACACAAAGATAGAAAAAGGCGTAAGACAAGGCTGTGTCTTTTCACCGGATTTGTTCAACCTATACAGCGAGAATATTTTGAGGACCCTAGATGACACACCAGGATTTATTATTGGAGGCCACAACCTGAACAACATAAGATACGCGGACGATACAGTACTGATTGCGGACACGGAAAGGAAACTGCAAGATCTCATACAGAAAGTAGCAGTGGAGAGTGACAAGATGGGACTACAAATAAACTTTAAGAAAACTGAGTGCATGGTCATCAGCAAAAGATACAACCCAAAATGCCAAATACAGGTGGGGGATAACAGAATCAAACAAGTCCAAGAATTTAAGTACCTAGGAAGTGTCCTAACAGGAGATGGAAAGTGCGACACGGAGATCCGAAGGCGAATTGGCATGGCAAAGGACGCGTTCCAGAAGATGAGCAAAATACTAACACACAGGAAGATCTCAATAGAAACGAAGAAAAGAGTGCTAGACTGCTACGTGATGTCAGTTCTTCAGTACGGCTGTGAATGCTGGACAATATCATCGAAAATGAGGACAAAACTGGAAGCGGCCGAAATGTGGTTCTACAGAAGGATGCTACGGATATCGTGGACTGAGCATACAAGCAACGACGAAGTGTTAGAAAGAATGGCAACAAAAAGGAAATTGATGCTGAGCACCAGGAAGAGACAACTGAAGTTCCTGGGACATGCAATGAGGAAGGAAAGCCTGGAGAACCTGATACTGACTGGTCAGATAGAAGGAAGGAGAGACAGAGGAAGGCAGCGGATAACATATTTGCAGGGCCTGATCAGGTGGATGACGGAACGGGGGTTGCCAGGAGCAACAGGAGCAAACATACTAAGAGCCACAAGGGATAGGGAGACGTGGAGATCCATGATCGCCTACGTCCTGAAGGGACAGGGCACATAGAAGAAGAAGAAGAATGGTTGATAATAGTCTTAATTTTTCTGAATTTCTTTGACGAAACATTATCATTTTATCTAATGTTTCCTTATTTTTGGTTACTTTTTATTTACGTCATAAATATGCATTCAGATCTGTGTCCTCTAAGACTGATAATTGACATTAATTAGAGCCAAAGGTGTTGAAATATCGTTAAATTCACTTAAGTGTCATGCGTGATACACGCTTGGGCGATCATATCTCGAAAAATACATGACTGACTGGGCAGATGATTAGTAGGTTGCCATTACTTTTTGCGGTAGACTGATTGACAGCCCGGGCTATAGAACCCAATCTGTCCTGTTATTTAACCCATAACTGAAGGGAAGAAACGGATAAATACCTTTCCCACGGGTATTTACGCGCAAGTCAATGCAACGAATTCAATTTATTTGGTCGGAATAAAAATGCGTTTTCTTTTTAAGCAAATTTCAAAGACAACATTTACACGCTGATTTATTAGATTACAAATGTACCATTTTTGTTCCGCTAAATTTCATCATTTTTGAGGCAGCTTCATGATTCCATCGTTCACGAGCATAGTGTCTTTCTGGGTGATGAAATAATCTAAATTGTTTTAGACACTTACAGTGAATTTAAGTTCTTCCCTTTAAGAGAATTTTGTAAGGATCGAAATACTTGATTGATTGATCCGTTTTCAACGACTTATCAATCGTTTGAAAGTTATTTAAAAACGGAAAATAATTTTAGATTGTAAGTTTTTTTTTTATTTATTTATTTATTTTGTAGATTTAATGATACAAGACTTATTAAATTAACCCATAGTAGTGTGTAGAAATGGATTTATAATTTTTTACAGAACCTGATATTCCCAAGTGGTCACCCATTTAGATACACACCATGCTCGATATTGCTTAATTTCAGTGATGGGTCGAAATAAGTGGTAAGTTGAAAGTGACCACGGTAGGACATTTCTGCCGGGTCTGCAAAAAGACGTGTGACCTGGCGTCGTCCCGATGTATGACGACTCCCTTCAGATTGACCAGTTCCGAAGGTTTCTTTCATATTCCTGGCTTTAATCGGTTCAATTAGTAAAAGATCATCGCTGTATTCAACATCTGATTTTCCAATAGCAATTCGTCGTACACAATGCCATTCCAATCCCATCAGATATAAAACATCGCATTCTTCGGATACAAACCATATTTTGAAATGGTTAGCAATTGACTCCGCTTTCCCCGGGTGCTTTTTCGCGCTCCCTAGTTATAAACCATCATTTTTTATCTCCTATGATCGTTTTTGTTGCTTTTGAGTATAGAATCGCAAATTAAAATGTGGTTCATTATTTTTTCCGTAAATTTGTGAGGTACCTTAACATCCTAACGATTCACGTATACAAGTGTTTTCAAATTCTGTAAAATGCTCATAATGTGAAGCAAAATACTGTGTCGTGAGACCAGGATTATTTTCATCGCTGTTTCAATATGGTAATCATCAATGACTGTAGTCCTGGTGAAACGTTCTTGGTTTTCCAGTCAATAATTTACACTTCTGACCCTCCCAAACTAATTATGAACTCTACGCTCAGCTATGGTACCATCTCCACAAATCGCCCAAATTCATTTTTGTTTTTTCTACATCGTTTTGTTTTTCGAAAATAAAAGAACATCAAAAGACGAAAATACATTTAATTTCCACCCTTCCTTTACACTGTTAAGTTAAAAAATATTAATTCAAAATTCACACCTCAATCGTATAAAAGTATGAGTTGAACTATCATCTTAAATAATATGTATATATGTCACGCTCATACTACATCAAACAGCGACCCTTGGTAGTCCTGGATATAACGATAAACTACATCCGGTAGCAAGGCATCTAATTGGAACATTGGAAGATTTGAGAATTCTGAAACCCCTCTTAATTGTTGTTGTTCCCAGATCCACCCTGACTCAAGGTGATAGTACCTGTTAAGGTCCCAGCTATAGGTATAGTAAACTCATAAACAAAAACAAAAAACTCTGAAAGTATAAAAATACACTTTTATAGTAGAAATACCAGGAACGCATTTATATATTTAAAAAATACCAACAGTACCTAGCTATAGTAAAATTACCAACAATACCTATACATAGCAAAAGTACCAAACAGTGCATTTTATCTGAAGACATAAGATTGTGTTCGAAATAGTTAAATTTCGGCATTAAATAACTCATAAAGGTTAATATACCGGTAAACAAAATCAACTAATCAACTAAGCTCTACCTTGAGGAGCTCTTGGGTGAACAGTAATAAAAAAAACATTTTTTTCATATAACCGCTTTTTTATCACAACGAAATAGAAACTTTCTATTAAAACATAAAAACATTAAATAAAAGTCTGTATATTTTTGTCATAGCTTTAGAGATATAGAATATTTGGACAAATTAATGAAAACACCTCGTACAGCCTAGTTTTAGACATTTGATTAATCTCTAAAAAAGCTAGCTTATTTTTATGTTTGTTGATTTAATATTAGTAGTACTTACTTTTTTTTGCTAAAATTGTTTTATTTTACAGATATTATTTAAATATTTTTATTAAAATCAACAGTTATTACTATTTAAGAATTTTAAGTGATAAGCTTCATCCTATGATTCAGAAACTGTTTTCGGAGGAAAATGCCATTTTCAGAATGACAATGCATCTATTCATACTGCTAAATTTGTAGCTGAATGGCACGAGAAACATTCTAGTGAAGTACAGCATCTTATCTAGCCACCACAGTCCCTAGATTTCAATATCATTGAACATTTATGGATCATTTTAGAAAAACAAGTGAAGAGTCGATATCCACCACCATCATCATTCAAAGAATTGGAGACTGTCTTAGCTGAAGAATGGACAGATATTCTTCTGGAAACAATTCAAACTTTGTACGAGTCGATTCAACGCAGAATTCAAGCTGTAATTACTGCCAAAGTTGGTCCTACCCCATGTTGAAAAACATTGCTTGAAATTTCAAGGTGTTTTTATTATTTTGTGCAACTGCTGTATTTACTGTATTTACACTTGTGAACAATCCGCCCACTCATTTCCATTTACAAATTCGTGCACACACACACACACACACACACACACACACACACACACACATATATATATATATATATATATATATATATATATTTACAGAGTGATGGAAAACTCACTCCCTCTTCTATGTATGAGTGGCCAGCCAGGAGTCCTGACGTTTTTCTTTCGGGTTGGTTAAAGGAGTAAGTCTACTATACCAAACAAAGACTTTGAAAGAACTTGAAGAGTGAATACAAGAAGTTATGTCATCCATACCGCAAGAGTTCCTGGTGAAATATATATATTTTTCACTACTCTCCGTGAGCGTGGCAGGACAGATATATTTATGCTCTCATTACGATTGAGCTCTCCAGAGAGGAAAATGTTTTAAAACAGTTACTACTTTCTCTATTTATGCATTACGCTTCAGTAATAGATTGAGTTTTCCCAGTGGCTGGCGTCTGTATACACCGCATATATATAACACGCTAAAATTTCCTCCTCTTTCAGCCATACGCCGATAGCTTAGGGAGTAAACACCCCGACTGACACTAAATCGGTCGAGTTTCCGGCTGGAAATATATATATATAATCATTACGCACACACACATATATATGAACAATTCTCCCATTTATATGTTGATTGATCTCTTTTATACATATACTTTTTAAGGTCATTTAACGCCAAAACATATTTTGGAATTTTAAGAAGTCTTTCAGATAATAATGATTTTCCAAGTATTTAATCCATTGCTTGGAGGAGAAGGGGTGGATTAATACCTTTCCCTAGTCACGTTCGAAAAGAGATTACGTGTTCAAACGCCACTTATAGAAAAGCGTTGCAAACTTTTGCTTCGGCAATCTTACGTTGGACCTATAAATTTTTCTTTCACAATTTCAGAGTAAATTCCAACACAAGACATGTCTTGTGAGCTAATTTAATAAAGAGGTTACCAATAGCGAAAAATCAATTTATAAATAAAAAAATCATAAAAAGAACTATTTTGGTAGAAAGACAGTAACTAAAATAAAACAACGTTTGACGTATAAAATTTCCTCGGTAATTTTCCATAACTTTCGCGCACTAAGTTCGACGAATCCCCAAATATATAAGCATTTTTCGGATGGGAAAAAATGTGTCCCCATTACAACACTCAACAGCAAAGCCTGCTCGTCTTACAACTTCTCCATCCAAACAGAATCATCTTGCATCAACCATAAGCGTATTTTTGGCACTGGTTCTATAATATCAGCTGTATAAAAGAGTTGTCTGCTGGTCTGTAGATAGATTGACGATTAAACACACGTGGCTGTCTTTTAGAGGCCAACACAGATTAAATTCATTCAGAGATAAGTAAACTGGTAATATATAAACTCCTATATTTATGTAGTCATTTTTTTTTTTTTTCTGAGATAAATCTTCACCTTTTTGTAAAGCAGGATAGTAAATTATTCTTTGGAGTGAACCACTTGAAAATAAAAAGGTAGGCAATCTTTTGTTATTTTTCTTTTTGTTTGAGTGCATGTACGTATGTATATACCAATATGTTAGATTTATCTGCTTCGCTAGATGGGTGATCACTCGGGAAAACCAGGTGTTGTAAGCTAGGATGTGCGGGTGGTGTAATGGATAATGGCTCCGAATGAAAAAACAGATATCTGTTCGAATTTCATTTGAGTTCGTTATAATCACTTACGTTCAAATACGCTTAGAAAAAATATGAATTCACCTCGTCTCCTCCCAGGTATTGGTTAAACAGTAAGAACATTATTATCTTTTAAAAATTATTATAAGTGTGTGTCTTCTACCCAGATCTGTTAAATTTCTACATCCTAAGAGAGCAGCATAACCTACTAGAACTTATTATGGTAGGGTACAAGGCAACCGCAAGTTCTATGCTGACAGTTTCTTCTCTCGCACGTCACGCTTTGGAAACTATCTTATAGCTTCTTGCTTTCCAGTCAACTTTGATCTTCAGAAATTTAAATGCAAATTTAAATGGTCATTTTTATATTTTGTTTTCTTAATTCATGTTCTTTTATTGTCCGCTCACCTTAATAACGTTTTCTTTTTTATATTCTTTCGCGCCCACTACCAATTTTACGTCTTAGTGGCTTTATTGCCTTTCTTGGGGATGGCATAATTTAAAAAATAGAAAAAACAAAATCTCTTGAGTACTTCTAACAGCTGTAAAAATTAAAATGTGTAACACGTGTAACTAGAAGGGAACAGAAGAATATAATCAAGATGTCGGCTTCTTACACTACCAAAAAACAAATTGTTTCGCAGAAAACTTCCGTCAGTACTAGAAAGAGTAATAAGAGTTCGGGTACTTGAGAAGGCTAATTTAATGAAAAAAAACTGTTTTAAGGAAAAGATTTTATAAATTTCATTTGACAGTAACGCTAAGTATTCACTCAATGAATGTCTAATGTTTCCTGAAAGGAAACGACTAATTTCAAAATTAGTATTGCCGTTTACACTCAGACTAATTTCCTCATTATTCGCTGTTTGCTTAGCATTAGCAGAGAATTTAAAAATTGAATAATGCGGAGTCGTTTCGATTTTTAAATTCCATGTTGTTTTACACTATGGACATTTTTCGGACTATTGTTATAATCTTCATTGCCATTATTACGGCGTTTCAGCCATTGTACGCTCTGGCCTTCTTCAGGTGCTAAGAATTTCGAACCAAACCCTTTATTACGATCACTGGGATATATTATCATTCCATGTGCGATGGCACTTCTGGTAGCCACGAGAATGATATACCGCAGTGATCGTAATAAAGGGTTCGGTTCAAAATTCCTAGAAGAAGGCCGAGGCGTACAACGGCCGAAACGTCGTAATAATGACAGTAAAGATGAGGACAATAGTCCGAACAATGTAAATAGTGTAAATACTACCTCATCTCAAAAGTATAAATAAACTTTATGTTATTTTCATTGCTTGCGTAGACGTCACGTGTTGATTTTATATGCGTACATATGTGCATGTGTATATATCAATTTGGAGTGTGGACGACTGGAGTATATCTCATGTGCGTGCATTTTATTTTTGAAATGTGTGTATAATGTAAGTGTGCATCAAAAACTGGGTACATTAGTTTATTTTCATTGTATGATAAACCTGGCGAATATCTTTCGATCAATAAATGTCAAATAGTTCCTGTATGGAAGCGGATAATCTCATCATTACCATTATCATGAAAGAATTTGCAATATGGACGATTGAATTAAAAAAGTAACTGTAGAAAAATTACCTAATCGCGCGGACAATTACAATTTCCAGAACTAAAATGGACTGATGTTGTTTTATCGGGTGTTTACAGACAGCGTAATAAATATGGTCTTGTTTTCACTGAAATAAAAACGAATGATGCACATGTATGAAAATACAATAACGTCTGGTCTCCCAAGGACTTGGACGTCCGCTGACAGACGCAGCAAATCAGTTATTTTTTCCGTCCTCTGACCAACAGATCATTTACAGTTATCCATGTTTATTGTTGTACTTAAAGAAATGAACAATTGCTTTACGTGGGTTAGATGATTCTGTTCAGTGAAATGGGTTATATAATGGCGAAATATAAATATTTTTAACACAATTGCATGCTTTCAACAACAGATGAAATATATTTTTGCTCATTTTGCTGTAATTATGTAATGTTAGTCATTTTCTATAAATAGGTATCGCTGATCATTTTTCTATAAATATGTATTGTTGGTCATTTTGCTATAAATATGTACTGATGGTCATTTTGCCATGAATATGTATTGCTGGTAATTTTCTTATGAAAATGTACTGTTAGTCATTTTCCTATAAATATGTATTGCTGGCCATTATGCTATGAATATGTATTTGTTGGTCATTTTGCTGTAATTATGTATTGCTGGTCATTTTGCTGTAAATATGTATAGTTTGTTAATTTGTTATAAATATGTATTATTGGTCATTTTGCTAAAGATATGTATCGCTGGTCATTTTGCTATGAATATGTATTGCTGGTCATTTTGCCATAAATATGCATTGCTGTTTATTTTCTTATAAAAATGTGTTATTGTTCATTTTGCTAAAATATGTATTGCTGGGCATTTTTCTATAAATATGCATTGTTGGTCATTTTGCTATAAGTATGTATTACTGGTCATTTTGCTGTCAGTATGTATTGTTGGTGATTTTTATATAAATATGTATTGTTGTTCAGTTTGCCTTGAATAAGTATCGCTGATTATATTGCTATTAATATGAATTGTTGGTAATTTTTTATAATTATGTATTGCTGCTAATTTGGCCATAAATAAGTATTACTGGTCATTTTGCGATAAATATTTATTTTTAATCATTTTGCAATAAATATGCATTGCTGATCATTTTGCTATGAATATGCATCGTTGGTCATTTAACTAGAAACACGTATGGTTAGTCAATTTGCTATAAGTATGTATTGCTGGACATTTTGTTATATATATATGTTGTGGTTTATTTTGCTGTAAATATATATTCCTGATCGTTTTGCTATAATTATGTATTGCTGGTCATATTGCTATGAATAGGTATTATTGGTCATTTTTTTATAAATATTCATTATTGGTCATTTTTCTATAAATATGTATTGCTGTACATTTTGCTGTGAATATGCATGGCTCGTCATTTTTCTATTAATATATTTTCTTGGAAATTTTTGTATAAATATGTATTATCATTTTGCTATAAGTATGTATTGCTGGTCCTTTTTTTATTATGAATATGTATTTTTAGTCATGTTGTTACAAATATGTATTGCTGCTTATTTTGCTATGAATATGTATGGCTGGTCATTTTCTATGAATATGTATTTTGGTCATTTTTCTAAAAATATGTATTGCTGTTCATTTTGCTATAAATATATTTTCTTGTATTGCTGGTCATTGTGATATAAATATGTATTGCTGTTCATTTTGCTGTGAATATGTATTGCTAGTCATTTTGCTAGAATTATTTATTGTAGTCATTTTGCTATAAATATATATTGTTGGTTATTTTGCTATAAGTATGTGTTGCTGGTCATTTTGCTATAAATATGTATCTCTGGTCATATTGCCATGAATATATATTGCTGGTCATTTTCGATTTAAATATGTATTGTTCAATTTTCTATGAATATGTATTGCCAGTCATTTTGCTATAAATATATTGTCGTAGTAATTTTACTATATATATGTATTGCTGGTCATTTTACTATGAATAAATATTGTTAGTCATTTTGGAACAAATTTATATTATTGTTCATTTAGCTATGAATATATATTGTCTTTTTGCTTATAAATATATATTGCTGTTCGTTTTACTGTGAATACGTATTGCTGGTCATTTTCTATGAATATGTATTATTGGTCATTTTCTATAAATATGTAATGCTGGTCACTTTGCTATAAATATTACATTGCCGGTCATTTTGCTATAAATATGTATTGTTAGCCAATTTGCTATAATTATGTATTTCTGGTTATTTTGCTTTGAATATATATCGCTGGTTATATTGCTATTAATATGAATCATTTTTTTGTTATTATGTACTGCTGCTAATTTGGCCATAAATAAGTATTGCTGGTCATTTTGCTATAAATAGGTATTGTTGGTCATTTTGCTATTTGTATGTATTGTTGGTAATTTTTCTATAAATATGTATTGTTAGTTATCTTGCTATAAATATGTATCACTGTTCATTTTGCTATGAATATATAGTGTTAGTCTGTTTGCTATATTTATGTATTGCTGGCCATTTTGCAATAAATATCTATTGTTGGTAATTTTACTATAAATATGTATTTTTGGTCATTTTGCTTTAAGTATCTATTGCTGGTCATTTTGCTATAATGAATTATTGTTGATAATGTTGTTATAAATATGTATTGTTGGTCATTATCTATAAATATATATTGCTGATCATTTTGCTATGAATATGTATTGCTGGTCATTTTGTTATAGGTATGTATTTCTGGTCATTTTTCAATGAATATGTATTGTTAGTCATTTTGCTGTTAATATGTATTGTTGTTAATTTTACTATAAATATATACTGTTGGTCATTTTTCTATAAATATGCATTGCAGTTCGTTGTGCTATAATGATACATGGTTGATAATTTTGTTATAAATATGTATTGCTTCTAATTTTACTATAAAAATATTTTTCATAATTTTCATAATTGTTTATCTGGGGAAGTTAACTTTTTGGTCTCAGCTGGGACCGTAACAGTCCGGGTCACTATGGACCTAGAAACAACAACAATTAAGTGATGGTTCCATGCTCCTCAAAAATTATAATTGTCCAATCAGAGGTCTTGCTGTAGGATGTAGCTTATCATCATACCCAAGACTAAATTGTTTTACGTAACCCGAACTTTCTGTCTCTATATAAAAAAATGTGTGTATATATATATATATATATATATATATATATATATATATATATATATATATCATTAAACGCTGGTTCTCATATAGCAGTGTTTCCAGTAATATATAATTTGTGTACCGATCTTGGAAAAGCAGCAGCGCGTGTATATATCTATAAAAATGAATCATTGTCAATTTGTCATTATTTTACAAATCGTTTAATCGTATAACCTTTTTATGTTTTTGGTGCATTACACTTTCTAACAGGTCATATAAGTATTTACACGTAAGACACGTAAGACACACGAAAGATTGATAGTGATCTAGAAGTTAGGTGAGAATTTCTGACAGTATGTATTTTTACGCAAGACATGCAAGAGTGATCAGGAAGTGATCAGGAAATTAACGAAGACCATATAAATATTCTCACGTTAGACACAAAGAGATTGTCAGTGATCTGGAAATTAGATGAGAATTTGTCACATACCATGTAAGTATGCGTAAGATACACAATGTATTATCAGTAATCATGAAGTTAGATGAGAGATTCTGACAGACGTCATAAGTATTTTTACGTAAGACACACAAGAGATTGTCAGTGATTCGAAAATAAGTTGAGAGTTTCTGATAGACCGCATAAGTATTTATGCGCAAGACTCATAACATATTTGCATACACATGTTTAACGCCGTAAAAGGGACAAATTTCATCAGAATTTATCCGTCACCTAGAATGGAAGGACATGAGCGACCGGTGTCACCGGAGCGTTATCCTGCTACTGTTCGCAACAAACAAAGAATAACTCTTGGGACGTGGAATATCAGAGCCATGAACAACTGTGGACAGCTGGAAAACGTGAAACAGGAAATGACTAGATTAAACAGAAACATTTTAGGCATATGTGAAACGAGATGGCCAAACAATGGAGACTTCATCAGTGAAGACTACAAAATTATATACGCAGGAGGTGCAAATAATGAAAAAGGAGTCGGCATTATACCGGATAAAGACACAAGAAAATGCTTTATGGGATACTGCCAGATATCTGAAAGAATTCTAGTAGTTAAACTCTAAGGGAAGCCTCTCAATATATCGGAAATAGTGGTATATGCACCAACCACACATAAGGAATGTGATAGTCATACTCAGAATGTTATCTATACACATGCAGAACCTCTATCTGTTTCATAGACTACGCAAAAACATTTGACAACGTACGCCACAAAGACTTGATAGAGATACCCGACAGCCTCGACATTTTCGGAAAAGACGTTAGGATAATCAATAATATATATTAGCAGCAAACCGCTCGGGTACGGATAGAAAGTGAATTCGGCAGATATACAAAAATAGAAAAAGGTGTAAGATAAGGATGTGTTTTCACACCGGATCTATTCACCTTATGCAACGAAACAATTCTGAGAGAAATTAAACCCCTACCAGGATTCGTCATTGGCGGTTACAATCTCAACAATGTAAGATACGCAGATGACACCGTGCTGATAGCAGACACGGAAAGGAAAATGCAGGACCTCCTACAGAAGGTAGCTAGAGAAAGAACTAAGCATAAACTTCATGAAAACTGAATGCATGGTCATCAGCAAAACAAGACCCTAAAATGCCAACTACAGGTCGGAAACTAAAATAACACAAGTAAAGAAATTTAAATACCTGGGAAGCGTGCTGACAGTGGATGGAAAATGCGATGTCGAAATCCAAAGACGCATTTGCATGGCCAAGGATGCATTTCAAAAGCTAACCAGAGTACTGAAAGACAGGAAAATCTCACTGGAAACAAAGAAGAGTGCTGGATTACTATGTGATATCTGTCCTTCTGTATGGCAGTGAATATTAGACGATCTTCTCAAGAATGAAGGAGAGGCTTGAAGCAGCAGAAATGCGGTTTTACAGAAGGATGCTGAGGATACCATGTGAATAACGACGAAATGTTGGAGAGGATGGAAACGACGACAAAACTCATTATTAACATAAGGAAGAGACAGATGAAGTTTCTGGGACATGTAATGAGGAAAGAGGGCCTGGAGAATTTAATACTCACAGAACAGATAGAGGGAAAGAGAAACAGGGAAAAGCAGCGCCAGACCTACTTGATAGGCCTGAACAAATGAATGGCAGAGCGGGGTTTGGGAGAGATACCAAGAAGAGGAATTTTGAGAGCGACAAGAGACAGATCAATGATTGCCTACGTCCTGAAGGGACACGGCACATGAAGAAGAAGAAGAAGTATTAGTAGCCCAATGATGCAAAAACTGTCTTTATGCAACTAATACTTATCGTTCATAGCAATTTTTCTTTTTTTTTTCTTTTTTTTTTTTTGGCAATGAACTTAATTATTATTCACAGAGAACGAATATTATTCGGTGACATTTTCGGATCAAAATTCAATGAATAAACTGCGTGAAAGCTATGGATCTATTAAAGCATCGTTAAGTCTGTGCCATAATCGTAATTTAAAATGACATAATCGTATTAAAAAAAAAACATATTTATTTTTCTGCATAATCCCCGTCCTTGTTCTATTCGTGAGGTGTATTAATTTACAAGGAAAACTTCACACCAAAATTCAGCTGATAATCATCTTTTTTTTTATCATATCACCCCAATCAAGGCGGTAACGCCACTGATGTGCAGGGGGCTAAATAGGAGTGAAAAGATTGGAAAAAAGAAAGCCGGAAACCACATCCTAAACAGGGAACAAGGGATGAGCCTCTACACCTGTTCAATAGACATGGGTGGAGTGTGAACCGGGCGATAGTTTAGTCTATCTACTCTAATTGAAAAAAAAAAGAAAAAGAAAAAAGAAAACAGTGAAAAGATTGGAAAAAAAGAAAGGCTCATCCCTTGTTCCCTGTTTAGGATGTGGTTTCCGGCTTTCTCTTTTCCAATCTTTTTATTCTTTTTTTCTCTCAATTGGAGTAGATAGACTAAACTATCGCCCGGTTCACACTCCACCCACGTCTATTGAACAGGTGAAGAGGCTCATCTCTTGTTCCCTGTTTAGGATGTGGTTTCTGGCTTTCTCTTTTCCAATCTTTTTACTCTTAAGTAGCCTCCTACGCATCAGTGGCGTTACCGCCTTGCTTGGGGTGATATGATAAAAAAAAACTCGCTCTGAAATATCTAAACTAGCATAATAATATAAAAACGTTTTCTCAGATCGACGATTAAAAATAGCTTCAGACGAAATGAACGTTTATGAATATGAAATATTTGGTACAAGTTTAATATAAGAATCAAACGTTTCTGTAGATGCTGTTATAAATTTACCCAATCGGACAAATAATTTGGCTTATTTAATTGTCCCGTGTGTGAATGCGCTATTTCAATCACGAAGCTAAACCATTAGAGGTGACAATTAATTTTTTTTTTTTTGGTCTTTTTTTTTTTTTTTCGTGCGAAAAGAAAATTTCAAAGAATTACGCCACTGATTGGTTAGCTGGCTCTGTGCTTCAAGGTCAATGATATTTCAGTAAGCGAAAAACAACTGCTTGAATGGTGTGTTACTTGGGTTTTAAACTGGAATGTACCGGTGACATCAGCGTACTTATAAATCAACCTCGCAGAATTCTCATAACAAAAAGAATCGTGCATCCAGTTTAAACGAGATTTGCGAAATGTCATGCAAGTTAGATCTTAGTAACTTGCAAATGCTGTGTAAATATTATTAGCTTCAAATCTGAGGTAACGTTTGTCAATTATTATTAAATTCAAAAACAGGTTATGACCGGATTTCTTGGGCAGCAAAAATTGTCGCGTAAATAATTTCATCAATCAACATATATATATATATATATATATATATATATATATATATATATAAATGTTTTGAGTATGTATGCATACACACACACACACACACACACACATATATATATATATACTGTTCGAATGCACTCTTCGCTTTATAAACACAGTACTACATTAGCAACAAGCAACCAGGTCTCATCAATTTACAGTTGAACTGGCTAGATTTAACCGTAAGTTTTATTATAACAGTTTCTTCTCTCACATTTCTCGGTTGTAGAACGCTCCTCCGACTGCATGCTTTTCAGCCAAGTTTGATCTTCAGTAATTTAAATGCCATGTCAATCGTTATCTACTTTCTCCCTGGTTACTTTCTTTTTTTTTTTTTTTTTTTTTGTTCTCGCTGCTTAATAATGTTTGTTTTCTAATTCTTTCACGCCCGGTAACCCCTTGCATCTTAGTAACTTTACTGCCTTGCATGGAGTGAATTCGTTATATATATATATATATAAATCTACCATCCGCCCGTGTATTGAATATTGCTGCCATATCTGGTCGGGTGCCCCTGCTGCTCTCCTTGGGCTTCTTGACAAAATACAAAGGAGGATCTGTAACGTGCTTGATACTGACTTGGCAGACCGGCTGCAGCCGCTCTCTCACCGGCGTGATGTGGCTTCCCTGTGCCTCTTCTACAAGTACTTTCATGGCTACTGCTCCGATGAGCTTAGATCACTGGTGCCGCCTAAGCACGAATTTGCACGAGATACTAGATTAGCAACTAGGTCCCACCCTTTTACAGTTAAACAAATAAGATGTAACCGTAAATTCTACTCCAACAGCTTCCGACAGTTACAATCTCCAGGTGTTTAAATGTAGGGTCAATAGACACCTCCTATCACACTAACTCCCAACTATTCTCAGAACACTCTCATCTACCCAACCCACATTCTCAATATCCTTACCCGCCTATCACCCACCCTCTGACATTTCCTATATTTAATCATCCTTTATCCACTCTATGTAGCCCCCTGCGTAGTAGTGGCAGTGACATGCCTTGCTCGGGGTGAAACGCTTATAAAAAAAATTTAAAAAAAAAAAAAAAAATATATATATATATATATATATATATAGAGAGAGAGAGAGAGAGAGAGAGAGAGTAACGAGCATAAACATCAGAATGATGTTAAGAAAATATCTAAATATGAAATTACTTTTGATTTTAAAGCTTCAAAGAACATTTTATCAAGGAAAAAAGGATATAAAAGTAAATTATATAATTCAAAAATATAAAGTTCAATAAACTTATTTTGATAAAGTTATAAGAATAATTATATAACATTAAAAAATAGATGATTAAAAACATCAGAACGATTAAATAAATTCATAAAATTTAATCATTATTTTGAAATATTGAAAATTTTTTAGAGTAAGAATATAAAATCGGGTATTTTACTAAATTACACCGGCTCTTTACTGGCTCTTGCATTGTAAACATGGCGAAAAAATCTGTGACGTCATTGGAACTTAGAAAACTGATAGTCAAGTTACGTAATGAAGATAAACTCTCGATTGGTCATATTTTAAAGAGTGTGGCGAAATCTAAAAGTGTTATTCATAGTATTTTAAGACTTGAGGAAACTGGGTCATGTGAAGCCACGAAACCACCTGGCAGGCCTAGGAAAACTATTATAAGAGAAGACAGATGAATTGGTAAAGAATAAAAAAAGCTAAGGCTAACCTTGGCATTAAAATATCAAGGCACACTATTTCCCGAAGACTTAATGAAATAAATCTGAACTTTCGAGTAGCCTCTACGAAGCCTTACATTTCTAAAATAAAATCAAATGAGCCGATTGAAATTTGCCACTGAACACCTCAAATGGACAGAAGAACAGTGAGATTGTGTTCATTTCTGCGATGAGTCAAAGTTTAACCTGTTCGGTTGTGACGGAAGAAGGTTCGTTCGACCCAGTCTTAAGGAACGATATTTACCTCAGTGCTTTAAAAGTAGCGTTAAATTTGGAGGTGGAAGTGTGATGCTGTTTGGCATGATTTCAATTGATGGTACGGGACCTCTTGTTAGGCTACACAGTATAATTAACGCAACTGTATACAAAGAGTTATTGAAGAAACATGTACCTAATTTGAGAACTGCAATTAATCAACCAGATTTAATTATGCATGATAAAGTGTCATGTCACACAGCAAAGTTTGTTAAGACATTTCTTTCTGAGGATTATGTTACTATTATGGAGTGGCCTGCTCAAAGCCAGACAGGAATCCTATTGAGAATGTTTGAAAATTACTAAATGAAAGAGCTAAGGAAAAGAATCCAACAAAGGTCGAAGAACTATGGACTAATTTGAAAGGAGAATGAGAGAAAATATCCGTTAATGAATGCAAGACATTAATTCGCTCATGTAGCAAAAGATGTCATGGTGTTATTGAAAGTAAATGTTTTTCACAGCAACTACTAATGAATTATGAACGCTATTTTCATTTGGAAATTATGTATGCATTATAATAGTATGATTTTGTTAATCGTTCTGAGAGATTAATCGGGACAGTAGGATAATGTAGGGTTGCCAAATTAACAATTCTGTGTTATTTTGACTGACTTTTCCCCAATTTAGTATACAAAAATTTACATTTAATTTTTAAAGTTTTGGGTATATCTACATTCAACTCAAGATCTTGCTCGTGTTTTTTTTTCTTCATTCAGATAAGTTCATATAACTATTTTATTCTTACAGCATTTTAACTTTATTGGTGATTTTCAAAGCTTAGTTTAAACGTGGCACAAGGCCAAAAGTATGGGACAGCCAGTAAGGCTATTCACTTGTAATTGTTCTAGCGAGACAAGTTACTAACCACGTCAATGTGGTGAGCATAAGCACATAAAAGATTTTGTAATTTTTAGAATCGTCTCTGAGCAACACTGACAGCCAGAGAATTTTTTAAAACTTAGACCAGAGTTTTTCAACTCCTGTCTCTGTTGTTTTTTAACTTTTAAGTTTGAAAGTGTGTTGAGCAATGATAAAGCAACTGGTCTGTGGTCAAGAAACTCCTGTCAACAGCGGCTACATCTTCTGGCGATAAACTAGTTGCGCATCTTATGGGGTGGTGCAATGCAAACTGAGAAACCATCTTGATACGGATAAAGCAGCAAAACTGGTCTTTCTATTTTAATTCGTGAATGCAAACGCTGCTTATACTAAATTTGTTAATGGATAAGACTTTATTTTATAGTAAGAAAAAAATTCCATTTATTTAAATGAATATGTTTAACACTTTTCTTCTTTCATGAAATTACATGAAAGCAAAAAAAATATTTTATTTCTAAATCTTGTTTTAAATATAAAGATTTTTCTAAAATTGATTTAAATCAGTGATTTAAAAAAAACAATTTATATAAAACGTGATTTAAATCAATAATTTTTACTCTTACCTAAATGTCTGGTTGCATTTGCACTTTGACGAAATTACTACTAAGTGTAGGTATCTCACCTCATTTTCTATAACTCACTTTTAAATTGAATTTTTAAAAATAAAAAAAATCTTCTTTAAAATGTTTTATTTAGTTTTAATTGAAAGCTAAATGATTAAATTTAATATTTCCAGTAAACAAAATACTTTAGTGTATTTTAAACAGAAATTATATTGATTGGAATATAAAATTTTGAGATTTTAAAAATCTTTGAAAACATTTTGGCCCATTTTTAGGCGATCAACAGATTTGTAAACAAAAGTTAAATCTCGGTTTTAAAAATCTTGTAAAAATAAAATATACATCTGTGACACGCTATTTTTTGAAAATTAGCAAATTTAATGTTAAATTAATCTGATTTACACAAGTATTACTTATTTATGTCATGAAATTTAAACTAAAACTATTTCTTAATCACGGAATGTTGATCTTTCTGACATTTCTGTATAATTTGACATGTGACAATGGACAGAAGAAAGATAAGGTAAGTGTCTATGGTGATCACAAGTAACATATTTGTCCAAACTTTTCCCTGTAAGGAGAAGAAACTGTGAAACACATGTCCTTTTAATGTACACACAAGAATTATCATACAAAAAAAATCTTCAAATACAAAAAGAAATCAATTTTTTTAAATACAATGGCTCAATGATTTAGAGTAAGCTTTTCAATTTTTGATTTGTAAATATAGTCTCGCTTAATAACTTAATCTATGAGTCTTTGAAATATTTTTCAAATATTTTTGAAACTTTATAAATTGTTATATTTAATGCAAAATGAAAACAGTTCTTTTAAAATTTCATTATTAATCGAAAAAAGTTTTCTTCAAACTATAATGTTCTTAATTTATATTATTTATTAAAGCAATTAAAAGTTTATCTAGTTAATGTCATAGTTTTATTTGGTTTCGTATTTTACTATTGGGAGCCGATTTTCGGGAAAAGGGCCAAATAGTTGAAAAAATAATAGATGATTTACATTTTTCACTGAGTCCTGCGTTTAACTAATAAAACCAATTTTGCCTACAAAATTTAATTTCTTGAAATTTCATGAATTTGCGTGAGCAGGTAACAGATGTAAAAAATATATTTTTATTAAAATTTTTTAAAATAATAATTTCAAAAATAATTTTATTTATTTGTGGATATGTCCTGAAAGTTTCATTAAAATCCGACAATTATTTGATTTTTGAAAGAATTTCCAAATTAATATGTTTTTCACCGGAAAAAAACTGAGTTACGTAATATTACATTTTCCATTATAAACTTTCGTATGATTTGATTACCCGCTAATGAAAATCAAAACAAGATTTTTTGCCAGAATTTCGATTGTGGTAGAAAGAATCAAAGTTTTTTTTTAGAACAATTAAAAATACCTTGATCTTTGGTCTTAATAATAACATAAACATTTTGATGGAAAAAGTTCGTTTTTGATGCCTTTTTCCTATGCTATTTTTTCAACGATTTAGTGGAGGTAACTAAAAGAGATGTAAAAAAACATAAACTTACGTTCATTTATTTTTTCGTGTTTTTTTTTCTTTTTTGTTACAAAATATTTTAACTGCCATGATTTTGCTTTTAAAAGAAGGAGTAAGAGGATATTTTTTTATTACCCTGACCGCTGGTATTCGATTTTAAGTGATGCTTTTAAATGATGACTGATTATTTTTGCGATTGACATTTTATTGCTCTTATCTGACTGACTGATTCACTAAAAGGTTGCGAAATGTTTTGTTTTTGGGGATTTGGGGGGATTTTTTTTTCTAAAATTACTGACCAATTCTTCCACTCGGCCATAAATCAGTCTTCCTATCTATCTACATATCAATTTGGGGACATTATATCTAATTATATATCATCTAATCAGATATGAAAATATGACTATTAAGTCTCTTTCCCTCCCTAAAAACATGTCTGTTTCTATCTATCTGGTTGTTTTATTTTTCTTACAAACTGGTCTCTGTATGTGTCTTTAAAAAGCTAAATGAAAAAGAAAACGCAGTGTGAAAAGTGCTGAAGATCAAATCATATCAAATTCAGAGACTGATTAGCTTCATAAATTTTTGAGGCTTATAAAAGTCAGGGTCCAACCGAAGGGCCAGCCAAAATTCGGGTGGGGGGACGTTGTCCCCTTCTGGCTCACCCGTACAATTGCTACTACTCAGAAGGATATGCGTTAACATGTAAAATAATTTACTCGGGTATATAAGATGATCAACTAATCAAGGATATATTTCTATAGTTAATATCTTTTGGATTTATTTATCAATAAAAAGTTACGCTGTACTTTGTAAAACAAAATCTGAACACCAAAACAAGTTATTATCAACAATTAATTTTAAATTTAGATGAATATAATTTTGGGGGTATTTTGATCATAGCCTGCAAACTTTACTAGCATCGAGTTGATTAATAACATCTTTATTGTGAAAACACTGACTGTGAATAAAAACTTTCAGCAAAATGGTCACAAAACTGACTAGAGAGTGGTTATGAGTAACTAATTTATTCAGGTAACTAATGTAAATAATTTATTCAGGTAACTAATGTAAATAATTTATTCAAGTAACTAATGTAAATAATTTATTCAGGTAACTAATGTAAATAATTTATTCAGGTAACTAATGTAAATAATTTATTCAGGTAACTAATGTAAATAATTTATTCAGGTAACTAATGTAAATAATTTATTCAGGTAACTAATGTAAATAATTTATTCAGGTAACTAATGTAAATAATTTATTCAGGTAACTAATGTAAATAATTTATTCAGGTAACTAATGTAAATAATTTATTCAGGTAACTAATGTAAATAATTTATTCAGGTAACTAATGTAAATAATTTATTCAGGTAACTAATGTAAATAATTTATTCAGGTAACTAATGTAAATAATTTATTCAGGTAACTAATGTAAATAATTTATTCAGGTAACTAATGTAAATAATTTATTCAGGTATATGAAACGATGAACTAATAAAAAATGTTACTATGGCGAATATATCTGGATTGTTTATAAATCAAAGTTATGTTGCACATAACAAAGTCAGACTTTCAAAACAAGTTATTATCAATATTTCTTTTAACATTTGAATCAAAATGAATAAGCTGCAAGTCATGGACTATTTTGTTTAGGTTGTGTCATCAGTAGCGCTTGATTTGTTTGTATGACTGTCAGTTTGTTTTCTATTTGCGATACAGTGTACAAGAGGCTAGAAATCAATGAAAGACATTTTCATCTAACCCTTTATTTGGTTAAAATCATTAAGGAACAGTAGCAACCTGTTTTCCTTGTAATATTCGTGATCGATGTAGCCTAGCAGGTACAAAATAACACGCAGTTGAAGTTCGATACGGCTTTCTTTAAACTTTATATTGATTTGAGCCTTCATTTTCTGAATGCTACGAGGTTTTTACGATAAATAAGATTATTCATGAACTCCCAAAGAAAGAAACCTGAACGTGTTAGGTGTGGGGAACGTACCAGTTAATCGTTCCAAGTTCCGGGAAATGTTTTCGTGAAGTCATTGATAACATAATTAACTAAAAAAATGAATAATCTGCAAAACATAGATAAGTAGATTCCAAACGCTACGGTGCGCCTTGCGGTTGCAGCAAAAGAGGATAGCAGGTGAGGCGGAATTATTGAAAGACAATCAAAGATTTAGAAATAGTTTCGAAAAAATCATAAACTAAAATAATTATGATTCCAAAACTTAAGATATTATTATAGGTTACTTGTAATTGCATACATGAATCCCAGTATAAATAATTATAAATTATTATTGACCGATTTTATCTGTGGTACTTTTGCATTATATCCAGTTTTAAGAATATAGTATCTAGGGTCGGCAAATTGGAGGAGAGAGTTATCAATGATAATGTTCTGACTTTGAATCTCTCTCTCTCTCTCTCTCTCTCTCTCTCTCTCTCTCTCTCTCTCTCTCTCTCTGGACCTTCTTTGCCGTAGGACTGCTTGCGCCTTTTCAGTTCTGACAAATATCAAAAACCAAAATAGGGAAAGGTTTCTTTGTGTTGTTGAGGAAATTAAACATTTTTTCCTCTCAAATTAGGCCAAAGACATAACTCGCCAAAAACAACCTCATACCTTTCATTAGATTTGTGTACTTTAATCATAATATACGTTATTTGTGTCATATATTATACTAGCATCATAGTCCAGCGTTGCCCGTGCAACTCAGAACATTTTAGTAGTAGGAGAAGATGCCAATGAGAGGAGTAGATGGAAATCATTTACAGACAGTTGATTTCCTGCATGATATATTTAGCGAAAAAAAACTTTATCTCTTTTAATTTTGTTTTCTGAGGTATGAAATATTAAATCTGAAAAAGACTTAAATAATTAAATTAACCATTGGCACTTTTTTTACATATTTTGTTTTTGTTTGAAAAAACACTTTTTTTTATATTTCTTTTGTTTCAAAATTAAGGGGGAAAATATTCACATTTTTTGTTGACTAAATGAATTTTTATAATGTCGGAATAAAAAAATAAATATGAAGGTTCATTTTTAGTCATTTTAGTCGCGTTTGACATGTATGATTTGATTTCTGTGACGTAATTTAGCAACCATCTCAGATCTTATATGTTTTACGGTGCAAATGTAAACAATCAGCTCCATTGGCTAAAAAATGCGAAAGGGAAAATTGCTGAACTTAAACTCAAAAAGTATGTGTCAACCTGGCTTCCCTGTAGATAACTTCCCTAGAAAGTTTGGATGGCGTAGCTTAAAAAATGTAGGCGTGCATAGGGAACAGTCACACACAGACTCACAGATTGCCTTTTATATATATAGATTTAACAAACTACTAGTCGTTGTTTTGTTTTTAATATATTTTTCACATAAAATTTGCTAAGGCGTGTGTGAATTTTCATTTCCAAAATGCGACCTACAGAAAAGAAAAAGTTTAGCAACCATAACAAATATTAACAATATAAAAATGCATGAATCTGCGCGCTAGTTTTGACTTACTTGGTATGACAAAACCCCGAAAGTCTTACAAATATTGATTGAATAATAGTGATTTAAATATGGAAAAAAGACTTACATAATAAAAATATATATGTGCAGAAAAGAATGCTCCTTCACAATATTTGATGGCCCATCGTATCCACCAGAAAACTTATATTCCAGTATCAAAAATATATTTATATGAAAACGAAAAACAATATTCAAGCAAAGAACATCTCTGGGAAGCAATAAAAACAGCTGCAAATAATGTTAAACCAAAAGAAAGTAAAATAAAAACTAACGAAATCAATAGATAAAAGACGAATGAATGTCGAGGAGTTCATATTAACATGTAAAATAATAAAACACTAATTAATTCCGGTATATGTTATACTGTATTAATCAGATATGCTTAAATGGCCGAAATCTTTCGAATAGATTTAAAAAAAATTATAATTCATTTAATTTGTTTGCATAATAAAACTTGATACCCATCCAAACAAGCTATTATCAAGCTGAAACTTGTCTGACATATTGTTCACACAAGGATACGTGTATTCTGTAAAATGTACCAACAATTGGTTAATATCAATTTTACTGGGAAAACGTTACTTTGCATAATAAAGTCACGTACAGAGTACATATGAATAGCTTGAGATAGACGGATATATAGGAGAAGACTTGGCTGACCGCCTGCAGTATCTCTCTCACCGGCGTGACGTGGCTTCCCTGTGCCTCTTCTATAAATACTTTCATGGCTTCTGCTCTAACGAACTTAAATCACTGGTGCCTCCCAGATGTGAATTTGCACGAGATACTAGATTGGCAACTAGGTCCCACCCTTTAACAGTGAAACCGATGAAATGTAACCGCAATTTCTACTCCAACAGCTTCTTTCCTCGCACATCCCGCCTGTGGAATTCTCTACTGCATGCTTGCTTCCCTGACGGCTACAACCTCCAGGAGTTTAAATGTAAGGTCAATAGACACCTCCTAACACACTAACTCACACCCACTCTCTCCAACTCTCTCCCTATGTACATCCTAAGTCGTCTATCACCCTTCTTCTGACATTTCCTATACCCAATCCCGCTATGTAACCCCCTGCGCTATAGTGGCAGTGGAATGTCTTGCTTGGGGTGACACGATTAAAAAAAAAAAAAAAGACATTTTTTTAATCGTTTCACCCCAAGCAAGGCGGTACCGCTTCTAGTGCGCAGGGTGCTACATAAGAGAAGAGTGAAAGTTTATGCAGGAGGAGAGCGAGGAGAAAGACGAACCAGTTACTAGGGTGTCAGAGAAAGGTCAAGAGAAGAATGGGAATACCAGTGTGAAAACAGTTGCGAGGGGAGAGTGAGAAAAAAAAAGATGCACAAGGTAACTGGAAAAGGACGGAAAAAAACTGAAATCAAATGGACAAGAGATGGGAATTAATATTGCATTTTTGGAGATTGTAGCCGTCAAGGAAGCAAGTATACAGAATGGAGTTCCACGGGCGGGAAGTGCGAGAAAGGAAGCTTGTGAAGTAGAAGTGGCGGTTGCATTCAGTTAATTTAACTGGAAAAAGGTGGGACCATGTTGCCAGTCTGGTTGCTCGAGTAAATTCATGTGAATGGGACATCAGTGGGCTAAGCTCGTCGGGGCAAAAACCATGAAAGTATTTGTAGAATAGACAGAGAAAAGCCACATCCTGCCGGTGAGAAAGTGGCCGGAGTCGAGCTGCCAGGTCGGGACCGATCACGTTACAGATTCTCCTTTGGAGCCTGTCGAGAACCTTGAGATGAATGACAGAGGCGCCCGACCAGATATGACAACAGGATAGATAGATAGATAGATAGATAGATAGATAGATAGATAGATAGATATTGTTAAAAATATACCAAGAATTTCTCGTATGGGGAGTCATTATTTACATGCCTCATGTATTGTCTTCAGCTGTTGTTGTTATCATATAGCACATCCAGTGTATGTTGATCCGGGTAACGTACAGGGAATTGACCCCTTTATTTAATCTACGGGAATAGATTGCTCTCATTGCACTTGCCATGTCTAGGGATATCTAGCCTTTTTCCTATTTTAGCAGTGATCCCGTATTGCTCTCCCTGTTGTTACTAAGTTCAAGTACACACGGCACCATACAGGGATCACGAACAAAAATCACGAACTAAGGCTTATCTCGTGGGGTACTTCTGTTTGGCAGTTGTTCCGTCAGATTTTTGCCCAACTTACCAAATAAAAGTTTCAATGAAATGAAATGCTAACCTCTCACCACCTACCAAAATCTACAAATATTAATCTAATAGAAAACTTGTGTTCTAGTATCATAAGTGATGGAAAAAAAACGATATTCAAGTAAAGATTTATGGGGAACATTCAAAACTACTAACAATAAAACAAAAACAGAAGAAAATCTACAAAACTCGACGATTTAAAGATTTAAGGAAACTACAGGTGTTGCATACCAACTCGTCGAGAACAAACTGGAACCAAAATGATTTCTTCTCGCTGATAAAAACGACAGACACAGATATATATAAAAATATACAATTATTTTTTTTCTTCGGTGACAGTGGTGTGGAGTAGAGTTTGGTCGGAGAGTTAGTACACAGGCACACAAGGGCAATTGACGAGCTGTGTTCCAATCTCCTCTCCATATCTCCCTCGATCCGCCCTTCTTCTGATTTCTCTTTTTCTCTTTCTGGTCTGTTTTTTATATAAGTGATTTTCGTTTTTGACTACGCCATCTTCCGTTATGTATATTGTTTATTATTGTCGAGTTTACATTCTCTGACTTTAACTGCGCTGTTTATCAAACCCAAATTTTAGTAATAATTGGTCAAATTTATTATCACTGTTTTATCTTTCAGGAATAATTGACCTTGAATAATTTTCTTGAATATTCGTAACCTTGAATAATCATTCGACTCTCGTGTAATTTCTTAACTCTGATTCTTTTGGGATTATTTTCCGCTCGATCTTATGATTCTTCATTTAAAGGATGTGGTGATACCGAGCAAAAGCGATGGACCGGATGTTTGCGACCAAACACGACCAAAAAGCAAATGACCAAAAGTCGTCGCTGCGCCACCGGCTCCGCATAGATGTTCCGGTTGAAAACTAAAAATTAAATTTCCAGTTCGTGAGCCAACGCGAATTTTATTTATCAGCCAATGGGAAGCCCAGTAGCAAATACAAGTGTGAAATCCCAAATGAGCTACTGTGATCCAAAAAGAAGATATAAAAAGCGGATGCAGAAAGCATCGACAGGCAGACCGACTTAAGGAGAAGAGAGTAATTAGTAGCTCCCTTGACCAAAGTAAAGCGGCTTGAATACGCTCGCCTCCGTTACCTCTTTCCTTCTTCCCTGCCTCAAAAAATACTTACTAACCCTAGGAGTTGAAAGTTCAAAATGAACATTCCTCCCGGCCAATGCACCCCCAATATAAGCATTAATCCTGCCTGCAGCATTTTATTACCGCTATAAGGCTATTTGCAGACATTTATTGTCTTTCGTTCTGCTGTTCTCGTGTGGCTAAACAACTCGCTGATTTCGAGTATCAAGTTATCGTACTTTACAAAGAAGAACATCCTACGTGGGGATTGACAAAATGTGCAGAAATTTTTCCTGAATTTTTCAGTCACATCAGTCGTCACCAGTTTTCAACGGTTGTCTCATATGCTTCTGAATGACCGCTTTTTTTTTTGTTTTTTGTTTTTTTTTTACTGGCTTTTCTGTAGAAAAAACCTTAGAAATTTCACGTTTTTTCCTATTTTAATTTTCTGATTAATCTTAATTCTTAAGTTAATGGTTGAATAAGCTCATGGCATGTTCTATGGCAATAAAATATCCGTAGGAATTCCCCTAACGAATTGTTAAATACTTGAGCTCAAAAACTTTAACAAAATATTTCAATAATAATCATAAATATGAATATTGTTTTTGTAAGTAAGTACAAATGAAAGGATCTGAAATTGACAATTTTTCGATTTCACTGAAACAGTCGTTAAACACTTACGTTTACCTTCCATTCTACATTTCTATTTCTCACTGAAACCAAGTAGTTTATTTTCCTCTCTTTCCACATGATGAAAACGAAATAGTTTATTATTTATTAGGCATTGGCAGAGAGTAATGGCAATGCTAACTAACGAAAGGAGGAACAAGCACAATTGTATTAGGATTATAGATTATTTGATGATCATTATATATATATATATAGTGTTTCGAGGCAGCTATGTTAAATATAATAGTAAATGAATGTTTGTTATGTTTAATCATGAGACGTTCTAAACATCATATTTTGGCTTTAATTTCAGGTGAAAATAAAGACAAAAATTGTCCAACATTTAGACATTATCTTGTGTTGACATAAAACATTGCTATGCGACGATAACAGCCACCGAATAGCAAAGGTAGTTCGTAAATTTGTAATCCAATTCTATGACGTCACTCCGCGTTAGAGATCGAAATGTTAACAGAACCATATGTCTAAATACAATGCAATGTGTTGTGACCAGATTGAAATGTGATTTTATTAAGTGTGGGTTGCTTTGATTTAATGTAGATGGCCTCCAATATCTGAAGGTTCTTTTTACTGTGTGTATGTGTGAGTATTATTGTCTTTTACTAAAATCTGTCTAATATTTCCTACATGACTATGTTTTTCTAAGAAATGTTGTTAAATTGAACTATGATCAGAAAGGTGGCAGACGGAGTGACGTCATAGAACCGCATTACTAATTTACGAACTGCGTCTGTTATTCAGTGACTGTTATCGTCGCATAGCAATGTTTCATATCAACACAAGATAATATCATGTTTGATAGTAGATGTCTTTATGTTAACGTCCCCGTAACCTCTCTGAAGATCACTCTAGTGAGCTGAAAACTTAAAACCAGCGTAATTTAAAAATAACCAAATGTTTTCTTTATTTTCACCTGAAATTAAAGCCAAAATACGATGTTTAGAACGATTCATGATTTAACATAATAGGCATTCAATGGCTGTTATATTTAACAATATATATATATATATATATATATATATATATATATATTATATAGAATATTATAGAATATTTTGCAACACTTGAAAACACTTGTGAAATTGTTTGGTTCTCAGTAATTGTACACTCCCATATTGTTTCTTTCATCTACATACTATAATAATTCGTGTCTAATGAGCACCTCTAGTTTTTGATAAAGAAATACTAAAAAAACCTCTCTCGTATCAACATCTATCAGTGCGTGCTATAACATGCACTGATTTTTAAACATTTTAGCAACTAAAATTTTATCTACATTTGATATCGGTTCAATATATAATCTGATTCAAATAAATGTAAGAATTTATATAGATACTTTTAATAAAGATAAATTTTATGAGCTGATGCTCACATGATATATTGCTCCTATAATTATAAGTGTTTTCTGGGATTTCTATCAACAGCAAATGGTTAACATGAATTTTATTGTGAAAAAATTGACTTATATAATAGAATCTGGCATAATGTAATAATTCGGAGATCAGTTTATTACTTAATAACAATAGAAAACTGATCCCACACTTTATGCCCACTAGGCATTTCTATTAATAATTAATATGACTCTCTCTCTTGAACACTTTCTCACCAATTCATTCATACCAGTCTTATTGAAAACATCGACTTGCAGTAATAAAATCTGATATGATTCAGTAATAAAATCTGATATGATTCAGTAATTGGGAAGATCAGTTTATTACTTAATAACTATAGAAAATCTATCCTTCCCTTCATAGCTAGTAGAAACTTCTGTTAATATTTTAAATAATAAATATATCTTGAAATACAATGTATCCTTTAACGCCTGAAGTAATATATATATATATATATATATATATATATATATATATATATATATATATATATATATTTGCCAGAATGAAGCAATGCATAGCATCCTCTAAGTTCGGCGCCAAAGACTACTGGTGACTCTGTAAAAGAGTACTTAACAAGAGCAAGTCCACAATACTCCCACTAATCAATAATTTTGAGGTCCTCACCTCCTCAGCGGACAAGGCTGAATGCTTTGCCCGCAGATTCTCGAACAATTCGAGTCTGGACTCGTCTGGGGTTTTTACACCCGACTTCTCACCTAGAACTGAGGCTCAACTGAATGACGTCCGCATTACACCCTCGCTTGTCTCTGAGATAATCTTAAAACTTGACCCTCACAAAGCGAGCGGAGGGGACGGAATCCCAATCATAGTCTTAAAGAAATGTGTCCCTGAACTCTCCTCTGTCCTTTCTAAGCTCTACAACTTCTGCCTATCTGCTTCCTGCTTTCCTGCCTGTTGGAAATCTTCCTCTGTAGTTCCTATATTCAAAAACACTGGAGAACCCTCGGACCCCGCAAATTACCGCCCAATCAGTCTTCTTCCGATGTTTGGCAAAGTGTTCGAGGCCATTATCAACGCCGAGGTGGTTCAGCATCTCACAACATACAGGCTCCTCTCGGACAAGCAGTATGGTTTCCGCTTCACCAGTTCTACTGCTGATATGCTAACGACCATCACCGAGTATATATACCAGGCACTCGACAGAAATGGCGAAGCTCGAACCGTCGCCTTGGATATCTCTAAAGCTTTCGACAGTGTTTGGCATACTGGACATCTATGCAAACTGTGGAGCTATGGTATAACTGGACATTTGTTTGAACTAATCCAGCCATTCCTATCTAACCGCACTCTGAAGGTGGTATTAAACGGACATGCCTCCCAGAACTACCATACGAACGCGGGTGTCCCTCAATGCTCTATCCTAGGTCTCTTTCTGATCTACATTAATGATCTCCATGATACCATAAGATCCCAAGTAGGTATGTACGCCTATGACACCACAGTTTACTCTCGCCTCGACCAAAAATCTAGTGTGGGCAATAAAGCTAACCTTGCAGCCGAGCTTGAAAAGGACCTCCAATCCGTAGTGGACTGGGGTAAGAAATGGCTCGTAAATTTTAATGCTTCTAAAACGAAGCTACTATCAATTAACCATCATAGACAATCGCACCTACCTCCCATTAGCATCGACCAGGCTTGCCTCCCAGAGAGTAAAACACTACGCCTCCTTGGTCTCACATTTTCAGCGGACCTCAAGTGGAATGACTATATCGAATCCATTGCTAAATCCGCTGCTATGAAAGTCGGTTCTCTGTGCAGGGCCCGGAAGTTTTTTCCGTCTGAATCTATCCTGTACATATATAAATCTACCATCCGCCCGTGCATTGAATACTGCTGCCATATCTGGTCGGGTGCGCCTACTATTCTCCTCGGGCTTCTCGACAAGGTACAGTGGAGGGTCTGTAATGTGATCGATACCGACTTAGCAGACCGCCTGCAGTCTCTCTCTCACCGGCGCGGCTGGGCTTCCCTGTGTCTCTTCTATAAATACTTTCACGGCTTCTGCTCCGATTAAATTAGATCACTGCTGCCCCCTAGGTACGAATTTGCACGAGATACTAGATTAGCAACTAGATCCCACCCTTTTACAGTGAAACCGATAAAATACAACCGCAACTTCTACTCCAACAGTTTCTTTTCTTGCACTTCCCGACTGTGGAATTCCCTTCCACATGACTGCTTCCCCGACGGCTACAATCTCCAGGAGTTTAACTGTAAGGTCAATAGACACCTCCTAACACACTAACTCGCTTCCATTCTTTCAAACACTCTTCCCATCCACCCAACCCCCAGCCTCCGTATCCATACCCATCTATCACCCCACTTCTGACATTTTCTATATCTAACCACTCTTTCTCCTTACCTTCCCCTATGTAGCCCCAAGCGCAATAGTGGCAGTGGAATGCCTTGCTTGGGGTGAAATGATTATATATACACACACACACACACACACACACATATATATATATATATATATATATATATATATATATATATAGTATAGTATAGTATAGTATAGTATAGTATTTACGCTCTCACACCCTGATTGAGCACTCTGGAAGTATGGGAGACTTTGAAAATAGTAGCTACTCCGGCATATACGCATCACTCATTCAATAATGAATTAGAGCACTCTAGCTATTGGGCGTGTATGATGATATATGCGCTCATATGTCTACCTTCTTCTACCGGACGCTCGTGGCCCAGAGGTAGAATCGCTGACTGACGCCAGTGCGGTGGGGTTTCAATCCTCGGTTAAGGAGCGATCGGAGTCTAACGTACTGATGAGCCGAGAAACAGATCTGTCTGCGGATGACTGTAGTATATATGTATATGAAGAATTAATGGATTCATTTTTAATGCGACATTTTTATTACCTCAAATGTTATTATAGTGAATATTCTTTATTTAGATTTCCAGAATGTGTAGTCCAATCGACGTCATACACGCTGTTTAATCAATAAAAATGAGGCATCTATTTCAAATAAGAGTTGATCCCACTATAATAATGTCTGAAGTAATATCTATATCTATAAAAGTGACCAGGGTGGACGTTGTGTAAGTATTTGTTTGTTTGATAGATTCGACTTATCGTCTGCATTTTGCTGTCTAGCTCGACGGGAGTTGCGCTCAGATGTAGATAAAAATTTTAAAACGCTAACGACACCTTGAAATTTTTCAGAAGGCCAAAATTAGGGGTTGAAAAATATATATTATCACCACAAAGTCAGGGATCAGTTTATGTATTGATTATAATATAGAATCGATCACCCCACTTTATATTATCTATATCTATATATGTTATCCCTCCCCCTCCCACTCTAATCCAATACAGACATTCTACATTGTTATCTATATCTATAAAAGTGACAAGGGTGGACGTTGTGTAAGTATTTGCTCTGTAAAATCATCAGATTTTTATTCTTATTATTCCTTAAACTACCCGAGTGAAACCGGGATAAACTGCTAGTATATATATATATATATATATATATATATATATATATATATATATATAGTGAACGTTCTGTGATGTGGAAAAGCATGGAATTTATGTATGGCAGATGTTATCATGCAATAAATGTTGTTAAAATAAAGTTGGTAATAACCAACAAGTGTTGATAAACTTTGTAGGATATGCCAATTTAATTGGGATCACATTAATGTGCATAATAAAATATGGCAACGGGTAAAGACGAACAGGTGCTAAAAGTTTCTCGTTTCGACCCATTTCTTAAAATTTTAATAAATGACCAACACTTTTTTCAGCATCTCCTGGTATATGAAGGAAAAACTACAATCATTTTTTTCATAATTTGTGAAAGCAATTAAACTTACGTTTTTTTTTCTTTTCTTTTCTGTAGATAAAATGACCAACCCGCAATCATTGAAATTGCGGTCCAGTGTGGTGAGCAGCAACTCGATTATTCCGCGTCAAGTGATTGAGTCCCCGAATGGTGGCTGGGGGTGGATAGTGTGTTTCGGCGTTTTTGGTATAAATTTCATCATTAATGGAATGATGATGTCCTTCGGGATTCTCCTAGTCTCGTTGTTGAATTTCTTTGAAGACACTCGCGCCAAAACAGCATGGATTGGTTCTGTCGGAGATGGAATGCTACTCATCGCAGGTAAAATCTATTGTTACCAGTTATGGCAAATTTATTATCTCTTTTTCCATTTTTACCAATTATTGTGGAGATATCTCGCTTAATTCATTAAGACCAATCGTCCCATTTAATATATTTAATACCAGATATTTATAAGCCTATCAACTCACAAATAAAAAACTCATCTGGGATTATGTTTCTTCAGAAGAAACAAAACCCCTGAAAAGTTGGCATAACTCTGCTCCGTTAAGTGACAAACTCCTCCACAATATATATATATATATATATATATATATATATATATATATGCTTCGATGTTTCGTGACGGTATTATTGTTATGCCTCCCCTTTTCTGGGATTTTGTTTCTTAATAAATATATTTATATTTTGGCTAGCTTGAGATTCTTTGTATATATATATATATATATATATATATATATATATATGTATGTATGTCTGTATGTGTACATATTATTTATCAAAATCCTCTTTTTAGACCCTTCCCAATACAATATTTTTTTGCTTCCTCCCTTTTATTCCAGTAGTAAAATTTAACATAATTTTATCCCTACAATAGTAAGACGATATTTTTTAAAAATTACAATATTTTATTTTTATTTTCAAAAAATATTTTCTTTATATATATATATATATATATATATATATATATATATATATCTTCAGCATCAACCAAAAAACTAAACGATTTGATTTATCATAGATTTGATATTAAGATAAAATTTCTGGAGACAATTGAAGATCATTGGGTGCAATATACACACAAAGAAGACCGAAAAATATTTCGGTTAAAAAGTTATGTTAAAATTGATGCTCCTGATACCCGATTCAGTTCCGTGCCCTCATACAAAAATTAATTATTCATGGACTAAGGTTTCACCTTTAAATTGTTAGATAATAAATGTAACATTCGACTTTTCCTTTCTTTTTCCATTTTAAACAATTTTGAAGGTCCTATTGTCAGCCTGTTATTGAGATATTTGTCGCATCGTGAAATTATTATTGGCGGTACGCTTGTCGGAGTAATTGGTTATATTATCAGCATCTGGATGCCTAATGTTGAAGCCTTAATTGTCACCTACGGATTTCTAGCAGGTAAGACAACCCTTAAAATATATTTTAAAAATGTTCAGATAATTGTGACATATGACTTATTAGCAGTCTAGCCATTCATTTAAAATGTATATATAAAAATCCCTATGATCGTTGCCATATATGGTATGTGTGCATGGTAACCCATTAGTGCCCGTGGTCCTTTTTTTAGGACCAGAAGGATAATTTACCATATTTCAGTAATTCCTACATTTTTCAGATATATTTTTGGTTAGTCATAAAGAATGAAGTGTCTTTCAAATATGTCACCTACTGTCTGATGAATATTGGCAACACTGATGTCTCAGTTTTCAGTATAGATTGAAAATCTTGAGGAGGAGGATAAACTCAGTTTCATCTATCATTCAAGCAACAACATTTTTGGTAAGTAGTATTTATATCAAACTCATATTTGCATATATTATATATGAATGCTTTAACTGTCCGATAAAACCAAGAAAATGTTTGAAAGTAATTTTGCTCAAATATATAAGTTTGGATCTAGAATAAGGACCAAACTAAAAATTTATTTTTTCTTAAAATAATGCAATGAATTTTTTATATGTTTAGTATTAAATAAATATGTACAAATTAAAGATTTTTGGTAAAAATTCAAGAAAAAAAAATTGGGTACAAATGGGTTATGTATCTTTGAAAACATTGAAATAACATTACGATAATTGTCACATATGGCTTGTTGATGGTTTAAAAACATTATAACTGTCATAATTTCTAAGACACGTTCGACATCTTTTTAATAGTCATTTATAAAAAGAAAACTCTCAATTGTGGCCTGTTGGTGGATTAGACATTCCTTTAATAATTTTTTTAATTAATTAATTTTTTTAATAATTTCTCTCCCCAAGCAAAGCGATAGTGACACTAAGACGTAAAGGGTTACGAAGCTGGGAATAGAACGAGAAGATTCAAATGAGGAGAAAGGATTACAAAAAAAAAAATAGATTTCAGGAAGACCGAAGATAGCGATTGACATTGCATTTAATTTTTGAAGATGGCACGTTGCAGAGAATCAAGAAACCGGAAGCGGTTTCCAGAGGTGATAAATGCAAGAAAATAAACTATTAGAATAAAACTTGCAGTTACATCTAGCTATTTCAATAGTAAAACTATGTGACCTGATTGCCAGTCTCGAAGCATGATTAATTACACGCAGTCGTTAGTTCATTAAAATATTTATAGAAAAGACAAAGGAAAGTGGTATCACAGCATATATATCATATCACTGAAGTTGAGATGCTAGTTTAAGACTGATAACACAACTGATCCTTCTTCGAATTTTGTCGATAATCTCGATATATATATATCGGGAGTACCAGACCAGATAAGGCAGTAATATTTAATGCCTGAACAAATGGTAGATTTATAAATGTGCAAGATGGATTCTGACGATAAAAATTGCCTGACAGGACACAGTGAACCAACCTTCTTAGAAGTAAACCTGGCAGTTCATTCAATATAATTACTCCAGTTCATGTTAGCAGAAAATATGAGACCAAGAGAGTGCAATGAAATGCTCTCCTGGAGGTTAGCATACTTATCGAGGTCAGAAATGATTCTCTATGTTGATTAAAGGATAGCAGTTTTCTTTTGGAGGCGTTAAAACTTTACAAGCTGTCTTGCGCGAGCTAACAACTGAGTTTTACTATAATAGACCTATAGGACTTACTTTTTAAACAGGAGTAAATAATTGTCATACCTATATGTGAACTAAAAAATATTATTTATTCTCACATATGGTTTCTTCATTGGTTAGATGCTCCTTTAACGGTAATAGTAATATCAGCCACTTCCCTATAAGGAAACATTTGGCATTCACTGACCAAGCAACCAGTACTGCTTTCGATTAAAATTTATAAAATCTATTTCTTTTCACAACTTTTCAATATAATAGGTATTTCAACTTAAGTAGCTGTTATCACTCTTTCCAGTATTGATGCGGGTTTCTTTCTTAACCCTTCTTTAAGTAGTGTGGAATGTCAATATCTTGAATATGTCATTACTTTCTCTTCGAGTTACATATGCTATACATTTTAATTACTACTGCTGTAGTGATGTGGTTTTTGTTATTTGTTACTGTTCTTTGCTTGTTAATCTGTAGCGCCTGTCCACAATGCTCGAAGAAGTATTCTTTGCTAAAAGTAATCTTTGCTAAAACTCTCAAGTTTCACAAGCTCAATGATTTTTTAACTATTTATATAAAAAAGGCTGTTATATACAGGCGACAGTTTATATATTAATGAACTGCTTTGGTGCTATACATCACATCCGTATGAAACTCTTGATCTAACGAGGAAATGTAAGAATATGTTTCAAGTTTTCAGGTTTATGTTTTAGTTTTGTAGCAACTGGCGGTATTGGGCGAAACTATCTCTAGCACAGCTTATTCTATGTTTAATTTCCTTTTCTCCTATAGTAAATTTGCTATGACTGACCTGATGTGTATGTTGCTGATGAAATTATCTTTTTTTACCAACAGTCTGAGGTGAAACTGAAGTTCTAGTAACAAATTTCATAGAAAGAACGCCGTCTACTACATAACCGGTTCTGAAAAACACGTAGAAAAAAGGCAAATACGCAGATCTCACAAGCTGTTAGCAATGCTTCCGACAAAATCCAAAGAAGAATCTTAAATGTAATCGGTCCTGATTTGGCATCTCGACTTCAGTGACTTTCTCACCGACGAGGCGTGGCTTCCCTCTGTCTTTTCTACAAATATTTTCATGGCAACTGCTCTGATGAGCTTTTTTCCACGTGAATTTAAGCATGCTACTCGATTAGCAGCTAGGTCCCACCACGTTTACTGTTGAAATAGTTAAATGCAACTTTCACTTATACTCGAATAGTTTCTTTTCTCGCACTTCCTGCTTGTGGAACTCGTTTTCGTTTACTTGATTCTTTGATAGATCGCCAAAAATTTAGATGCAACGTCAATTACCATCTTCTATCTTCTTGGATTCTGTTCATCTTTTATTCTTTCTTTAATACTCACTGTACATAATATTTTCTTTCACTGTCAAATACTGCGCACCATTGGCGGCCTTGACTTGCTTGGAGCAAAGTGATTAAAAAAAAAATTATAAAATAGCAGTTTTGTTTCGGGTTCGAATTCGCCCAAAGAATCTCCGTAACGCTTTCTGCATGGAATGACAAATTTCATTGTTCTTGCAAAATATCAAAAACTGTTGATGTGTATTTTCTTGTTTACGTTCAATTTTTAATACCATCTACCTTAAGCGGACGTGACTCTCTACGGTTTTAATATCAATAAATTGTCATGATTTTATGGGAAATATCCATAGTTTTTAATGCAGACTTGTTCATCACATTAACAGGCCACTAAATGCTAGTGAGCTCAGTGAGCTATTTAATAGTTACGGGGAGAAGAGATGGATCCGCATCTTTTTTAAAAACATTAGAACCACGTAAAAGAGAAGTCTACAATTTAAACTCGGCTAACAGATTCTACTCTCCTCAGCGAATTTTATATGAATTTAAGATTTTTTTTTCCATTCCATAAATGATAATTTTTCTATATTTTCCAGTGTCTTATATGCTTTTTGACAATATCAAGCCATGTGTACTATTCTCTTCTTCCATAGGTGCTGGCTACGGCATGGCGTTTATAGCAGCTAATGTAATCGTTAGTTTATATTTTACGAGTAAACGAGCATTAGCCGTCGGGATTGCCATGAGCGGCTCCGGGGTTGGTGTACTTGCTTATTCGTACTTTGCTGAAAATATGTTAAATTACTACGGTTGGCGGAGCACTGTACTTCTCCTGGCTGGGATAGCATTACACTGCGTCATTTTTGGCTCTCTTTCTCGGCCTTTGAAATGGAAATTGAAATCTCAAACAAAATCCCTCAGCAACAGCAACAGCTCGCAGGAAACAGAAGAATTAAACGGTAAACTTTACTTTGCAATTCATTCATTTCCCTTTTTTTTTATTGTAAAATTGTATCGAAAGCGATTTGGCGCCTTTGTAAGAAGTTTTCTTCTCGAACAACACGTTTTACACTGAAAGTATAAAATTATGTACAAAATATAAGTAATTAAAGGCATAAAATTACGTTAAAAATATATGTAGCTGAAATTATAAATTATTTAGATTCCGGTATTAAATAACCCAATAGAGGTTGATATGCCGCTAAAACAAACAACCAAACCAGGTTCGTCAGTTACTATAGAGGCACACGATACATGACGTCTATAAAAAAATCAATAAAGTAAAAGTACTTTTCGACAAAGATGGGTCCCATTTCGGTTGTCCTCCTTAAGAAATGCACTTCCCTCATTGGAACATTTCGAAGTCTATAACTGCTTATTCGTTTTTGTAACTTAAACGTAAACAAAGTCATTTCTAAGGAGCTAATTGATTTTTTAACCGATATTATTTTTATTACTATAAATTTTATATTTAAAGGGGTACATGTAAATGGGCAAAGATTCACTTTTAGAGTGTGTAACTGGGCCTCTGTAATAAAAAGACTTATTGATGAAAATATCTTGATAACTCTCAAGAAAAACACAATTGAAATTTAATCTTTCTTTTTTCCAATTAAACATGAATTAGACAGGGGTTTTTTGTCCAAATACATTCAAACACACGCATACATATATAAATAAATACAGGGTGTATCAAAAATACTTTTATAAATTTTGGGGCAGGTTCCTGATACCAAAACAAGGTAAAATGTCCATACACAGCAACTCATAACAAATGTCTAAAATGTCCTCCGCTCTGGATCATTGACTGACTAAACCTTTCAGGTATTACCATACCGTATTGAATAGTTTTGCAGTCCCTCATGACACGTTGATGAAGCGACTCTACATTGTTAAGGTTTGTCGCATAAACCAATTGTTTTAGGTGGGGCTCCACAGATAAAAATCCAAATGTTGAGGTTGAGGGGACATGCAGGCCTGGTCTTCCCCTACCTATCCATAATTCATGGTAAATGTCAGCTAATGCATAGCGAAAAATGTGACTAAAATGTCCCATCATGCATGAACCGCATGTGTCTTTGTATTAGCAGGGGTACATCCTCTAGCAAGTCTGAAAGTGCATTCGAAATAAATTCTTTAAAGACAGTTCTTGTAAGACGTTCTGAGTGAATATATAAACCTACCAGACAGTCACCTACAATTCCAGCCCACACATTAATCGTAAACATATGCTGGTGTCTAGCCTGTATTCTACTATGTGGATTATAATCCGCCCACAAATGTTGGTTGTGTAAATTTGTTATTCAATCTCTTCCAAGTGTTGCCTCATCTGTAAACAAGACTGAAGAGACAAAAAACGGGTCTTCAGTTTGTGCTATAAATCATCGGCAAATGTTCTCCCGTGGTGTGTAATCAGAGAGCTAAAGATCCTGCACACGTTTCAAAGTGATACGGATATAGGAGCTGCTCTTGAAATACTCTCCATGTGGTACTATGTGATGCATAACATGCTAGGTCTAGCAGGTGTGGTAATACCTGGATCGTCACCGGCCGCCTGCGAAGTGTGTTCGTCATGGGCAGGTGTACAAGCCGGTCTCGGTCGTCCTAGATCTATAGTCTGTGTTTCCACAGATCCTGTTTCAGCAATGTGACAATTAACAGCAGTAAAGGTTAAATGACTTTGCTGTCTTCGGTCTAAAAACTCAATCTGATACAACCGTGAAACATTAACATTCACACAACTATATAAAAATCATATCTGCCTGCTCACGATATAAATATCCTGCTATGTTAAACGGAACACTTCTTAGTTAACTCACTTCTACACACGTTAAACATTGAAAGATTAGCCACGATTAGTACACGAATGACAAATGTAACCTAGTCTTCATGGCAATACAGCGTCATTTACCATAAACTTTCTTCAAACTTAATAATTCAAAAACATTTATATGTTTATATCGTTTTTTATATGTGCAGAACTCGACCTCAAATGTTGTAAAATTATTTTTTAGACGCCATATATATATATATATATATATATATATATATATGAAATTATATTTTATCGATACTCGTATCTAAGTAGATATTCTGTTTATAATAAAAAAGTATATATATTTATTTCTACCGGCCTGATTATTTACGATAAATTTTTGTTACGAAAATATGCGTCATTCAGCAGGATTCGAATCTGCGACATCTATCCACATAGGAGAAGCCACCAATTGATCTGGCGCCTCTTAGACCTCTCGACCATGAATGACCAATGTAGATAGGGTTGCAGGTTCTAATCCTGCCGAATGACGCACATTTTCGTAACAAAAATTTATCATAAATAATCAGGCCGGTAGAAATAAATATATAATACTGTTGATTATAAACAGAATATCTACTTAAATACGAGTATCGATCAAAATAATGTTCAAACAAATCATTTCAAATTGTCGGTTGTTTATAAGCATTTCGTTAATCTTCATTAATTTCCGTAATATATATATATATATATATATATATATTGGTTTGATTTAAAAGAACTTACAAGGGATGTCTGTTTACTTTTTCTTATATTTTCTCATTTTCCGATGACGTGTTGAGTATTGTGCTCGAAGTTGTGGGTGAACTGTCTGGAATTCTTAATTTATTTTTGTTTAAGTACTTTCGACTATCGCAGTCATTATCAAGAACCGTTGTGGTGTGTGTGTTGTATTTAGACTTCTTTTGTTTGCATCATGGTATTCTTTGGGAAGCTGAATGTTTGAAATTGTATCTCTCTCTCTCTCTATATATATATATATATATATATATATATATATATGACACCTTACATTTTATATATGTCGATTTTTGCATAATATTTCCTACAAAAATTTTTTCAACGATTTTTTTTTATGAATACATAGATGCAATGTTTTTTTTATCTTTTGCAGATGATAAAAGTACAACAACAATTGCAACTACGGACTCCATTTACACAGATTTGATGAACAAACTGCAAGTGCCCAACCACTTAAAAAGTGCTGGTAACCTGTCTCCTGCTCGCTATCACAAAACGATTAATAATGCCACTTCTAAAGTCGTGTGGGGGCACACAGTCGATTTTGAATCCAACACAGCCCTTACGCTATCTTTCAACACGATGAAACAAAAGAACACTAACCACAAAACTATCAGTAAGCCGCACCTATCCCATAATCTTAAAAAGCACAAGAACCACCGTAGCCTTCTGAACATGTTCAACGAGTCCCCATCTAATATCAGATGCATTTCCATGGAGACTATTGGCGCATTGTACAACAGCTATTCATTGACGGTAAATTTCGGAGGTTCTGAAGGTTCAGAAAACTCAGACGACGTCGCCATCTTCAGCGATATTGTTATGGTTTTACTTCTTATCGCAATGACACTTTGTTCAGGTAAATAGACAAAGTTTTATGTTAATAGGTTGTTGCATATATTCGTTACATATTTTTCTGATATTTTACGTAATATTGCGTAGCACTTTTTGCTTCTTAGTAACGCTAGTCATTCTGAGAAACTTTCGTTTAACGTTAGTGGAATAATAATGCAAAAATTGTGAAAGAATTCGTTTTCTCTTTTTACTATCCCAATATTTTATTTTGACTCTTTCTTTTTTAGTGTTTTTTGAGAATAAATTTTCAATTTATATTATAAATAATAATAATTTTGTTTAAAAAGTAATGCATTCAGTAAATGTAATGGATGAAGTAATCTAGGGGAGGTAATTCAGTATTTGGCATGTGAAACCTACGAAAAACTTTAATTTAAAAAAAAGGGAAAAAAGCCCAGAAACTTTATCCTGTACCGGATCGAGCCCAAAATCTAATAACTTAGTGTCAACCATCCCTGCGGGTCTTTAGATATGTTCATCGCGGATAGACAGACAAACAAGGAAACAAACAGACAGACAAACGCGACCGAATAAAATACCTCCGCCTTAAGACCGAGGTAACAACAAACGAATTTATGTAACGACGTAATATTTTATGATCCGACTAACTTTGCGTAGAGTCAAGTACTTTCATGCAAATTTTGATTGTATTGGCCTGGGATTCCGCAAGAAATGTGTGACAACCGTTTTTTTAATAGGTGATCTTTTAAACGAATGATTAGGTTTCATCGGTTAAGTGCTCTACGTGATATACGAAAGAAACATAACTGACTGAGTAGAATATTTTTCTTCAGTAGATTGCCATTACTTTCTGTGATAGACTGGTTGCCTACCAAGGCTATAGAACCCAATCTATCCTGCTATTTAACCCATAACTAGTGAAAGAAGAATCGGATTAATATCTTTTCCAAGGGTATTTGTGCGTAAGTGAATGCAACGAATTTAACTGGAATTCGAGCTCGGCTCCCAGATTTCTCATTATGAGCCGATATCCACTGCACCACAAACGCACATCCGTTTGCGTTTCATACATTTATCCGATTATTTATTCATCTTTATTTTCATACGTGACAAAAATTCACGCCATCTATTCTTTTACGTACCATGTCTCTTAGGGACATAGGCTATCATAGTTCTCCCCCAACATTTTACACTTTGTAGCGCTTATCAATGTTTGTTCCTTGTTGTTCCATTTTTTATTTCTTTTTTTTTATATATATATATATATATTTTACTATCCCTTCCAAACTTCGTGTTTTGCAATCCATTTACACAAGCTTATTGAGTTAGTTACTCGGTATTACCTCTGATCATTTTACCTGCAATATGTCCTGTAAATGTTAAATTCTCCAAACTTGCTTTCATCTTTAGTTCCTCTTTTTTAATCTTTTCACCCGAAACAAGGCGGGAATGCCGCTAGTACGTAAAGAGTTAAAGTGAAAGAGAAGACTGAATATAGAGAAGATTGAAGAATGGACAGAAGATGAACGGGATTTAAGAAGAGGGAAAATCGCAATTGATGTTGCATTTAAATTTTCGAAGATCGTAATAAATCAGGGAAACAAGTAAACAGAAAAGAATTCCGCAAATTGGAAAAGAAAATCTTGGAGCAGAAGTGTCGGTTGCATTTAGCTATTTCAACAATTCAATGCTCGGACCAAGGTGGCATTCTAGTTACACACTTAAATTCGTGCAAACGGGAGCCAAAGGAAAATGGTCGTCAGAGCAGGTGGAATGAAAATATTTGTAGAAAAGACAGTGGAAAGCCACACCACGTTGGTGAGAAAGTGACTAAAGTCTAGGTACCTGGTCAGAATCGATTTCATTACAAGTCCTTATTTGAAATTTTGTCAAGAATCTCGAGATGTGCCGAAGGAGAACAAGACCAGATATGGCATAGCATATTCAATGTACGGGCGAATAGTAAATTTTTAAATGTGCAAAAGATAAATTCTGACAGACAAGAAATATTTTCTAACACAATACTATGGCCAAACTTTACTTGTAATTCATGCAACTATTGATTCGATATAATCGATCCACTTCAGGTCAGCTGAAAAACGTGAAGCCAAGATGCTCAGTGTTGCTCTCGTGGAGTCTAGCGTCTATCATGCTGATTGAAGCCAAATAAAGATTCTCTATGATGGTTAAATGAAAAATGTTTTGTTGGTAAAATGTCAACTGTCACTTTCTGCTTCTTAGTTTCCTTTTAATTGTCATTTTCCCCAGGACTTGTTGCTCACAAAATATGTTCAGTGCTAAGCGACGCAGACACCTGAAGCGATGGGATACTAGCCAATATTCCAATTTTCCTGTTGTAAGAGAAAAAGCCCAAAATACGAGTGACAAATTGGAAATGTCAACATCAAGCAGGTGCAGAAGATTAAATATCTGGGAAGCGTTTTAAAATAGGATGGAAAATCCGACACCAAGATCCGAACACGCATTCGACTAGCAAAAGAAACATTTCAAGTTGCTGAGAAACTGAAAAAAAATCGTTAAAAACAAAGAAAAGAGTGCTGAACAGCTATGTGATATCAATCCTCTTGTATGGCATCAATGCTGGAGAATCTCTCAACGGATGAACAGAAACTGTGGTCCTACAGAAGTATACTGAGAATTCCATTGACGTAACGAGTCAACAACAAGGAAGTATATAAGAACGCTTATACTCAGAACCAGGAAAAGCAGCTGAAATTCTTTGGCCATAGAGTGAGCAAGGAGAGGTTGTAAAATTTAATCGGTACACAGCATATAAAGACAGAGGAATGCATTGAGCCACTTACATAACGAGCTTGTGTGAATGGATGACAAAACACAGTGCAGAAGCAATAATAAAGTTAGAAAATTGCCAAAGGCTTCACGGGATAGGATGCCGTGAAAATTATGATTGCGGCAGGTAGAAGATGAAAAATTTAAGTTCATTGGTATCAACCCCAATGTATAAATGATAACTGGGGCACAAGTGGCCTAAACGTCCGACATTATGCCAACATCAATCGGGAGGTTGGTGTAATTCTTAATCCCGTAAATTTCTATAACCCTGATATTAAGGTTACCATCCATGAGAAGACATTTTCCTATTCTTTCTTTTTTCCTCTTTTTTTATTTTTTATTTTTTTTATTTTTTTTTTTTTTTTTGTCGAAGACAGTGATATCTGGTTTGGTGGCTTCCAGGATACGATACGTTTGGATGTTGTAATCCCAAAAGATTTTGACTTGGTCGTTTTTTTATCACCTACTTTGTCTTGTGGTGGTACCATTTCTCGTCGGCTTCAAGTTCACACTTGCTTCATAAGAACCAATGTAAAAGGGAGGCCACTTTATCATTGCGGCAACTGTATTCTTTCTGTGCAAGCATTCCACAAGCGCTATTTTTCACTTCTATGCCATTCTACCTGCCCTTTTCTGTATCCACTTTTCTGTATCCATCTTCTTCCGAATTATTATTATTATTATGTCATTTTGAAGCTATATTGGACAACTGGGATTGCAAGGCTATTAATGGCCATAACTCTATTCTGTGAATTTAATTCAGTTTTTAATATCATTCGTAGCCTTCTATAGTACTCTTTACGCACTATTTCTTTCATTTTTTTATGGTGAATGTTTTCGCTCTCATTTACACCTAGGTATTTATAAGCTTCTTCTGGTTTCAATTCTTTTATTGTTACAGCAGGGTCTAGGCTAATTGAGGATGTTTCTTGTATTGATCCACGTAAAACTGTAGCTTTAGCACATTTATTCAAATTAAATTTCATTCCAATGTCTTCGCTGAAGCATTTTACAGTTTGCAGAAGACCTTCCAGCTCATTATCATTCTTAGCATATAACTTTAAGTCATCCATGTAAAATAGATGGCTTATTTTCTTTTGGCCTATTTTATAACCACATTCTGTCTTATTAAGTTGACTGGTTAGTGCTATTAATGATATGCAGAATAGTAAGGGAGATAAAGAATCACCTTGAAATATACCTCTTTTGATGTTTATTTCATCAGACTTATAGGTTCCATTTATATGATTGAGGTAAAGGGTTGTTTTCCATATAGACATGCACTGTTTGATGAAATTGATGATGACGGGCGATATCTTGTATATATTTAAAGTCTTTAAAATCCATTCATGTGGCACACTATCGAATGCCTTATTATTATTATTATTATTATTATTATTATTATTATTATTATTATTATTATTATTATTATTATGTCATTTTTCATCATATTTCGATTTCTGCTTTGGTCTCACTACCAACCAAGTCTGCGGGGAGACCTAAGGCAGGTCGTGGCGTGTTGTTATGGATCCATTTCATGTTTTTCTATCTTCCCTATCATCCCTAGCATTACATAGATAAAGTTTTCCTTAGTGTGTGGGCTGTACTTAATAAGACAATTTTTTGTATATCTCTTAAGCTGGGGTTTCCAGGGATTCTTTCAATGTGTTGTTTTGTTCCATTTTTTATCATTCCAAGTGCACCTACTATCACTGGCACAACTCTTGTTTTCAATTTCCACATTTTTTCTATTTCAATTTCCAGGTCTTTATATTTTGACAGTTTTTCAAATTCCTTGATTGCTATGTTACAATCCGCTGGACAAGCCATATCAATTAATAGACAAGTTTTCTCCTTCTGGTTTTTAACAATAATGTCTGGCCTGTTTGCTTCAATTTTTCTGTCTGTGTAGATGGTGTAATCCCATAGAATGGTTACATCTTCTATTTCTGTAACCGGTGCTGGGTGATGTTCATACCAGTGTTTGTTTACAGATTTTCCATAATGTTTGCACATTGTCCAATGTAAATATTGCCCAACTCTATCGTGGCGATTTTTATATTCATTTGGGGCAAGCACAGAACAGTCTGAGATTAGGTGGTCTATTGTTTCTTGGTGTTTATCACAAAACCTGCATTTTGGATCCATATTATTATGCATAATATTTCCTGAAAGTTTCTTATTATTATTATTATTATTATTATTATTATTATTATTATTATTTCCTTTGATTTCTGTTGATTACACATTTTTCCGAGTCGCAACCAGAGGCCAAAGGTCAGAAATGACTTCATAATATTTCTCACTGAGCATTTTTCTAAAAATGAAAAAAAATAACCTATGATCACACACATTTTACACTGATAAAGTTTTTTGTAAAGTGTGGGCCGTACTTTTTGGAGAACATTTTTGGTATTTCTTTAAGGCTACCATGAATATCTTCAACTAATCCATTGAAAATTTTCCAGTCAGCCCGAGGACTCTAACTACAACTAGAATTATTGATGTTCTCATGTGACAAATTTTTGAAATTTTCACTTCAAGGTTCTTGTGTTTTAATTGTCTTAGATCTTCAAAGATTCATTACAATTACCACGTCAATAAGAAGGCACGTTCTGTTTTGAGGGTTTTTGATCACGAATGTCTGGGCAATTAGCTTTGATTATTATTAGTAGTAGTATTACTATTTGCTTTCTCTTCAGTTCCATCTTCAACCTTTTTAAGAGTAAACCTGATTCATGAATTATGTACATATGTGCTTGATATGGTGACAGGTTTTTGATAAAATATATCTTTTCTAGATTCATCATCAGATGTAATTCTTTCACTCAACTAAATGTGGAATTATGTTTTCTTTTTTTTTTCTTTTTTTTCAAATGCAGCCCAAGGAGCCGTATTGGCCCATCTACCGAGCTACGCCTTGTCCGTCGGTATCAGCAGTGAAAATACTGCATTTATCCTCTCTTTAGTCGGCATTATGACCACCGTCGGACAGATTCTCATTGGCCTTCTCATCGACGTCCTTCACTTGACGAGTATTTATGCTTACACGTGCGCCTTGTTAGGTGCAACCATCATGACTTGCATAATTCCTTGGCTCGACTCCTTGATGTTACTTGCTCTTTCCAGTGCTACTTTCGGACTCTGCATGGGTAAATATCTTTAATATTGTTATTATTATTGCTGTTGTTGTTGTTGCTGCTGCTAGTGTTGTTATTATTATTGTAAAATGCTTTTCATTGAGACTTAAGGCAAAGGATTTTTTCTTGTTGAGCATATTGATTGAACGTTTCTCTGAGAATGTAAGCATACAATCTTTTGCATTTCAGATAAAGATGGATTTCCGAATAATTCTTCTTCTTCTTCTTCTTCTTCTTCTTCTTCTTCTTCTTCTTCTTCTTCTTCTTCATTATTTACATTGTTTGGACTATTGTGCTCATCTTTATTGTCATGTTTACGACATTCCAGTGGTTGTACCGCCTTCTTCAGGTGATAAGAATTTCGAACCGAACTGTTTATTTCAATCACTGGGGTATATCATTCTCATTCCATGTGCGATGCTACTTCCGATGACCACTTCCGGTAGCAACCTTCTTGTTCTAGAGTAGCACTACCTTCTCAAGCCACTTGATGTAGGCCTCCGCGTTAAGTCTGGGGCCGTGTGAGAAGATGAATGAAGACATACTGTTGTCATCACAACTGATCATTATGAACACATTCCTAATCACCATTACTCTCTTCCAACTCTTTCTGAATTCTTTGCACTGTCCGAGAACTGAAACCAAAACACTGAAATGTTCATATTGGAGCTTCCGTCGGGAATGCCAAGCAGTACCGTTTCTAAATTTCTGGCATTCATGGTGCTCATTTTGTCACAGACGGTGCCTAACTGACCCTACTATAATCGTGCAGTAGACAAAATAAAAAACTAACAACGCGCATGCGCGAAATTAAACATATTAAATGGGGACAATTTGCCCATCGCAGCCTGTAATTGTCCTTGTTACTTCTTTCATTAGCACGAACGCTACATCCTTGCAATACATAATAAATAACAGACTATTCCGCGTTTTGATTGCGTACAAAAAATGGAAGAAGTCATTACTTGATTTCAATGAGAAAATGAAAGAAACAAAGAAGGGAAGATAGAAGTGTTTAACGACTGTTTCAGTTAAATGGAAAAAGTTGTTAAAAATATTTTCATTTCTACCCACTTCCTAAAATAATGACCAGTATTCATATTTATAATTGTTACTGAAGATTTTATTTAACTTGTTAAGCTCAAACATTTAACGATACAGTAGAGAATTTCTACGGATACTTTATAGTCGTAGAATACGCCATAAGCCTATTCAATCATTAGCTTAAGTGGTATGAATTAAGATTCATCAGAAAATTTAAATAAGAAAGCCGTGAAGTTTTCACGGAATTTTCCTATTATTATTAATATTGAAACTTGTGCTGTGATGGTTTTAAACCCGTGAATAATTTTGAGTGACTGTCAAGTTTGAAGACCTCTGGCAGCAAGCACTTTCTGTAAGATGTTTAATATGTTTCAGATAAGTGTTTTGCAACGTTGTTATGCCGGGTGAAATTCTGATACTATTAAATGTCTCAGGGGATTCTTTGGAACCAATCTAAGTGCTCAAAGGACACCTGCTACGACCTTGGTATATACAGTCCACAGTCTCTCTACATCTGACTTCAACTCTGGGTAGTTAACAAACTTTTTTAAACGTTACCTACAATCTCCAGAACATACTACATCTATCAACAGACGCTTCCGAGAACTTTTGATAATCGATGTGTGGTATGGTGTGTTCTGTCAGTCTCAAAGGTTTCACATGCTCATTCACTAATCCTTTCTTTGGCTTATATTTTTACCACTTGTCAAAAGTAGAAATTCAAATATGCTTTATCATGACACAACTTGAATTCTCTCTGTGTTAGCATTTTCGCCGGCATTTGTTATGTATGTCACTATTTTCATTTTCTCTCCCCACTGCTCACACTATCCGATTCTTCAACATGGTAACTTTGCTTTTTAAAGAATTTGTATTAAGTGCCTGTTATTGCGCAGCTACTATTAGACATCCAGTTTTTCTTTTCATCATTTCTATTATTATTAGACATTCCGTCCGGGTGATGATGGACATATCTCAGCATTAACCTGCAGCTCTTTCTTCAGCACATGTACTGCTCCAAGCATCGCTGCTACCTGCACACACTAAATAATGTCAGCTATCCCCAAGATGTCTTGCGAGGCATAAGGATTACCGGAAAGAGTTCTGATTGCACCAATCATTAAAAAAAACGAAAATACAAATTTCTGTTTCGTACATTTCTCCTATTTGCCCTGCTAGGTCTTCACACCACTTTATCTTCACCTGTTCTGCAGTACCCATGAAAAAGACACCTTCACGATATCTTCGTAACTTAGCGCAACGCCTACAACCGCCACGTCTATCAGGATCCATGCTTGAATGCTGCCCGTGCGAAAATTTTATATCAAGGCGATTGCTTTACAGACTTTGTCAGTCAAGATAATCGTATCCCACATGAGCTTCGACAGGTAGTGTTACCACTTTTCTGTGCACTGAAATGGAAGCTATATTTCCTGCATATTATTATTATGATTATTATTATTATTATCATTATTATTATTATTATCTACTCATTTAGTTTTCAGACCAGAAGTAATTGAATTTCACCAGAGATCAAGTGGCGGTAACTCTAGATACTCCCGCAATCTAATCGGTATTCTCGCTGACGGTTGAATGGTTTCAGTTATTATTATTATTATTATTATTATTATTATTATTATTATTATTCCGCCTTCTTAGCCTCACGATCTCAACTGACTTGAAGTGAAGCGACTACAGCGAATCAATAGCTGCATCTACTGCAAGGACAGTTGTGTCACTGTGTCGTGCTAAAAGATATTTCTCGATATTCCATCTTGCACATTTATAAATCTACCATTTGTTCGAACATTGAATACTGACACCATATCTGATTTTGGTGCTCCTGCTATTCATTTCGAGGTCCTAGACAAAATCCAACGAAGGCTCTGCAATGCAATCGATCCTGACCTGACATCTAGACTTCATTCACTTTTTCACCAATTTTTTCATGTCAGCTGCTCTGATGAGCTTTCTTCGCTGGTGCTCAAACTAGATGAATTTAAGTGTGCAACTAGATTGGCGATGAGCTACCGCCAGTTCACTGTTGAAATAGCTAAATGCAACCGACGCTTCTACTCCAACAGTTTCTTTTCCCGCCTGGGGAACTCTTTTCCGTTTACATGCTTCCCTGATAACTACAATCTTCAAAAATTTAAATGCAACATCTATCGTCATTTTCTCTCTTCTTAAATCACGTTCATCTTTTGTCCGTTCCTCAATCCTGTGTATACTCAGTCTTTTCTTTCACTTTCAGTTTTACTTCCTGTAACCCCTGCGTACTAGTGGCATTTCCCCCTTGCCTGGGGTGAAATGATTTTAAAAAATTATTGTATTCACATGTTCACACAAAAAGTTAGCTGTCGACAGGTATCTATTGACTGCAAATCTCAGATCTTTATTATGTAAAAATAAACCACTAAAATAATGACTATTAAAATAATGCTTATAATAATGAAGATAAAGTCATATTATAATCAAATAATTACTTAAAGTACCAATATATATATATATATATATATATATATATATATATATATATATATATAATTAGTTTTTAGTCATAATTAAATTGAACCAGTACACAGTGGTATTAAAAAGTGTTCAATACAATTATATTGTAGAACTTTTGAATATTTTTCACTAGCAGTATAGCCCGGATTACTCGGGTGTAATGAAAACTTATATATATATATATATATATATATATATATATATATATATATATATATATATATATATATTATCGATTTTCTGCACTATTGTAAGAACGGCAACCTTGAAACTTCTGAATATCGTTTCTTATGTCTTTGTCTATGAGTGTATCAAATTTGATTAAAATCGGACCACTCCTTTTATAACCCGATTTTTTCGATTATCGATTTTCAATAGTTATCGGAGGTACCTCGACCCAAAACCTAGCTAAGAACACTCGCAGACGTTTATTGTACAACTGTGTAAATTTTCAAGAAAATCGGTTCAGCCGTTTCGGAGTCTATAGGTAACGGATACACACACACAGACACACACAGACAAAGTTCCATTTATAAATAAGCTTAGATTAGATAGATTTGAAAATTAGTTATTTCCGCAACATGGATTTCAACCTTTCGGTATCTTCAGACGATTTGCAATAACTGATTTTACTGTTTTTCAAACGCTCGAAAAGAGATCGTTTTACAGACACGCCACCGGAATTTTCAAGCAACCGAATTTTTTTTTTTAATTTGGAGAAAGTTATTTAACGATCTTAGAATACTTTTATTCGTGCTTGTATGATTCTAGTAGGTATTTCTGGGTATGATTACATTTAGACATAATTTCTGATCTTTCATTTAGTTTTTTTTCTTTCTGGGAACGACATAATAGCTAATTTTTCCTCCTGGCATAATTTGCATACTTTACCAGTGTTGTATGGTTTGGCAATTTTTACTATGTTCTAAGTTGACAAGAAACAACTAAACTCTCTTTACCAAAATGTCACGGCAATTCAATAAAGAGAGCCATAATCATCTACGTACCGAAGAATCGTAGCACGAAAGAAAATTCCTTTGCCGACAGCCATGTTTCTCAACCAATTTTCCTCAGAAATCTGCAAAATGGTGCTACGTGTTCTGCGAGAAACAGTGATAAATGGGTTAATTAATTTTTGAGTAATTTTGTTTAATTTTATATTCGTAATTTTCATTCAACCACGGCAATGGTTGAATATATTCTTAAGTCTGACATTAAGTGAATCTAGGCAGCTTTCAAGCTTCACCACTAATTCAGTTCTCAACCAAATTTCAAACAGTTTACACAGTTAGATAAAACACCTCCTTCGCTACATTTTGAAAAAAATTTTGAATTTTGGTTCAAAAAAAGTTACATAAAAATATGTGAAGTCCGAAAAGGAAGACTAACTAGATGAGAACATATTTTTCTTGCTTAAAATATTGCAGCTAAAAATAAAACTTTGGGTGCAATATTTTGAGTAAGAATTTTATTTTATTTTTTACTTTACTAGAATATCTTGTCCTTTACTTTTCCAGGTTTAATAACTTGTCCTGTTCTTTTTTCCATGTAATACTATACATGTACGGTATATTGTTGAAAAATCGTCAGTTATTATTATAAATTATAATGATTTTATTTATGTATGTTTATTTCCTGTGTGTTTACAGTTTATTTTGTGAATAGAAACCTTAGTATAAGGTCTCGTATACGAGCAAAATGAGTTATTTTTCCGTTTCCAATAAATTTTACAAAAAGGGGGTCATTTTTCCTTAAACCCTTTATCCGAAAAAATACGTTATGTCTACTACAAACTAGAATAACAATATAAATGAGGTACATATTGATAATAGTATATAATAATTTTTATGCAGGGATCCTCAATGAATGGAAAACTATTTCAAGGATTCCACAAGAGTAAAAAGGTGAAGATTCTTTAATTTTTTGAAGTTGTTCTGATAGTACCGTAAATTACGTCTCTCTCTCTCTCTCTCTCTCTCTCTATATATATATATATATATATAATTTTGACTAAATAATTAACTAAACTAAATAAAACTAAATAATTAACTATATATATATATATATTGGCCTTTTATTCATTAACACTAAAATTTAAAAAAAAACAAATAAAATTTCTATTCGGGGCCTTTTATTTAAAATGTTCTTTTTTAATTCTATAACCATTTTTGTTTATATATCTGACGCTCCTGATAAACACCTAATCGACAGTCAATATAAAATAAACGAATTAGTTTTTTAAAGGATTACTATTCAAAATGTCTTTGCTCAAACCCGGTCGTCATTGACAGCTGGAAAAATTCATCTCTGTAGATATTTGTTAAGTAAATACCGACATACTTCGTTCCAAAACTAACGCTTTAACCATCTCCCAAGAGAGGACGGACAATTTAACCATGTAGTTTAGCTTAGTTTGGCACAAGGCTGCAATTCAAGGACACTCACGAGAAATAACTTGTGAGAATAATATGCTAGTTATTGCTTTAGGGTAGACGCTTCTTGAAAATATTTATAAAGTTCTTTTTTTTTTTTACATTATTTAAAATCGCATTAATGCTCTCGTAATCGTTGTCATTATCACATTTTCATCTGGTTTTCTTCAAGTGTTTATCAATCCAGGTAATCCTCCGGGAATTTCGAACTGATCCCTTTATTCAATCTACAAGGTAGATTGTTCTCTGTACATATCTTATAATATTTCGTCTTATTCTTATTTAGTACACCTCAACTATTACCCACCCTGTTTCCAATAAGTCTGGCTCTATATTAACCGACCCAGTGATTGAACTCACAATTACTATATTATCGAATTCACGAACCAACGGCTCGTGGATAAAAGCGATTCGTATTGGTTGCATGGTAATTGGTGTTCAATTTTCTGAGCCGATAGGCTTTTCGATTGCTAGAACAAGCAGCGTTGTATCGGAAAATAAATGAGTTCCCGCGAGACTTAAAATTCTACTGCGAACTACATCTTTTTGTTTTTGCAATCCCAATTTGATTAAACAAAATAAAACAATAAAATAAAAAATAGTATTAAAATAATAATAATGAAATACATCTATGATTTTTTTAAAATAATAACGTTAAAAAAAACTTTTACTATCATTATATTTGACTAATTCAAACTAATTACCTAGTTTTTGTTGACACCAATGAGCATTGAAGGTTACATGACCTAAAAGGCTGTCGGGAGATAAATGATAAAAGTAATTTGAATTAACTACATGCAGTGATAAAAGCAATTCGTCACGTAAAATTCAAACACAAACGGTTATTACTATATAGTAAAATTATGATTTAATGAAATTGCTATGTAGCAAATTTAAGATGGCATATCGAATTTAAAATGGTATATGGAATCAGAAAGGTTACGTAACGAAGTAATTTATATTATTCACATAGAATTTCTTTTTCTATTTAGAATTCAACTTGATTATGGTATTAACTCCAAGTGCAATTTATTCCAGGTTGGACAATTTCTCTTCGGACGATTTTACTCGCCGATCTGGTCGGTGTTGAGAATCTCACCAGGGTATTCGGTGTAGTAGCACTTTTTCAAGGAACGAGCCTTGTAGCAACTCCACCACTTGCCGGTCGGTATATTTCAATTCTCAATAGTAACTGATTGGTTTATATATATATATATATATATATATATATATATATGTCAAACATACCATATCTTTCATTCTCTCTCAGTTCATATCTGTCTCAAATACTTCATATCATTCCCACTCAGTCAGTTCGTATTTGTCTCAAACACTGCATATCACACTATCTCTCTAACTTCTTATCTATCGCAAACACTTCATATTGTTCACTCTATCTCTCTCAGTAAATATCTATCTCAATCAATACATATTATTCACACTATCTCTCTCAGTTCATGGGCACCTCAGCGTGGTGTTATGGTTAGCAAGTTTGTTTACTAGAACCAGTTACAACTGAGTCCGATCCTCACTGGGTGCCCCATACTTTCGGCTTTGTGCCACATCTAAGCGGCGATTTGAAAATCACCAATCTCTCTCAGTTCATATCTGTCTCAAACACTTCCTATCATTCCCGGTCAGTCAGTTCTTGTTTGTCTAAAACATTTCATATCATTTACACTGTCATTCTCAGTTCATATCTGTTTCGGATATTCATATCATTCCCGCACAGTCAGTTCGTATCTGTCTCAAACACTTCATATCATTCCCGGTCAGTCAGTTCTTGTTTGTCTCAAACACTTCATATTATTCACGCTATCTCTCTCAATCTATATGTCTCAAGCACTTCATATCTTTTACAGTATCTCTCAGTTCAAGTCTCTCTCAAACACTTCTGTTATTCACGCAATATCTCTCTCAGGTCATAATTGTTTCAAACACTGCATATCATTCCACTCAGTCAGTTCGTATCTGTCTAAAACATTTCATATCATTTACACTGTCATTCTCAGTTCATATCTGTCTCGGATATTTCATATTATTCCCGCACAATCAGTTCGTATCTGTCCCAAACACTTCATATCATTCCCGGTCAGTCAGTTCTTGCTTGTCTCAAACACTTCATATTATTCCCGCACAGTCAGTTTGTATTTGTCTCAAATACTTCATATCATTCACACTTTCTCACTTCATATCTGTCTCAAATATTTTGTATTATTCAAGCTATCTCTTTCAGTATATATCTGTCTCAAACACTTCATATAATTTCCGCTCAGTTCATATTTGTTTCAAATACCTCATATTATTCCTGCTCAGTCAGTTCGTATCTATCTCAAGCACTTCATGCCATTACTACACTGTCAGTTTCTATTTGTTTAAAACATTTCATATTATTCACACTATCTCTATCAGTTCATATCTATCTCAAACACTTTGTGATATTCAGGCTATTTTTCTGTTTATATCTGTCTCAAGCGTTTCATATCATTCACTCTATCTGTATCAGTTTCTATCTGTCTCAAACACTTCATATAATTACCGCTCAGTCAGTTTCTATTTGATTCAAACATGTCATATCATTCACACCGTCTCTTTGTTCATATCTATCTGAAGCACTTCATATTATTCACGCTATCTCTCAGTATATATCTGTCTCAAGCACTTCATATCGTTCACACTATCTCTCTCAGTTCATATCTGTATCAAACACTTCGTATTATTTATGCTATCTCTCTCATCTCATATCTGTCTCACGCACTTAATATAATTTACACTACTTCAGTCAGTTCATATCTGTCTCACTCACCTTCACCCTAAAAAAGTGTCTGTTTTTTTTTTCAATTCTTTATCACTTGTTTAAAAAGATGTGTGTAGCATGTTCTTTAACAGTCGTAGAAGAAATTCCTGAACTTATGAAAAAGAACATCCGTCAACTTTTAAACACTTTTCTTTATTAGAAGATAGTCCCTGGTAATGAAATTAAGAAAAATAAAACGTAGGGAAACGTGACTCATACATATCAAGCGTGACTTATACATATCAGTCTGAAGAGAATCTACATGGGGGGGGGGGGGGGTTTTCTCAGCTTGATGTGACTCAATTATAATTAATTATGATAAGGTGAACAATTGACTCGTTTGAATGACAAATTCGAATACTGCGAATTTTTATGAGCAAAGTAAGTCGTTCGGTAGTTCACATAAGCATTTATCTAGGCAACGTAAGACGTTTGGTTGACGATGATTAATTTGTTCGTTGCAATGACAAATTATTTTTCTAGATACGGAAGTTATGAGCTTTATAACAACGCCCGCTTTTTTGTTGTAAAACGCGCGAGAGAAAATCATTATAGAGCTAGGTTAGGAAATTCGTCTTCATATCTGTTATGTTAAAAAAAAACCTTGTTTCGCTCTAGGCGAATACTTTTGTCTGATCAGTCATTGTTGTAAATTGAAGATATGAAAAAAAAAATTTTCCGAGAATTTCTCGAATCAAAATAGTAAACGTCCTTTTATTATAAAAAGATAGATTTATCACGCAGTTTCTGCCAGTTGTGTTTTTACACCAAATGTCAACGTGTGTCTTTCGGCCAAAATAAAGTCAGTCAGTTAAGTGCCATGCGCGATACACGCTTTGGGCGATCATGTCTCTCTCGAGACATGACTGACCGGGCAGAAGATTATCCCGCAGTAGGTTGCCATTGCTTTCTGCGGTAGACTGGTTGCCGACCAAGGCTATAGAACCCAATCCATCCTGTTATTTAACCCATAACTGGAAGGAAGAGACGGATTAATACCTTTCCCAAGGGTATTTGCGCGTAAGTGAATGCAAGGAATTCAACTGGAATTCGAACTCGGTTCCCCGTTTTCTCGTTCCGAGCCGATATCCACTGCGCCACAACGCAAAATAAAGTACGCATATTAAATCATGACTATTTTATATGTGATTATATTCAATAGGAATTATTTATTAAGAATTGCTGTATCTTGAACAAACTGTTACTGCATCAATGCAGCAGTAAGCATTTGGCTGTTTTGAATGACTCAACAAATGGTCATGTAACTGCGATAGGAACCGTTTTTCTCACGTTAGGCCTGTTCTCCAGACATGTTGCCTTAAGGCTATTACTTCTTCACACTATGCACCACTTTTTTTTCTAATAAGTAATTGCAATAATTTCAAATTTATAGTTTCCGTTTTTATCTTAATAATTTAAAAATAAAACATATTTCTGATATGCAACCACCGATAAAACATAAATAAAAATCCTAGATCATTCATGCAAAAAATAATGTGGTTTTATACCGGAATAAACATTGTACTCCAGACCATCAAAAGAAATCCAGGTGCAGTGTTGCTCTAAGTTTACTGTCGGCCACCGAATGCAGAAGTACGTAACCTCATACCTGTGTTCAGTATTGTAAGCGTGCGAACGAGATTGCTGGACAGATGAATATAACAAAAACTTGCCCCTGAAATTATCTGAACAGTCTTATACACATTGCAAACAGAATGAAAGCACGTTGTTTCAGTTGAGGGTTTTCGGTGTCGACTACCACACTTGCCAAGAATAACTAATTAAATCAAGAGTGGACTAAAACTTAATAGTAAATAATGAAGATTCAAGTCTTTTGTTATTTAATTGGCATCACCTAATTCATTAGCATATAACCAATGTTTATCAAATATTTTTGTCATTTTTTAGACGGTGCAAGTAAACTAGTGCTGATAAGAATACTTTATTTATATAAATGAATAAAGGAGTAATAATAAAATGCCTGTTAATTAAATATAAACCTTTAACATACAGGAGATGATTTTGCTTGTGTTGTGTCGAGGCTCTTACCATGTGACATCCGGATGTATAAAAGACAATGTGCGCTTAGCACGGGGGTGTTGTCATTATCACGAACTTCGGGAAGTAACACCTACTACTGCGAGATCTATAAATATTGTATATACGTCTTGGTTGTACCATTCTATTAACAAAATAGTTTATCTACATTTCTCTGTGTATCTCTTTATTCCACGATACAACAGCTTGCAAAGCAAAAATATTATTCTACCACTGCAAGTTACTCAGATAAATGAGTAACAGCATGTTTGAATTTTATACTTGTGTTGTCATATCCTGCTATGATAACAGAAAATGACCATGACGTAAATTAAGTAGTGCAATATAGAAGCCTTGAAAAATAATGTTGTGGAAAGGAAAATAGTGAACAAGGGCAACATGTTGAAAGCTAACCTTGAAACATGTCAGGTGTACGCGTCATGTAATGGATATCGGCATGGAAAGCAGTCCCAGAAAGCCGAATTCAAATTTCAGTCGAAATTTGGACAAAGGCATGAATCTACCTTTTCTTCCTACAGCTTTAATATAATAATAGTTGTCCTGTGCTCGCTAACCTTAATGGTAGTTAGACTAGGAGAAAAAAAAAACTCTGAATTCTACTGTGACGTGAATTCCCTCTGTCGTTTCTAAATTTTCACGTCAGTTGTTCTGATGAGCTTTACGTCTTGGTACCTCGACTTAATGAATTTAAGCGTATAACTAGATTGGCAGATAGGTCTCGCCGTTTTACTGTTTAATTAGCTACATGAAACCGCAAGTTATATTCTAATAGTTTATTTTCTTGCACTTCTCGTCTATGGGAATCGCTTTCGGTTTCTTGCTTCCCTACCGCTTACAATCTTCAAAAAATTTCAACGCAGCGTCAATCGTAATCTTCTGTATTTCCTAAACCTGTTATTTTATTGTCTTTTTTTCTCACAAAATTCCTGTCATTTTATTTCACTGTTGCCTGTTCGCGGCATTATCACCTTATTTGGTGTGAAATGATTAAAACAAAATTCAAAATCCAGCCTGGAGATGATGGCGCATCGCCAGTCAATTTTACCCTCAACGCCCACTGTTGCTGAAATACATATGGTTCTTTTATTATCGGGTTACGGGACGCCTGACGTGTCCTGACAAATATGTCTTTCGTCTTTTATATATGTGTTGGTTGTCTATCTGTATGATTGTGTCTAAATGTATGTGCATTCATCAGTATTTTTTTATTTCACTCCATGCAAAGCAGTAAAGCCATTCAGACACAAATGGTTAATGATGGAAGAATTAGAAAACATAAACGTCACTAAGGAGCGGGAACTAAAAAAAAAGGACAGTGGATAGCGACTGACACTGCATTTAAATTTTTTAATATTAAAGTTGGCTGAAAAACATGGAACCGGGAGAGAGTTCCACAAGTGGGAATTGCGACAAAAGAAGCTGTTAGCGTAGAATTTACAGTTACATCTACCTTTTTCAAATGTGAATTGATGAGATTTTGTCGCCAATCTAGTACTACGCTTAAATTCTAGCTACCATAGAAGAAATATTTATTTTTCATATACAAAAATATGGCACAAGGCCAAAAGGAGGGATGTGGAAGGCTGCACTTCAATCTGTGTTATCTTAAACTTAGCTAGTCACAGTTACTGGCCCAAGCATATCATACTATTCCTTATACCAAAACAACACATTCTTATTTACCATTCTTACTAAAGTCACCATAGTGCTTCCAAATCGCTATGAAGTCCTAACTAGTTCCCATTTTGTCTGTTGGAGATGGAGGAAAAAAACAATTTTTAAAAATGAAACCCTAATTAATATTTACAATCATTACAATTTTTATACAAGAAACTAAACAAAATAGTGTTAGTAATAAAATTTACATAATACCATAAAAGAAAGTTAATCAAAACAATTACCATGAAAGTATTTATAAAAAAGACACAGAGAGGCAACCTTACGGCGGTGGAAAAGTGACTGAGGCCGCGCCTCCAGATTAGGATCGATATTATTGTTAATTCTTCTTTGGATTTCATCAAGGATCGATGGATAAATAGAAGGACCACCGGCCCAAATGTAACAGTTACATTCTAGGTATGAACGAATGGTAGACTTATAACACACCACTCAATAAATCCCGGGTCTAACTAATAAAACAGCAACTCTAAGGCAAAATTCGACTTTATTCATCAACATAGTCTTTTTGTAGACTGATACACTGATTCCAATGCTTCTCTAACAACTCGATGCCTTTTTTGTAGAATGATTTGTCTTTGGCCTCAAAATACATCCCAGTTTCCAATATCACTTCTTCATTGAAGCCAAATCTCTTTCCCTGGGGCATTCTTTGGAACTCTACAAATAGCTAGTAGACGCTGAGGGCCAGATGTCAAGAATAGGGTGGATGCGGAAACATTTCAAAGTGCAATTCATGTAGTTTTGCCATCGTTGCGATCGATCTGTGTCACGGTGCGTTGTCTTAGTGAAAGATCACTTTTTCTTCATCTTCTTCATTTGTTGCCGTTTTTTCTTTTTTTTTTGCGATTTCTTTCTTCAAATGCATTAATAATGCTATATAATATTCGCTCTTGATGGTTCTTTGTTTCTCAAGGTAATCGATGAACAAAATACCTTGCGCATTCCAAAATACGGAGGCCAAAACTTGCCTGCTGATTTTTGCGTCTTTGGTCGATTTGGACGGCTTTCACCTGCTGCTGTCCACTCAGTTGACTGAATAACATTTATCAAACCATTGCTTTTTCACATCGGAAAGCAATACTTTATCAACACACGAAATTCAGATTTTTCTATTGTTTTGAAAATTTGCGACAGTAGCTTCACTTAAGTAAGTGTAATTTGTAAACTAATAATCCGATTGAGCCCATTTTTGTCACGTGCCATTTGAAAAATATGCATCTTTTATTAGTGGTGCCATTTATATGTCAGACCCGGGACTTATTGAGGGATACGTTATGATAGATTATGGAGAGATAAATTGTCTCGCACGACAAAGTTAACCAACTTTCTTAGTATCCGACTTCTTCTTCTTCTTCTTCTTCTTATTATTATTATTATTATTATTATTATTATTATTATTATTATTGCTGTTGTTGTTTTACAGGTTTGCTTTATGACTTCACGGAATCCTATCTGGCATTATTTCTAATGTGCACTGCATCGTACGGCGTGGCAGCCATTTGCGCCATATTGTTGTGCTATTTCTACAGAACGCAAGATTCATGCTCCGATACGCTTTCATATTCAGACCCGGAATCTTGAAAACTTCAACAAAAATGCCATGAAGACAAAACTGCATCTAAATCAAGACCCGTAGCACAGTATAAAGGGTAAAAACAAATTACCTTGATAAAGGTAAAGAGGAAGTGAGAAAGAGAAAGAAAGAGTGAGAGAGAGAAAAACGCTCCACTGGCAATAAGAACTCAGAAAAATTACATACACAGAAATTTTTGGTTGAAAAACAAAATTGCTTGTTTTGTTTTTGTTGGTTATTTTGTTTGTTGTCATAGATTTATCCAAGATGATATCCGAAACACGTTCAAATTTATCTTCATTTGTAAATGACGAACATCTTTTTTACCATTTTTATACACCTCAAATGTATCGTCTGCTATGCTTCAATCGAAAATCTATTTGATGTGAAAAAGAACGAAGAAGCTCTTCTTAATTGTAAATAAATCATCACGAAATGTAGAAAAGGGCATGAGGTAGTCTATTACAAGCATACCACTAACAGTTCTATTGAAAATGCATTGCAACAATGAATAGCAAAAGTAAAAAGTCTTATTTGCATTGTAAATCTATAATAGTTCATATCAAAGCGCATTAAAATCATCATTGAATTGATTTTACTAGAATAAACATCTATTGTGTTATGCTTTATTATTATTGTTGTTTTGTCTTTTATTTTGTATACACATTTCCTTTGGGGTCCCGACCAGAGATATATGGTCAGAAATAGTTTCATGACATTTTCCATAGAAAAGTAATAATAGACAAGTTTTTTCTTTAATAATAGACAAGTTTTTTCCTTCTGGTTTTTAACAATAATGTCCGGCCTATTTGTTTCAATTTTTCTGTCTGTGTAAATGGTGTAATCCCATAGAATGGTAACATCTTCTGTTTCTGGAACCGGTGCTGGGTGATGTTCATACCAGTGTTTGTTTACAGATTTTCCATAGTATTTGCACATTGTCCAAGGTAAATATTGCCACACTCTATCGTGACGATTTTTATATTCATTTGGGGCAAGTACAGAACATCCTGAGACTAGATGGTCTACTGTTTCTTGGTGTTTATCACAGCACCTGCATTTTAGATGTACATTATTGTGTATATTTGCCTGAAAGTTCCTAGTAAAAAGACTTCGGTCTTGCGCTGCAAGAATAAAGCCTTCAGTCTCAGACTCTAATTCAGATGCACGTAACCATCGATGAGTATTATTATCAACATTGGATTTATTGGCACGTTCTGGATAGTGGCCATGCAGAGGTTTGTCTTGCCAGTGTTGTTTCATCTGTTCAAGAGCTTTATCTTTGACATTCATTTTCATATTTTTTGCCGCAATAGTTGATTATTGGCTTCTGTTTTGCTTTTTGACAGAATCTACTAAATGTAAATATTGTTTGTATTTACTGCCTTTTTTAATATTGAATATTTTTCTTTCTGTTTTCATGTTGTTTGACTAACTGTATCATCCAGTTCTTTGTTGTTTCTATGTATGTTAGTAAGCCAATAGTTGTTGTCTTGTATGACAATTCCAGCTGAATAAGACCTCTTCCACCTTCTTTACGGGGTATGCATAGACGGTCTACATCAGCCTTTGGGTGATACATCTTATGCTTAGAAAGAAGCTTTCTTGTTTTAAAATCTATTCACCTGATGTCGTTTAGAGTCCAGTTTAAGATGTTGAAACAATATTGGACAATTGGGATTGCAAGGCTATTAATGGCCATAATTCTGTTCTGAGAATTCAATTCAGTTTTTAATATCAGTCGTAACCTTCTATAGTACTCTTTACACACTATGTCTTATGGTGAATTTTTTCACTCTATTATTATTATTATTATTATTATTATTATTATTATTATTATTGTGTTCTGTGTGGAACTGAATGCCCTATATAAACTTTTTGTTTTGTCATTGTTTCCAACGAAAGTAAATACACGCTGGAAACACTTTTGCTCAAACTGTTTGCTTTGGATTTTTTTTTCTAACTTTTCACTCATAATGAAAATTCGATTTTAATTCTATCACTAAAACAATATCAGTATTCTTTTTTAAGTATTAAATATTGTCATCCCCTTTAGCACGTAAGAAGGCGTTTGATAAATTGTTTGATAAATTTATTCTTTTACGTACAATTAATTTTTATTCAGTTTTTTAATCACCATTATTTGCAATGGCATATTGCTACTCATCAGTTAGCCCTTCGATATTTTTTAGTAAAATTCCGCAGGTTTTTATGTGAAAAGGTTTTCAACGAACACTTGAATTTAGTTAACATGAGAGAAAGTCTTCCCCCCCCCATCAAAGTCTTTTGCAGTGATCAGTTGGCGCAAGGCCAAGAGGATACGGCTTATAGGATAAAACAGGCCAACCATGTTCCATATTTGTCCTGCTTTATGTTTGCTGTATGCGTTGTCATATAGGAGAACAACTTTTTCAACTGTAGCGCGAAGCAGAATAAGGCCAAAGATAGGGCATAACAGTGCGATTTTGTCAAGGACACTAGAACTAAGAACTCAATATTTATGCTGAGGATGCTATCAGAAAGGGCAATACAAATGAAAAAGGACATGTACCTATGTTTTAAAGACTATGGAAAGGCGTTCGACAAAGTACGCCACAAAGAATTGATAGAAACGTTCAGCAACCTCGACACATTTAAAAAAACGTTAGAGAATCTATACTGGCAGTAAACCGCCTGTATACGGACAGGAAACGAATTTAGCAGATATACAAAGATAGAAAGGGGCGTAAGAAAAAGATGTCTTTTCACCGGGTCTATTCAACTTATACAGCGAGACTATTCTGAGGACCCTAGAAGTTTTGCCAGGATTCGTCATCGCTGGCCATAGTCTGAACAACTAAGATACGCAGATGATAGTGCTGATAGCAGGCACAGGTAGGAAACTACAAGACATCCTACAGAATTTAGTCGAAGAAGATAAAAATGAAGAAATACAAATAAACCACAAGAAAACCGAATGCATGGTCATCAGTAAAAATGCCAACTACAGGTGTGGTGGGGGGTACTAAAATAAAGCAGGTACAAAAATTTAAATACCTGGGAGGATGGAAAGTGCTACACTGAGATCTGAAGGTGAATTGGCATAGCGAAGGACGCATTCCAGAAGCTGAGTAGAGTTTTAAGAGACAGAATAAATTCGCTAGAAACAAAGAAGAGAGTACTAGATTGCTATGTTATGTCAGTTCTTCAATATGGCAGTGAATACTGGACAATCTCATCAAAGATGAAGGAAAAACTTGAAGCAACTGAAATGTGGTTCTACAGAAGGAGGCTGCGGATACCATAGATGGAACATGTGGCAATGATGAGATTTTGGAAAGGACGAAAACGAAAAGGAAATTAATACTGAGCATCAGAAAAAAACAGCTTAAGTTTCTGGAATATTTAATAAGGAAGGAGGGCTTGGAGAATTTGATACAAACAGGTCAGATAGTGGGAAAGGAGACAGAGGAAAGCAGCTTGTAACATACGGGGTTTAACAGGATAAAGCATGCTAAGAACCACCAGAGATACGTGGAAGGCTATGATTACTTACGTCCTGAAAGTACATGGCACTTAGAAGAAGAAGAAGAAGAAGAAGAAGAAGAAGAAGAAGAAGAAGAAGAAGAAGAAGAAGAAAATTTTGCAATTGTTGCGCAAAACTAAATTAGGTCAGTGTTCCCCAAATCTGTTCTTAACTACCACATATGATTAATAGTTAGAATGATACATTCGCCATCACAATTAGTTCCCCAAAACAGAAATCACTTATAGCACAACCCAATAAAACCCGATTTTAGCTAATTGCCATTCATGGAATAACGTAGATCGACGCTGCATGGCTCTTACAGGGTAACGTCTAAAAGAAGAACTTAAACTTTTTGGTTTAGGAGTCAGTAAACAGATAGAATGCTGGTCAATTTCGTCAAAGATGAAGGAAAATCTCGAAGCAACCGAAACGTGGTTCTACAGAAGTATACCGAGGATACCAGGTTTTTGGCGAAAAATAGAAACAAAAAGGAAACTCAAATTAATATCAGTAAGAGACAGTTGAAGTTTCTGGGACACACAATGAGGAAGGAGGGCTTGGAAAATCTGATACTCATAGGGCGGATAGAAAAAAGAAACAGGAGTAAACAGTGCATGACATATTTAATGGGCTTCAAAAATGGATGGCAGAGCAGGGTTTGGAAGAAATAATTGGACAACGTATATTAAGAGCAGCAATGGACAGTAAGTAGTGGAGGGCTATGATCGCTTACGTCCTGACGGGACACGGTCATAAAAAAGAAAGAAGCAAATAAAAATGAGTTTTGGGTGTGAATCACTTGTAATGAGTTAGTTGTTCTCTGGAAGGTGGACGATGGCGCTAAAATTATTTCTACTTCTTCAAAGACCGAAAAGCCAACTAGCAGGCATAGCTAAAGAATCAAAAGATCTTTTTTTTTTTCAATCAAAAGATCATTTTTGCTACACATCAATGATCCACCTTACTCTTCGGGTGTAACTAATGAATGCTTCGATAAATTCTATTTCTTGTTATTTCGGGATAATAATCGTGCACAAAAGACTATATTTGACCCAAATTACATGATTTTCCAACTCTTAATTTTATAATTATTGCATTTTTCTCATTTTCATAAAATGTTGGAAGGCCTTTTATTCGTATAGTTTTTACATGACTCTAGATACAATAAATAAAAATGCAACAACTTCTTATAATTGTAGAAAACGTGTGCTCCCTTACAATATCTTTGAGAGTAAATATGAGTACAGATATGATTTTTTAAAGCTAATGATTATTTTTGTTTTATGCAATCGTAATATGAGGAAAAATGTTTCACTGTCTTAACGCAGAGTTCATTCGCTAAATTTATGATAAGAAAAATATTCGTCTTTTTATTTCATACAAATGTTACGATGGGAAATCAACACAAAAGTTTAGAAATTGAGAACGAACGCCTGCAAAAAATGCACTTAATATCACGAAGTTTTTTTCAGAATGCGTGGCTTTTTGATTATCGATTGAAAATTGTCTTCATTTTTTTTTTTCAAATGTTGCAAACATCAATAAAACAACACCTGATCGAATCGATAATGCTTAATATCAAACGCTACTATGTAAGGTTTTATTCGTTCCTCAATCAGCCTAAGAACAACGCAAACTGTAACATATTTTCAAATATCTCTCTTTCTAGTTAAATAAAAATACAGCTGCTGAATACATAAAATTGCTCGTACACTTTTTAATCTTTTTTTTAATTCAGTTTTGTTTTCTTTCTTTTTTTTTCTAAATATGATTCCTAAAAGCCTCACATTGTTGTTCATCACCCGTCAGCTGAGAACGCATCGTCATCCACATTTCTCAATAAAAATAAAAGAAACTTGCCTGGTCTCGAGATCTTGTCTCAAGATCACATGCAATTTGCTCAATTAAAGCAATGTCTGAATTTAAGAAAAGCTAAAGAAGGAAACAAAGAAACTGATACGCGGTTTTCTTCTTTTTCACTTTTTTTAATTTGTGTATTTTCCCGACGGGGTAACTATCAGCTAGCAAGCTAAAACATCAAAACAGGAAACGTCTTCGAAAGAAAAAAGAAGTCTTTTACACTGCGTCATTGTATTACGGTTATATTCTCAATGCTTTATTCATTGTTTTAGTTCCATTCGTAACTGATAAACTATAAAAGTTTTCCTTCTTTATCCTGTTTTGTGTTCTCCATCAATAATGGCGTCTCCTGTTAAAACCATCACTAAACCTTGATCACGAAATTTATTTACAATTTATTTATTTTTTTTTTTTTTTTTTTTTTTTTTTTTTTTTTTTTTTTTATTATTATTAAATAGGAGTAGATAGATGTAGATAGGATGTGCGTTGTGGTGCATTGGATATCCGCTCGGAACGAGAACCCGGAGAGCCGAGTTCGAATTTCAGCTGAATTCATTGTATTCACTTACGCGCAAATACCCTTGGGAAAGGTATTAATCCGTCTATTCCTTCCAGTTATGGGTTAAAGAACAGGACAGATTGGGTTCTATAGTCTTGTTCGGCAACCAGTCTACTGCAGAAAGCAATGGCAATCTACTGCGGGATAATCTTCTGCCCGATCAGTCATGTCTCTTTCGAGACGTGGTCGCCCAAGCGTGTTTCACGTATGGCACTTAACTGACTGAGATAGATTCGTTTATCTCCGCTTCACACACCTACCCGGTCTTTTGAACAGGAGTAGAAGTTTATCTCTTGTTTCCTATTTAGGAATGGGTTTCAAGTTCTTTCTAAAGTATTTTTTCAATCTCTTTTACTCCCAGTAACTCCTTGCATCTTGGTGGCATCATTGCTCTGTGTTAAGTGCAGTGTTAAAGCTCTCGGATGTTCGGTTGATTTTCTCACATCGCACTTTTTAAAACTAGATCTTGATAAATTTATAAATTATTGGAATTTTAATTCATCTGGATGAATATATCGTTTCCACTCTGTAAAGGTCGTTTTTTATTTGTCTGTTCTTTAAATTAGGTAATTTGCTTGTATTAATTAATAGTAACCATGGGCTTCATACGAAAAGCGACTTTCCAAAAATCAACCGATTATCCAAAAGCCTTATCACTGTACATAGTCTCCAAGCCGGACAACAATTGTCTTCACATGTCTGCTGATTTTAGAAAATTGTTTCGACAGTCTCTAGACTCTACCACGTTCTCTGCATTCCGATATGACATTACGGTTTCAGGGTACTATTACTATGTCGCTATAGTAATTCTTACCCGAACGCTATGGACTCTTCTTATGTGTTTCCTGCCAGTATTAAACACAAGTCGGCTTAGAAAAATAAATCAGTGTCGTATAGCATAGAACAGAAGGAGGGTGCGTCGGAGTCTGATCAGCTCTGACGGGGTTAACACAGTGAGGGTAGTATGATGTTGCAAGACCCGAAACTGCCCAGTGACCTGAGTAAAATACATCACTGACGACATCCTCCTGCGCTACAGAATGTGCGTATTTTCGAAGCTCTAGCCTAACTGTACTAAGTTCGAATTTCTGTGATTTGAATATACGTTTCATTATCTGACAGTGTCCTTCACCGAGAACAGAGGTCTTGCGGACTTGTGGGAATTGTGGTCTCGATGTTCAGTGTAAACATCTATGTATGTATAGTCATTGTAGCTTGTATAAGCCGGGGTATGTTTTCGTCTGTGCGTGGGTTGTTTCCCGTGTCGACTAGGAATTTATGTAAGGTATAAATTAGACGATATTGTTTCCCTGTTTTGTTTTGTTTTTGTGTTGTTTTTTTTTAATTTGTTTTTGTTTTTTGGGGGATTTTTTTTTCAAACGATAAATTTTTAGGGATAACCAATCTAGTTCTTATTTACTATAGCTAATTTATTGCACGCCCTGTTTCCATTGAGTCCAAGTACACACTGCTCGGCGCAGGGATTGAAATCACAATTACTACGTCACCGTATTCACGAACCAACGCTTTAATCCCCTCAGCTAACTGTCTCGTGGGACAATTCTAAGTATAGCATTTGCTAACCTAACCTGCCAACCTAACATATATGCTACTGCTACCGCTACTGCTACTTGCTGCGTTTTGTGTTGGTGAAAGTATGGTTGCAAAGAGTGTTTACCTTCTACACCAAATTTCTCCCAAACAGCTATCATATTTGCGTCTTATGATGCTTTTACTAAGTAAGGTGGGGGCGGTAAAACCAGAATGTGTAATAAACCGAAGTGGGAGGGGGGTAATAAATTCTTCATTCTCTGCTTTCTATCGTTTGGAATGTTGTCCCAGTTGTTCCTTTTTATATAAGCTATATTTTATTCATCTTATTTTTTGTTGTTTTTTCACGTGTAAATTATCGTTAACTCATTTTGCATGTTACGTTTATTATTATTATTAATAATAATAATAATAATAATAATAATAATAATAATAATAATAGACATTTTTACCCCTACCTCCCGACCCACTAAAGATCAGATTTTGTCCAATAAATTGCAATATTAACAAATAGAGCCTTAATAGTCAACAAATAAAATGTCAAAATACTTATCTCCTGACTCAGAGTTTCGCAGAGGTAAGGATTAATATAAAACAATCGAAGTCATTAACAGATATAATATATATTTTAAAATATATTACATAGAAATACGTTACTTAAAAAGTACAATACGTAAAAATACATTACACAACAACATAACTGTTGGAACTGTTTTTGTGCATATAATGCTTGCAGTTTAAATGAATAAATGAATCAAACATATGTATATTCATAATACAAACATATTTTATTCTCACTAGTATCACAAATAACGATCGCATTGTTCATGAAACTCGGAATTGTGCTACTAGTGAGAAAAATGTGTATCTATTAATATATATATATATGTGTGTGTGTGTGTGTGTGTGTGTGTGTGTGTCCGTTACTTATAGACTCCGAAACGGCTGAACCGATTTTCTTGAAAATTTACACAGTTGTACTATAAGCGTCTGCGAATGTTCTTAGCTAGGTTTTGTGTCGAGGTACCTCCGATAAATATCGAAAATCGATAATCGAAAAAGTCGGGTTATTTCAATCAAATTTGATACACTCATAGACAAAGACATAAGAAACGATATTCAGAAGTTTCAAGGTTGCAGTTCTTACAATAGTGCAGAAAGTCGATAATATATATATAAAAGGCAACATGTTTGTGTGTGTGTCTGTTTATCTGTCTGTATGTCCTTTATACAAATTCACAATTTTTATCCGATTCTCACCAAACTTCACACAAATATTCTTTAGGCTGAGTTTGAGCTCAAGGACCATGGATTAGTTTTAAAGCTTTCATTACACCTGAGCAACACCGGGCTATACTGCTAGTATATATATATATATATATATATATATATATATATATATATATATTATACATTAGAATATGTACAAACTACAATCTACTTCAAGAGTGTACATTATGTTTTGACATTGAAAAAACAATGTCCCATCAGGTAGTTAGTAATGATGGTAATAAACGTTATTTTTGAAAAGTTTATGAAAATTCACTTCCTTTTATTGGCAAAACTTTTCGTGTGAGGTAAAGAGGATAGGAAAGATGAGAAAAACAAAGAAGAAAAGATTTCTTTCTCTCTTGTTTTCCTCTTTGTTTTTTCATTTCTTCTGCGTCCTTTACTTTCCACCTTTTTTCTTAATTTCTCTTTTTGTTTTCTCGTCTTTCCTATTCTTTGTATATCATACGAAAAATTGTGCCAATAAAAGGAAATGAATTTTCATCAATTTTGTTTTAAAAGATAACGTTTATTTTGATCATTACTAACTACCTGATGAGACATTGTTCTTTCAAGGTTGAAACAAAATGTAGTAGATAATAGATTGTACATGTTCTAAAGTATATATATATATATATATATATATATATATATATATATATATATATATATATATATATTTATTAGAAGTAGTACAAACTAATGGCTTGGCAGTCCACTGTTTATAATGATTTACTTTATTAAGAATGCTCGATACTTAGTAGAGCATTATCTATATATAATGATTCCTAACAAAAAATGCTTAAGGCCATATCACGTTGAATACACCGGTTCTCGCTCGATCACCGAAGTTAAGCAACGTTGAGCCTGGTCAGTACTTAGATGGGTGACCGCTAGGTGCTGTAAGCGTTTAGTAACGGGTGTGCGTTGTGGTGCAGTTGATATCGACTCGGAAAGAGAAATCGGTGAGCCGAGTTCGAATTCTAGTTGAATACCCTGCATTCTCTTAAGCACTGGTTCCCTTGGGAAAAGTATTAATCTGTACCTTTCCTCTAGTTATGGGTTAAATAACAAGGGTAGGACTTGGGGACCCTGCCCTTAAAAAAAACAAATCCCAATGAATCTTAATACTCGAAAAGAAAAAAGTATTACTAGACACAAAACTTATATAAAAGCAACAAAAAATTGTTGAAAGAAAAAGGTATTACCCGCAATAAATGGCCCGCCGAGGTTGATATGTCATAAAAACAAACCAACCAACCTAACAGAAAAAATAGTTCACTGCCTGACGAGGTGCTAGTAAGATAGTACCGAAAAACAACGGCTTTTGCGTTGCAGTATACTATGTTTTTATCATAAACTTATAATAAAAATTATATATATATATATATATATATAGGCAAAAATAAGTAAATATCTGTGTAATACAGCATAACAGAGCAAAAATATATATTAATAAATATACATATTACCCTACGTGTATATTATTAATATGTGTGTGTTATGTTTGATTCATTTATTCATTTAAACTGCAAACATTATAAGCGTAACAACAGTTACATAAAATACGTTACATAAAATGCATTACACAGAAATGCGTTCGTAAAATACATAGCATAACGCCATAACTCGTGTTATGCTTATAGTGTTTGCAGTTTAAATGACCTTAGATATGTCACTAAAAGAAAATTTTCAGTACCACGATTCCCACCATATAGTTAATTTCAAAACAAAACTTTCCCGAAATCTGTTCAATAATGCGACTGTGAATAGTAAAAACTTAAGGGATACTAATAAACTCCGGATGTGGTGAGACATATCAAAAAATTAACAAGTGCAACGTTTATTTGACCCTGAATTATGCTCCTACTCGGATTTCACCTCTTTCAAAAGTGGGGCACACTGATCCGACATGTATCTTTCAGTTGTTGGATAAGAAAAAACTGTATTTAGTGATCCAGAATCCCTACTGTGGTCACTAATTGCTGGACAATTCGTTTTCTGAGAGACGTAACGAATGTATATCTTGGAATCTTATTTATATGGGGAAACCAGTTTAGGAAATCAATTCCGGTTTGTATAAGGTGCGGTATAATGGATAACAACTCGTAAAAAGCAATGGGAGAACCGAGTTACAGTCACTTACGCACAAATACCATTGGGAAAGGTATAAATCTATCTGTTCTCCCTCTGTCTATGGGTTGAATAGTAGGATAGACGGGGTTCTCTAACCTTGGTTAGCAACCAGTCGGTGAAGAAATCTTCTGAAAAAATGGCAACACACTTCGAAAAATTCTTCTGCTTGGTCAGTCATGCATCGGAAGAGATATGGTGATTTTTCCAAGCGTAGCTTAGATGTGGTACAAGATGTGGTACGGGGTACCCTGTAAGGATCGAACTCATTATTCAGTATTAATTGATCTAGAGAGACATGCTTGTTAACCATTGCAAAACGCCAAGGTGTCCGCATCGAAAGAGACATGATCGCCCACTTATGGCACTTAACTGACTGAATGATGCCGAACTCTATATCTATATCAATGGTACAACTATTTAATTCTGTTTTAATGATAAGTCTGATAAGTTTGATAAAGTTAAATTGGCAGCTGATAGTGAAAATGACTTTCAATCTGTTGTTAACTGAGGTAAGAAATGGCTTGTTCGTTTTAACGCTTCCAAAACAAAACGGTTTTTATAAAATCGTGTTAGAGAACATTTTTACATTCCGACTGTATGTATGTTTTCATGGTAATTTTTTTAAGAGCTTTGCTATTTAGTAACTGACCAACAATCCATTTTTAAATAGCTGACTGAATGATGCTGAACTGTATCTATGCCGATGATACGATTATTTACTCCAGTTTTAATGGTAAGTCTGATAGGACCAATAAAGTCAAATTGGCAGCTGATCGCGAAGATGATCTACAGTCAGTTGTTAACTGGGGCAATGTTGTAAATTTGCGGACAACAATTTCGGAAGCCATTTACACTTCAACTTCCTCCGTCAAAAGTAATAGTATTTCGGTACAACCGCACTCTCCACAACATTTGATCCCGGAAGTTTTTTGTTTTTTGTTTTTTGTTTGTTTGCTTTTTGTTTTTTTTTGTTTTTTGTTTGTTTGCTTTTTGTTTTTTTGTTTTTTGTTTGTTTGCTTTTTGTTTTTTTGTTTTTTCATATAACTTAATAATAATTTTACAACGACAAAAGGTTAAAATGTCTGTCTTGGCTTGGTTTGGCTTAAGACAAAAAGACAAGCACTGCTATTGATTAAGCGTTGTTTAATACGATACAAAGTCAAACAGAGATATTGGTTAAGTTTACTTTAATATGACGAAATGACAAATATAAATATTGATTCAGCATTGTTTAAGGCGACAAAAGGTCAAAGGTAGATAATGGTTAACGTTTGCTAAATACAGCAAAAAGGTCAAATATAAATACAGGTTAAACTTGGCTTGATACAGCACAATGTCAGGTATAGATATTGGCTCAGTTTGACTCGATAGGACAAATAGGTAAGTTTAAATTAATAAGACACGGTTAGCTAATGGTTAAGCTTAGTTCAATACATCAAAAGGTCAATATAGATATTAGTAATGTTTAGGCTTTGTACGGTAGCACTTTACATTTAGGTATTTCTTAAATCGCCATATATAGATATTGTTTAAATTGAGTTTTACATGAAAAAAAGGTCAACTATTTGTTTGAGATTAGTATTATACGACGCGCGGACAAACACATATATTGGTTGAGCATCGTTCAATAGTACAAAAGATCATATATAAATAATTTTGTTTGGAATTTTGAGATGTGAAATTGTCTATATACTTTGACTTACGCAATTCATTCAAACTATTGTTCTCATCTGGGTTATTGCAGATGTTATTACCGACGCAACACAACGTTTCGACCAAATACCTTCTGCCTATCTTCAGGTGTTCTTTATTTATGACTGACACGGGATATTGTATGTGTGTTGATCATGCTGTTATTTTTTATCCCTGCGATGCTTGTTCTTGATCGCTCAGCGAAAACAACACTTCAGATCCTGCTCCAAGAATTGAATTCACGACCACTTGATTAATCTACATCTATGTCTATGACGCTAACATCCATGGAAGCTCATTAGTGGTTTTTGCTTTGTTCTGTTTTGCTTTATTTTTTAGACAATGCAATATGGCTTCCAGACTCGGTTAAAAAGGCGGGTTTGTATAGTGTTTTTAATAAAATTGTTTTTTTTTAGGTTAGAAATTGGAGATAATAAGACAAAGTGGAAAAAGTTTGTTCAAACAACTCGTTTCACCTCCTTATGACAGTTTATGAATAAAATGTTTTTAAGGAAAGTTCGTTAGAATTTTGAGGAAGTGTAATGAATAATATAGGACGGATCAAAGTTAGCAGTAAATAAAACAGTATTATTGGTATAACTTTATTGATTTCAATATTGGATCATGTTATTTGAGTCATAGTAATTATGCGTGAAAAATAATATCGCCCAAGGCTTCGGTTGCACACCTCCACTCGATGGTCAAAATTTTTGATGACGTCTCTGCATAGTTGCTCATCGATCTCAACAATATGCCTTAATATCTCGTCTTTAAGCTGCTGAATTGTTGTTGGCTTGTTTGCATAGACCTTACTTTTGAGATAACCCCAAAGAGGAAATCTAAAAGCGTCAAGTCGCACAATCGTGGTGACCAGTTGACGTCACAGTTTCGAGAGATGATGCAACCTGGGAACTTCTCATTCAATAAAGCCATTGTCGCATTGGTTATATGGCATGTAGTGCCGTCCTGTTAAA